>VFSX01000312.1:0-90000 GCA_016618255.1 Chlamydomonas sp. UWO 241
GCACACACATAAACACACACACACACACAAAGACACACGCAAAGACACACACAAAGACACACACAAAGACACACACACACAAACACACACATGCACACACTATCTCTCACACACACACACACGTACCCCTCGAGCGCACGCATCGCGACGCCGCGCGCCGACGTCGCGTCCGCCCCGTCGGCGGTTGCAAAGTGCGCCATCGCGGCCTTTGACGCGGCCACGACGGACGCGTATGTGCGCATGAGCAGCAGCGCGTCGCCGGCGGCCCACCCCGCGGTCGAAGCGTCAAACGAGTAGCCCTCCTCAGCCTCCTCTTCCACATCGGCAAACGGGTTGCGCGTGAGGGCGGCCTGCCAAGCAGGAAGAGGGAACCACACTATGGGTCAAGGTTTTGGGGGGGGTTAAAACGATACAACCCCTAACCCTTAAGAGGGTGGGGGGTAGGTGGGGGGGGGAAGGGCACACAGAACGAGTAACCCCCCTCGGCCTCCTCTCCCACATCGGCAAACGGATTGTGCGGAAGGGCGGCCTGTCGGGGTTGAAGGTTTCATGAGTTTTTTGGTAGTGATGGGTCTTCCTAGGTCTTCCATTCTGAGGAGGAAGCGGGGGGGGGGGGGGCGCCCCTCCTCGGCCTCCTCTTCCACATCGGCATACGGGTTGCGCGTGAGGGCGGCCTGCGCGAGAGGGGGTCAACGCTGAGCAGTGACAGTAACAGTAACAGTGGCCTTCCAGCGAAGACTACCCTCTAGTCCTGGTACCACCGCCTAGACCCAAGTCCATTTCTAGCCCTAACAATGGTGGCTACCGCCCCTCACAACGCTAAAACCTTGTAGTATACAGCGCGGTTGCGGCACCGAAGGCATAGCCCTCCGTGGCATCCTCGTACACCAAGGAAGAGGAGGAGGGAGGGGGGGGGGCACCAATCGTGTCGATACTTTCTTGTCGACATGATGGTAGAGATCGTTGTGTTTGAGCAACAAACCAAAGTCAAAGTGCTCGCAATCTACCGCACAGGAGCGGCAGCAGCAGCAGCAGCAGCACCAGCAGCACCAGCAACAGTAGAAACAGCAGCAGCAGCAGCAGAAACAGCAGCAGCAGTAACAGCAGCAGCGGCGGCAGCAGCAGCAGCAGCAGTAGCAGTACCAGCAGTAACAGCAGTACCAGCAGCAGCAGCAGCAGCAGTACCAGCAGCAGCAAGAGCAGCAAGAGCAGCGGCAGCAGCAGTCACAGCGGCAGCAGCAGTAACAGCAGCAGCGGCAGCAGAAGCAGCAGTAACAGCAGAAGCGGCAGCAGCAGCAGCAGCAGCAGCAGTGGCAGAAGGGCCATGTCGACACCGAGCTCGAGTGCGGCGGCCGCCACACCGCTGAAGATCTGGGCCTCCACCTGGCGCCTTGTGTATAATTACGCCTTGCTTATGTATGGACATTGTCGCTGAGTACACCATGTTGATGGCCAGGCTGAGGCCGTCGAGGCACACGGGATCTGGCGGGAGGCAGCAGCCTGCCCGGCGCTGGCTGCACAGACCCAGCCGACATCGGCCGATCCGCACATCCTCGTGCAGAATCCAACAGCCGGCTGCCCCTCTACCCCCCACACGCACCCACGCTCTTCTAACACACACACACACACACACACACGCACACAAGCACACGAACACACACACACACACACACACACACACCTGCGACAGAAAGTACGTGCGAGCACATCGCAGCGGGCCGCGTCCGTCCGCGGCCTCCGCCACAAAGTGCAGCGGCGGGGCACCCGGGGAGGGCCCGGGCGCATCCGAGAGGGCGAGCGGTTCGCTTGCGGCCGCGTCGTCGTTGGTGCGCGCGCCGGCGAGGACCTTGGGAGGCATGGTGGCAACGGCCTGTGCGACGCCGTGCGCCGGGCGCAACAGCCCGTACGAGAAATAGGAGATGAGCGGCTCGAGCACCTGGCGCTCTGTCAGCGCCGCTGCGGCCGGGCCTGGCGCCTTGGAACCGACTGCCCTGATCATCTCAAACCAGTGTTGCTGTAGCGTCGCCGCCGACTCGCCCATCGCGCGCTCCACCGCGTGGCCGTCGAGATGGCTGTAGACGGTGTCCTGCAGCTGCGCGCACACGTCGGTGACCTGCGGGGCGGGCATGCAGGCGTGCGTGCGTGTGCACATCATGTGTGTATACTGTGCATGCATGTGCGTGTGCGCGTGCAGCACGGCGGGGGCGCGTGTGTGAATGTGCGTGTGCATGGGCGCGTGAGTGGACCGTTGCATGGGGGTGCATGGCGTGCAACAGGTGTGCGCACTCGCCTGGAAGTTCTGCGTGAAGAAGCCAGGGCGGCCGACGCCCTCCAGGCCAAGCGCCTGCAGCAGGGGCCACTGCTCCAGCTGCATGGTGCTGGGGGGCGTGCTGGGTGTCGAATCGTTGTGTACGACCCACGGCATAGCGAGCAGCTTCTTGCCGCGCAGCAGCGCCACGAAAGCGCCCAGCTTCGTCTCCTCCACTGCGTCCGGATCCGCCGCCTCCTCCGGCGTCGGCACGAGCACCGTGACGCCAGGGGTGCTCTCCGCAAGCAGGTCATAGATCTGTGCAGCAGTCTCCGCACGCGGCACGTATGCCACCAGCTCACTGCGCGTGACCAGTAGCACACAGTCGGAGAGGTCCTCGGCCAGATGCACCGCTTCAGCGGCCTCACGGTTGCTGGCGCCCTGAAGCAAGTAGGCCAACGCCTGACTGCAACCCACGCTGTACTTTCCATCAACGCCAGTCACCAGCAGCAGGCCGTCCACGCCCGCGGAAGCCACAAGGGCCTGGAGGCGGCGCAGGCGCAGCCCGCACTGCCGTGTGCCAAGCTCCAAGCTCGCCATTTTGGTTTTTTGCTTCTTTCTCGGTCCACTATTCCTTACGCGGCCTATTGGTAATAAGGGAGATGGATATGGAGGTGGCTTGCAGGGCGGTCGAGGGTGTTTGAGCCCGAAGGGGATCCGGTCAGCGCCAAACGATCCGGGCCATCCGCTGATGACACGCAGGTGTGAGCCACACCAGTCCCTGAGAGGGGCACCAGATGATGAGTTTTTACAATCCACTCTCTGGCGGGCACGCGTTCGGTTCCAAAGCTCCAGCAGGACTTAGAGGAAGCAGTCCTGAAGACCTGCCAACAGAAAAAAGGGGGATGCCCCACGGAAGCGCCACCCACACGCGGTGGCGGGCACCAAGCAAGCAGCACCACAGTGCAGGCTCCACACTCAACCCCTCCAGGAAACGGATGGCGGTCCCAAGGTATAAAACCATGAAGGGACCAAAAAGCCCACCCTCAACCCACCGGAAGCGGGGCCGTTGTGCACACCCGCCGCAGCACTCCGCTCAGCTGTTACAGTTACAGTTACATCGGCTTTCCAGCAAAGACTACCTCTAGTCCTAGTACCACCGCCTAGACCCAAGTCCAGTTCTGCCCTAACAATTACTTGTGAGGGGCGGTAGCCACCAGCCGGCTGCCTGCCAACGTGTAGTTCCAGAGCAAAAAGGAGAGCTATTGTGCGACGCCTCCAAAATAGGTCCTAACTGCTTCTAGAGGATAGGGGGTCAAGTGGCGCTTGCCAATCTACTTGACCGCCGTGGTGGAGGGGCCGGCGCCTGAGGGGCAGCCGGACCGTACACCACGGCTCTCCACCCGACCCTATCCTGAGCACGCTCAAACGCCGTGTCCGAAAAAGTCTTCCAATCAGAACGAGTGCCACTAGTTTCGCCTAGCTGCTGAATCAGTAGCTTAAGAAAATAGTGTCGGGAAGAGGCTGGAGGCCGGCCTTGCTGCCGAGCCACATCCATTGTGCAGTCAAAAGTCGTACGAGGAAGACGAGAAGCCGGCACGCGCATCACATGGCCTAGCCACTGCATTGATCGCTTTGCCACAAGGCTCTCAATTGGCTCAGTGTCGCACGCCTGCCAAATATAAGTTAATCTGTGCCGGTTGACCAGGCGCACACCCAGAATGCGACGAAGGCAGTTAGAGTGGGCAACCTCCAATCGAGTCAGTTGTGTTTAGTAGGGGCCCATGTTTCGCAGCCGTACAGAAAGTGGGGCAGCACGAAAGTGTTGTAAATCCGCATCTTAGACCGCACTTGCATCTTCTTGCTGGCCCAAATCTTATCAAAGGACGCAAACACGCCCAGCGCGCGACCGACTCGCACACCGATCTCCTTTTCCACACCACCACTCTGGGTTATCCAACTCCCTAGATACTTAAATGCAGAGACGGTCTTTACTTCACCACCAGTCAGCGCAAACGTGGGCAGATCCGCGCCAAAATCTGCTGGCAAAATCATCACTTCTGTCTTGGCGGCGTTGATTTGCATGCCAAAGCTTGAGGACACTTTGTCAAGGATTTTCAGCATAAGCGCCAACTGAGCTGGGTCATGCGAGAACAAACATAAATCGTCGGCATACATCAGCATTACTATGCGCTCAACGGACGACGACAACACAGAGCCGCCGGCTCGGGTCACGAGCTTGACCCAGCCTCAGAATTGGCGCTTCATGCTGAGAACAATCTTGGAGCAAGTGTGGCACATCTAAGCTTTGGCATGCAAGATCACGCCGCCAAGACAGAGTGATGGATTTCCGAGGCAGATTTTGAATTTGACGCGGATGCTCCCACGTTTGCCTGACTGGTCGGTGAAGTTAAAGACCGTCGCTGCATTTAGTATCTTGGGAGTTGGATAACCCAGAGAATCTAGTTGTTGTGGTGGAAAAGGAGATTCGTTGTGCGAGTCGTCGCGGCGGGCGTGTTTGCGTCTTTTGATAAGATTTGGGCCAGCAAGAAGAGCAAGTGCGGTTCTAAGATGCGGATTACAATCACTTTCGTGCTGCCCCACTTTTCGTGCTACGGCTGTGCGAACCACATGGGGTTTTCCCCTCTAATAACACCAACTGATCTCGAGTGTTGTGAGGTGCCCAGCGTCCTAACTGCCTTTCGTCGCATTCTGGTGTGGCGCCTGGGTCGACCGGCACAGATTAACTTATTATTCGGCAGGCGTGCGACAACCTGGAGCAATATGTAGGTTCCTTGTGGCAAAGCCGATGCAATGCAGTTGGCTAGGCATGTTATGCGCACATGCCGGCTTCTCGTCTTCCTCGTACGACTTTTGACTGCACAAATGGATTTGTGGCTCGGGCAAGGCAAGGCCGGCCTCCAGCCTCCTCCCGACACATTTTCTTAAGCTACTGATTCAGCAGCTAGGCGAAACTAGTGGCACTCGTTCTGATTGGAAGACTTTTTCTGACACGGCGTTTGAGCGTGCTCAGGATAGGGTCGGGTGGAGAGCCGTGGTGTACGGTCCGGCTGCCCCTCAGGCGCCGGCCCCTCCACCACGACGGTCAAGTAGATTGGCAAGCGCCACTTGACCCCCTATCCCCCTAGAAGCAGTTAGGACCTATTTTGGAGGCGTCGCACAATAGCTCTCCTTTTTTGCTCTGGGACTACACGTTGGCAGGCAGCCGGCTGGTGGCTACCGCCCTCACAAGTAATTGTTAGGGCCAGAACTGGACTTGGGTCTAGGCGGTGGTACTAGGACTAGGACTAGAGGTAGTCTTTGCTGGAAAGCCGATGTAACTGTAACTGTAACAGCTGAGCGGAGTGCTGCGGCGGGTGTGCACAACGGCCCCGCTTCCGGTGGGTTGAGGGTGGGCTTTTTGGTCCCTTCATGGTTTTATACCTTGGGCGCGCCATCCGTCTCCTGGAGGGGTTGAGTGTGGAGCCTGCACTGTGGTGCTGCTTGCTTGGTGCCCGCCACCGCGTGTGGGTGGCGCTTTCGTGGGGCATCCCCCCTTTTTCTGTTGGCAGGTCTTCAGGACTGCTTCCTCTAAGTCCTGCTGGAGCTTTGGAACCGAACGCGTGCCCGCCAGAGAGTGGATTGTAAAAACTCATCATCTGGTGCCCCTCTCAGGGACTGGTGTGGCTCACACCTGCGTGTCATCAGCGGATGGCCCGGATCGTTTGGCGCTGACCGGATCCCCTTCGGGCTCAAACACCCTCGACCGCCCTGCAAGCCACCTCCATATCCATCTCCCTTATTACCAATAGGCCGCGTAAGGAATAGTGGACCGAGAAAGAAGCAAAAAACCAAAATGGCGAGCTTGGAGCTTGGCACACGGCAGTGCGGGCTGCGCCTGCGCCGCCTCCAGGCCCTTGTGGCTTCCGCGGGCGTGGACGGCCTGCTGCTGGTGACTGGCGTTGATGGAAAGTACAGCGTGGGTTGCAGTCAGGCGTTGGCCTACTTGCTTCAGGGCGCCAGCAACCGTGAGGCCGCTGAAGCGGTGCATCTGGCCGAGGACCTCTCCGACTGTGTGCTACTGGTCACGCGCAGTGAGCTGGTGGCATACGTGCCGCGTGCGGAGACTGCTGCACAGATCTATGACCTGCTTGCGGAGAGCACCCCTGGCGTCACGGTGCTCGTGCCGACGCCGGAGGAGGCGGCGGATCCGGACGCAGTGGAGGAGACGAAGCTGGGCGCTTTCGTGGCGCTGCTGCGCGGCAAGAAGCTGCTCGCTATGCCGTGGGTCGTACACAACGATTCGACACCCAGCACGCCCCCCAGCACCATGCAGCTGGAGCAGTGGCCCCTGCTGCAGGCGCTTGGCCTGGAGGGCGTCGGCCGCCCTGGCTTCTTCACGCAGAACTTCCAGGCGAGTGCGCACACCTGTTGCACGCCATGCACCCCCATGCAACGGTCCACTCACGCGCCCATGCACACGCACATTCACACACGCGCCCCCGCCGTGCTGCACGCGCACACGCACATGCATGCACAGTATACACACATGATGTGCACACGCACGCACGCCTGCATGCCCGCCCCGCAGGTCACCGACGTGTGCGCGCAGCTGCAGGACACCGTCTACAGCCATCTCGACGGCCACGCGGTGGAGCGCGCGATGGGCGAGTCGGCGGCGACGCTACAGCAACACTGGTTTGAGATGATCAGGGCAGTCGGTTCCAAGGCGCCAGGCCCGGCCGCAGCGGCGCTGACAGAGCGCCAGGTGCTCGAGCCGCTCATCTCCTATTTCTCGTACGGGCTGTTGCGCCCGGCGCACGGCGTCGCACAGGCCGTTGCCACCATGCCTCCCAAGGTCCTCGCCGGCGCGCGCACCAACGACGACGCGGCCGCAAGCGAACCGCTCGCCCTCTCGGATGCGCCCGGGCCCTCCCCGGGTGCCCCGCCGCTGCACTTTGTGGCGGAGGCCGCGGACGGACGCGGCCCGCTGCGATGTGCTCGCACGTACTTTCTGTCGCAGGTGTGTGTGTGTGTGTGTGTGTGTGTGTTCGTGTGCTTGTGTGCGTGTGTGTGTGTGTGTGTGTGTGTGTGTTAGAAGAGCGTGGGTGCGTGTGGGGGGTAGAGGGGCAGCCGGCTGTTGGATTCTGCACGAGGATGTGCGGATCGGCCGATGTCGGCTGGGTCTGTGCAGCCAGCGCCGGGCAGGCTGCTGCCTCCCGCCAGATCCCGTGTGCCTCGACGGCCTCAGCCTGGCCATCAACATGGTGTACTCAGCGACAATGTCCATACATAAGCAAGGCGTAATTATACACAAGGCGCCAGGTGGAGGCCCAGATCTTCAGCGGTGTGGCGGCCGCCGCACTCGAGCTCGGTGTCGACATGGCCCTTCTGCCACTGCTGCTGCTGCTGCTGCTGCTGCCGCTTCTGCTGTTACTGCTGCTTCTGCTGCCGCTGCTGCTGTTACTGCTGCTGCCGCTGTGACTGCTGCTGCCGCTGCTCTTGCTGCTCTTGCTGCTGCTGGTACTGCTGCTGCTGCTGCTGCTGGTACTGCTGTTACTGCTGGTACTGCTACTGCTGCTGCTGCTGCTGCCGCCGCTGCTGCTGTTACTGCTGCTGCTGTTTCTGCTGCTGCTGCTGCTGTTTCTACTGTTGCTGGTGCTGCTGGTGCTGCTGCTGCTGCTGCTGCCGCTCCTGTGCGGTAGATTGCGAGCACTTTGACTTTGGTTTGTTGCTCAAACACAACGATCTCTACCATCATGTCGACAAGAAAGTATCGACACGATTGGTGCCCCCCCCCCTCCCTCCTCCTCTTCCTTGGTGTACGAGGATGCCACGGAGGGCTATGCCTTCGGTGCCGCAACCGCGCTGTATACTACAAGGTTTTAGCGTTGTGAGGGGCGGTAGCCACCATTGTTAGGGCTAGAAATGGACTTGGGTCTAGGCGGTGGTACCAGGACTAGAGGGTAGTCTTCGCTGGAAGGCCACTGTTACTGTTACTGTCACTGCTCAGCGTTGACCCCCTCTCGCGCAGGCCGCCCTCACGCGCAACCCGTATGCCGATGTGGAAGAGGAGGCCGAGGAGGGGCGCCCCCCCCCCCCCCGCTTCCTCCTCAGAATGGAAGACCTAGGAAGACCCATCACTACCAAAAAACTCATGAAACCTTCAACCCCGACAGGCCGCCCTTCCGCACAATCCGTTTGCCGATGTGGGAGAGGAGGCCGAGGGGGGTTACTCGTTCTGTGTGCCCTTCCCCCCCCCACCTACCCCCCACCCTCTTAAGGGTTAGGGGTTGTATCGTTTTAACCCCCCCCAAAACCTTGACCCATAGTGTGGTTCCCTCTTCCTGCTTGGCAGGCCGCCCTCACGCGCAACCCGTTTGCCGATGTGGAAGAGGAGGCTGAGGAGGGCTACTCGTTTGACGCTTCGACCGCGGGGTGGGCCGCCGGCGACGCGCTGCTGCTCATGCGCACATACGCGTCCGTCGTGGCCGCGTCAAAGGCCGCGATGGCGCACTTTGCAACCGCCGACGGGGCGGACGCGACGTCGGCGCGCGGCGTCGCGATGCGTGCGCTCGAGGGGTACGTGTGTGTGTGTGTGAGAGATAGTGTGTGCATGTGTGTGTTTGTGTGTGTGTGTCTTTGTGTGTGTCTTTGTGTGTGTCTTTGCGTGTGTCTTTGTGTGTGTGTGTGTGTTTATGTGTGTGCATGTTCATGCCAAGGCGTCGGCGCGTGTCGATGCGGGCGTTGCGGATGCGTTTGTGTATGTGTGTGTGTGTGTGTGTGTGTGTGTGGAGGGGGGGGGAGCTGTCCACTACGTAACAATAGCTTCTATGTACTGTCCATATCGGTCCCTACCTTCCCAGTGCGATCAGAAACGCTCGAGAACCTTAATGTCATCAACACGAACCCCCCCCCTCCCTCCTCTTGTTCCCCAGTGTGCTCGACTCGGGTTCTGACGCTCGCTTTGCGCTGGGGGGATGTCACCACGGGAACCGCGTGTCATCTCCCCCCGCTGCGCTCACGAACCCCTCCCTCCTCCTTTTCTCAACATTGCGCCCCCAATAGGGTGCTCCTAATACTTTTGAATAGGGTGCTCCCAATAGGGTGCTCGCAATAGGGTGCTCCCAACAGGGCGCTCGTCCCGCCGACATGCGCTCTTTGATCACGTGAACCGCGTCGTTACGTCTTCCCCCCTTGCCCCCCCCCCCCCTCTTCTCAACATTGCGCCCCTCTCAGTGTTCTGGACTCAGGCGCCGACGCTCGTTTCGCGCTGTGGGAGTGCGACCACGTGAACCGCGTGTCGTCGCCCGCGGTGCGCGGCTCGCGCAAGCTCAAGGTCGGTTGGGGGGGGATGGCTGCACACACAGGCGCGCACACGCACGCACACACACGCACACACGCACGTGCGCGTGCGCACACATACACGCACACACACACACACACACACACACACACACACACACAAACACACACACACACACACACGCACATCCAAGGTGTTGCGCCTCGCCGTCCACGGCATCAAGTCACGCTCGTCCCGCGCGCTGCTCGGTGCGGTTGGCTACGCAGACACGTTCCTCGAGGTGTGGATGTGTGTGTGGGGGGATGTGTGGGGGTTGTGTGGGGCATCAAGTGACACGGTATGGAAGTGTGTGGGGGTAGTGTGGGGCATTAAGTCGCGCGCGTTCAGTGCGCTGCTCGTCGAGGTTGTCTACGCAGATACGTTCCTCGAGGTGCGGATGTGTGTGTGTTGGGGATGTGTGGGGGTAGTGTGGGGCATCCAGTCGCGCTCGACCGGCACGCTGCTCGGTGCGTTTGCCTACGCAGCCACGTTCCTTGAGGTATGGACCTGTATGTGGGCAGTGTGGGGCATCAAGTCGCGCGCTTATGGCGGTTTTCAACGCCGATAACTTCCTCGAGTTGTGTGCGGGGAGGAGAGACGAGGGGGAGTAGTGTGGGGCGCGACTGGCGCGGCTTCTCGGTGCGGTCGTGTACGAAGGCACCTCCCTCAAGGTGTGTGGGGGACTGTGTGGGGTGTCGTGTGGGGGAGACTGGTGAAGGTGGCAGGTGTGGGATCCAGGGGCGCGCGCTGCAGTGTGGTGGTCCCTCCCTTGAAGGAGTCCCTTCATGCAACCCGCACGACCCCCCCCCACCCCCCCACCCCCCCACCCTCACTCGCGGGTGCCCGCTCCAGCTGCTCAGCCGCATTGAGCATGCACATACAAACACACACACACACACACACACACACACACACGTGCAGGTTCCTGCCCATGCGGGCGCCCCGCCCCAGCTGCTCAACCTCACAGAACGCCTGCCTCCGCTTGTGGCGTTCCCTGTGCTGGGGGTCGAAGGCGCAGCTGCAGGTGTGTGTGTGTGTGTGTGTGTGTGTGTGCTGAGGGTCGAGGGCGCAGCAGCAGGTGTGTGAGCGTGTGTGTGTGTACGCGTATGTGTGTGTGTGTGTGTGTGTGTGCTGGGGGTCGAGGGTGCAGCGGCAGGTGTGTGTGTGTGTGTGTGTGCTTGCATGCGTGCTTGTGTGCATGTGCGTGTGTGTGCGCGCGATCACTTAAACAGTCCGTCGCACGCCTGATGGCGTATTTTACGGTTGTTTGCGCACCCTAGGGAAGAGGCCAATAGCTGTCAAAAATTTGACCCCTTATTCGACCCCCGCACGCACCACACCCATCCACACCCCACTCCACTCAACCGCACACGCAGCGCGCGCCAAGGCCTCGTTCGCGCGCCTTGCAGCCGCCTCCCCTGAGAGCGCCCTCGCGTCTGATGCGACTGCGCTGGCGGCGGCAGCGGGCGCGCGCGCGGCGCGGCGCACTCGGCTGGCAAAGCGCGCAACAGTTCAGGTAGGTGCTCCTGTGAGGTCGTATGGGGGTGCGGGACTTCATGTGTCGCTTTTAGTCAGCGCTCGTGTGTGAGGGGAATACGCTTGCGGCGGCGGCGCGCCTCGCACAGCGCGCGTTCGTGCAGGGTTTTGCTCCCTATGGGGTCGGGTGTTCACGGGTAGTTCAGGGGTCGAGTCAGCACTCACGCTCGTGTGGCGAGGCTGCGCTTGCGGCGGCGCGGCGCGCGTCGCACAGCGCGCGTTCGTAAAGGTATTGCTCCCTATAGGGTCGGGTGTTTAGAGGCAGTTCAGGGGTCGAGTCAGCATATAAAAGAAATGCGCGGTGGTGCAGGTAGGAGGGTCCTAGGAGGTGGTGGGCCTAGGAGGTGGTGGGCCTCAGAGGTGTGCATGAGAGCCCTGCCCCAGCCAGAGGGAGGGGCCACTCGGGCTGGGACCTGGGGTATGGCTGCCCCATACCATGGCCAACTTCAGTCTGGAAGGGGGGGCACTTGCACGCAGCGTGGTGGCTGTGGAGAGCTCTTGCATGCCCAAAATTGAGAATTCGCCCCATTGATACTTTACCCCTCCCCCTCCTCCTAGGGGGCAGGCAGGGAGGGGCTCCCAGGGGTGCCATGGGGGTTGGGTCTCAGGGGTCTAGTCAGCACCCTTGATCGCGTGAGGGGACTGCGCTTGCGGCGGCGACGGCGGCGGCAGGCGCGTGCGGCTCGCAAAGTGTGCGGCGGTGTCCCCCTGCAATCCCCCCCCCCCCCCCCCCCAAGGAGTCCACAGAGGCATGGACCGCCCCCAGAGGCGGACCGCGCCTCCTTGTCAGGAGTCCTAGCAGAACATCGCAGGGCCCGGCGCTCCTTGCTAGGATTTGAACAATCCAAGACCACCAGCAGATAGCCTCGACTGTAAGCTGTCCGACAAGCCACCTCACGTCCCAATCAACCACCCACAGCTCCCGTGCCGTCAGTCTGCACATTCGGTGTCTGCTGTATTAAAATCAATGCAATCAGGGTTTCAACTAGGACTAGCAGAGCACCTCAGGGCCGGCGCTCTTTGCTGGTTCTCCCGGCGCAATGCCAGCAGCGGCTGTCGCCCACGCACACACACACCACACAAACCACAAGACACACACACAGCAGGCCGAGCGCGCGATTGCACGGTCGACAGTTTGTGCGTGAGAAAAGCCGTAGGGCTGACGAGTGGTTCCGCTGAGGATCTTGGAAAAATTACGTGTCATCCCGCGCCCCACGCTCACTCACTTCCTCAATCTCCCCCTGTCAGAGGCGATTTTCTTTGGCAACAAATGTGAAATGCCGTTTTTCAGGTGAACTCTCGGGTCGTGCGATCTCACCCCGCAGCGCCGGCCCAAATCGGCCAATCTCACCCCACAAATGCACTTTGCGGGGTCGCGGGTGGCCTACGGAATCACTGGGGCTGAACCCTGTTCGCCGAGCTCAATGCCTCCCCACCACCACCCCATCACAGGCTGTGACCGCGCGGCTGCCAAGCAAGCTGAAGGCTGCGTCTGAGTCGTCGAAGAAGGAGGGCATGCAACGCACAAACACACACACACACACACACCGCAGGCTGACTGCGCGGCTGCCAAGCTGAGGGCTGCGGCTGTGTCATCAGAGGAGGAGGGCGGCATTGAGCTGCCGAAGGAGGTGGCTGAGGAGGAAGAGGAGGAGGAGGATGTGGATGACGATGCGTCGTGGGCAAAGGGCGACCCGCTTCTTGCAGCGGCGCCGCTGCTGGGACGCATGGTGAGGGGCCGTCGAAATCATAGCACAATGGGAGCGCCTAAACTCCGACGTAAGACACAAGGCCCAGGGGAGGTTGGAGGGAGAGGGGTGGAAGGGAAAAGGGGGACCCGCTGCGGCGCTGCGGCACTGGTGCGCATGGTGGGGGCGTGGGCTGAGGAGGAGAGACCTGCCACCCTCCAGCACACACACACACACACATGCACACGCACACGCACACACACACACACATACACACGCACACACACAAGCACCCCTCCCCCATCGCAGCTCACATTTGGCGGTGGCGAGCCCGCCCTGCTTCTGACCAGCACGCCAACCCCGACCAACTCCTACTCCCCGCCCTAACCAGTCCCCCTTGAACAGCCGTTTCGAACACTTTGAAAACACACCTTGAGCTGCATCGGCGCGAGTTCTGCACACCCTACTGACCAGTGGGGTGTCAACCTCCTGAACTAACTAACCCAAAAACCTCCCTCCATGCACTCGCAGCTCACATTTGGCGGTGGCGAGCCCGCCCTGCTTCTGATGGGCGCCCCGACTGTGCCAGCGCTGCCCTTTGAACACATTGAAAACACACCTTGAGCTGCATCGGCACGAATTCTTCACACCCTGCTCGTAGGGTGTCAACCAGTGTTTCCGTTAGCCAACCCGGCAACCCGACAAAGTGCACTTTCGGGTTGAGATTGGCCGATTCGGGCTGGCGTGTCGGGTTGAGATTGCGTGAATTCCGACCCCAAAAGTGTGAAATCGGCATTTTCACACTTTTCCGCCCCAAATCGCCTTTGTCGGGTTGAGATTGGCGAAATGAGTGTGAGGCCCGGGTTGTGCCATCATTTTTCCAAGATCCTTAACGGAACCACTGGTGTCAACCCCCTGAACTAACTGACCCCGAGCCTCCCTCCACGCACTCGCAGCTCACATTTGGCGGTGGCGAGCCCGCCCTGCTTCTGACGGGCGCTCCGACTGTGCCAGCGCTGCCCGGCACGCTGTGGTGCTTCTCGGCAGGCCTCGTTTTTGTGGCAGACGGGAGCGGCGCGCTAAGCGTGCTGCCGTTCTACGGGCGCCTCGAGGTCGACCCCCACTTTTCTTGCATACTTCTTTGTTTTCTGACTCTCTTCTCTGTCTCTCTCTATCTCTGCATGCGCCTGCGATGCTTGTGGCGTACGGCAGTTGATCGCTCATGGTGCTGCCATTATACTGCCGCGGCGTGAGGTGAGAAGAATCGGCGGTGTCCTCTGGCTCCTCTGGCTCTCCCTCTCTCCCTCTCCCTTCCTCTCTTTGTTCTCCCCCTCCTCGCCCTCGCCCGCGCCCTCGCCCCGCCCCCGCCCCACCCTGCCCCCGCCCCGCGCCCCCGCCCTCGCCCTCTGTTTGTCTCTGCTGCTCGAGCACCCGTCCCAGACCCAGCGATCACTCGCCCCTCTGCCCCACCCTCACCACACACTGCAGGCAATGACACTCCAGACACTCCGCTGCACCATCCCCTGACGGGTCCGACTCCTGGGCACCATCCATCCCCTAGCCCTATGCACCACACCTGCTCACGCGTGCCTCTCCCTCCCTTCCCTTGCCCCGTTCTCTCCCTGTCTCTCTCTTCCCCTCTCAGTCTCTCTCCCGCTCTCTCCTGCTCTCTCACCCCCCCTCTCTCTCTCTCACTCTCTTTCTCACTCTTTCTCTCTCTCTCTCACTCTCTCCCCCTGTCTCTCTGATCTCTCGTAGCTCTCTCAGCCCCCATCAGACGCACACCCGCCCCAAACCACACTCACCCACCCACTCAATCACACACCAACTTCAGGCAATGACGCTCCAGACGCTCCGCGGCAGCTCCCCCGACGGCTCGGACTCCCTGGGCGAGGCCGTCGTGCTGCGCGGGTGTGGGCCAGCATGCGGCCTCGCGCCCGCGTGCCACGTCACGACCAACACGCACCTCGCGATCCCTCTGGCCGGGATGACTGCGACCGGGCGGCGCCACATCCTGTCGGATGTACTACCAGTGTGGCAGCAGGTGTGTGTGCGCTCTCCATTTCAACCCTGCGCTCTTTGTCACGGCCCACACCACCACACAAAGCACCTTGCTCCGGCATGACTGCGACTGGGCGGTGCCAAACTCTGTTAGACATCCTGCCGGTGTGGCACCAGGTGCGTACTTCAGCGTCATACCCCGGGTTAGGGCTTCATACTTTGGGTGTGGGCTTCATTCCCCGGGTGTGGGCTTCATACCCCGGGTGTGGGCTTCATACCCCAGGTGTGGGCTTCATACCCCGGGTGTGGGCTTCATACCTCGGGTGTGGGCATCATACCCCGGGTGGCTGCAGGTGGGTCCCTGGCTCCCTCCCTCCTGTCTAAACTTCACCAATCACACAGCCTTCGTTCTGCTGTGTCGTGGTATCACCACCCCCATTCCCGCCACACACACACACACACACATAGTCAAGGTTCACAGGCACACCATGTGGGACAAATGGGGGGGGGGGGCGGTGTGCGTGGGTCCTGATGTGGTACAGTTGGGTTATGCTGCACACACACACACACACACGCACACACACGCAGGCGTGCGCCGACTCTGGTGCCCCGAGTGAGCTTCGCACGCCTGGCATCGCGGAGCTGCCGCTCGGCGCGCCGCAGATCTCGTACTTGAAGGTGGGCGGCGCAGATCCGTGTACCCCCACCAGCTACTTGGTTAGTCTATTGCGGACATACAGGAGATTGCTGGCGGGCGTGAAGGAGATTGCTGGCGGGCGTGGAGGAGATTGCTGGAGCCAATGGCGGCGGCGGGACAAGTAGTAGAACACAGGCGCACACCAACAATGCGTTGCTGTCGCTCCCTGGGTGGTATAGGGTGGATCTGGGGGCCCAGTGCCCTGTCCAGGTCCAGTGCGTGCGCGCATGTGGGGATTTTCGCTCACCCCTACCGGGTAGCCAGCCAGTTTCCCACTGAAACTGAGTTTAAGGTGTCTGGCGCGTGTACAAGGTCGGTGCACTCGGGCGCACGCAGCCAGCCCAACCACCAGCTACTTGGTTACCCCTCGGCTGCAGGCTACGCACCTGGTGATGGAAGTTACAGCCTAGAAGGTTTGTGAGCTCGGTAACCATGCATTACTTTGGGGGATGGCAACCAAGCTAGCCGGGCAAGCGTGTGTGCGTGTGCGTGCGCGCTCGCTTGCCCCTCCGCTGCGTGCGCGGCGATCGCACGCCACAGCATTTGGGGCGGGGGTTGGAGCACAGGCATCAGTGGCGGGGTGGCAGTGGGGATGGCAGTGGCAGTGGCAGCAGCAGCAACAGTGGCAGCAACAGTGGCGGCGGCGGGGTGGTTGGGCAAAACACGCCGCCTGCATCTCCCACCTGCCCTCTCGTGCCACAACAGGCCCCGTGGAGCGCAACAACTCCCTCCCCTGCCCTGCTCCACCCCTCCCACCCACCCACCCACCCATCCGCAACACTGTTTGGGACTACCCCTGCCAAGTGCCACCGGGCAAGCGTGGCCGCGGTGCACCACCACCCCTTTCTTGCGGTGCTGCTTGCTTGGCGCCCGCCACCTCGTGTGGGTGGCGCTCCCGTGGGCTACTTTTGTAGCGTGACCTTTTTGGCGGGCCTTGTGCCTGCTGTCTGATAGTCCCGCTGGAACTTTGGAACTGATTGTGACCGCCGGCTGTGGATTTGTAAAAATACTCTCCCTTTACTCCCTTAGCACGGTGCTGCTCCCTCACGCACCATAGGACGCTGATCTCGACAATCCCCTCCCATCTGAGTGGCACCGCGCCGGCGTGGCGGCGGTGCATCACCACCCCCCTTCCTCAACACAATGCTGCCCTCACGCACCATAGGACGCTGATCTCGACAATCCCCTCCCTGCCGAGTGTCACCGCGCGGGTGTGGCCGCGGTGCACCGCGCGCACGGCGGGGGCTCCAAGCGCTGGCCTGCGATGGACGAGGCTGACGGGAGCGTGGAGGCGGCGGTGGCGCGGCTGGATGCGATGGAGCTGGCAGCTGGTGGGTTGTGTGTCCGTTTGTGTGTGTGTGTGTGTGTGTGTGTGTGTGTGTGTGTGTGTGCGTGTGTGTGTGTTTGGCTGACCTACTTGCTGCTGCAGACAAAATGCAGTGAACACAGGTAATGGGGTTGGGGGATGGACGAGGCTAGCGGGAGCGTTGAGGACGCGGTGGTGCGGGCTGGCTGCAGTGGGGGCGAGTGTCCCGATGACCTGAAACCCAAGCCCTCTAGCTAGGGCCGGGGGAAGGGCTGGGGGGAGCGTGGAGGCGGCGGTGGCGCGGCTGGATGCCATGGAGCTTGCAGCTGGTGGGTCAGACCCTAGAAAGAGAGGCACACACGCACGCATGCACACACACATGCACACACACACACTTGCGCGCGTGCACGCGCATGCGCACGCGCACGTGCACACACATATATATACACACATATAAGCGCAGACCCCGCTCGACCCTTCCCTCGAGGCACTCCTCCCAGCTAGTGGCACCAGCGTGCCTGTCATTCTGGTGCTCTGTGCGCCCATCGCTGACCTACCCACCCCACCCCACTGTTACAGTTACATCTGCTTTCCAGCAAAGACTACCTCTAGTCCTAGTACCACCGCCTAGACCCAAGTCCAGTTCTGGCCCTAACAATAACTTGTGAGGGGCGGTGGCCACCAGCCGGCTGCCTGCCAACGTGTAGTCCTAGAGCAAAAAGGCGAGCTATTGTGCGACGCTTCCGAAATAGGTCCTTACTGCTTCCACCCCACCCCCACCCAAATCATATACGCAGGCCTTGCCCCTCTGGACCCCTCCCTCGAGGCTCTCCTCCCAGGAAACGGCACTGGCGTGCCAATTTCGCTGGTGCTGGGTGCGCCCAGCGCTGACGTGCCGTCTGTGTGCTGCGCTGTGGCGACGTGCTTGGGGGAGAGGGATACAAGGGCTGCTGTGGCACTGATTGAGGGTGAGTGTGTGTGGTCGATGCTAGAGTCCGCCGGACGGTACTAAACTCCGTGTGTGTGGGAATGGATAGGGCCAGGGGAGGGACGGGGGGGGGGGGCATGTGACATGCCCGGGGGAGAGGGACACAAGGGCTGCGGTTGTGCTGGTCAAAGGTGAGGAGGGAAGGAGGGAAATTTTGTGTGGGGGGGGATGGGGCTCGATTAACGGAGGCGCGTTGTCGTCGCCGAGCCCTGGACCCAGCAATGCGGCGCTGCTGGTGATGAGGATCTCCGTGCCGCTGACGAGCGGGGTAAAATACGACTGGCCCGGCTCCTGCTAGACTGCCCCTCGGTGGAACACTTCAGGAGCGGCTTGCCCGGCGCTGCCATGGCTTGGCGAGTAGCCGCGGCGCTGCCGCGGCCCGTGCTGGGAGACGGCCCTTATCCTCCCCCCATGCAGGACGCCATGCGGCACCGATCTCGACGAGTTGATCGACGAGCGGAGGAGCTGGCGCCCGTCAATGCATGCTGGACATTGGTCAAGATGGCTGCCCGTGGAGGCGGGCTACCATCACGGCTTCAGCGGTGGCGACCGCCGAGGCAACACAGAGTAAATCCGCTTCACCAATCGCAGCGTTCGTCACCGCGCTCATCCTCGGGGTCGCTCGTCTGCCGGTGACTGGCGTTGGAAGGTCTTCAGGCAGCCTCCATGACAACTCTGTCGTCCATGCACCCCTGGAGGGTGGGACCTGGCCATGCATGAGGCATGGGGCGCCGGCTGAGCCCCATGCAAACGAGAGCTGGACAGCCATGCACTGCCAGGCGGGGACCGTTCCAGTCAGCGCCAGTCGGCTCTGCCGGCTTGACTGGCCACAAGGCCACTACTGTGACCCTGAGGAAGGTCCTCTCCTATATGCTCCTTGCCAGACATGTCTCTCAGAGACCGCTGTTTGGGGTAGTCTAGCCGGCGGGAGCGGTAGTCTATCGGTCGGGAGCCGGCGGTACTCTAGTACTTAAGTGTGCTGGAGTATCGGCGGGTGTCTCTAGTAGAAGAGTAGCCTGCTTAGCTGGAAACCCCGTGTTACTGTTACTGTTACTGGGGGGGGGGAGGGGGGGCTGATGTTGCATCCGTGACCAACTTTTTCGTGAGCTTCTGTTGGACCGACAGAAGCTGTCTGACCGCCATGTCAGGTGGGGGATGCTCTGAAGGCAGCACCTCCCTCGCAGTGATTTCCTTTTCGGCTCTTCACAGTCATTCGACTGCATTCCGGCTGTACTTTGAACTTGCACACAGCTCAACCCATCCACTGGATTGTTAGTCGGACAAGCCCGCCAGACAGAGCACGTCAGCAGCGTTCAAATGACTTCTGTATGAGGACAAACGGTCAACGGGAGGTCAACGGTCAACGTGGTCAAAGCAACGTGCGGCTGTGGAATAGTTCATTAAAAATCATTAAAAGGAAATCACTGCTCCCTCCCCTCCTTCCCCTCCTTCCCCCCAAATCAAGCAGGCGCCGCCGTGCAACACACCTGCACACCTCTCCTGTGCCCAGGCGCAGCTGCCGCCGCCACCGCCGCGCCCATCAACGCCGCTCCATCCATGCACTCTCCGGTGTTAGCCCTCTCCACCTCACCCCCCTGCCCCCTCCCGCACAACACAAAACGTTTTCCGGCCCCTCTCCCTCTGCGCTTCTCTCTCCCATAGGTGCCGCCTTCACCCCCCCCCCCGCGCCCATCGCCGCAGCGCTCGACGCCGCACCCTCCGGTGGTAAACCTTCGACGCACAAAACCATATAAAGATGTCGCCAAGAACCTCACGAGAACCCCACAGCTAAACTTCACATAGATCAGCCTCTCCCTATTTCTCTCCCATGGGTGCCGCTGTGACCATCACCCCCACGCTCGTCGACACAGCACTCGACGCCGCACTCTCCGGTGGTGGCACCTTGAACAACTGACATCAAGAACTGACCACTCCCTCGCCCTCCCCAGGTGCCGCCGTTGCCATCAGCCCTGCCGCAATTGACGCAGCGCTCGATGCCGCACCCTCCGGCGGTGGGCCTTGAACAACTGACCTCAAGAACTGACCACTGCCACCGCTCCCTCGCCCTCGCCAGGCGCCGCCGTCGCCATCAGCCCTGCATCCACCAACGCCGCTCCATCGACGCCCTCTCCGCTGGTGGCCCGCTCCACCTCCCCTGCCCCCCGCCCCCCCGCCCCCAAGAAAAACTCCTCACCGCTACACTGTTATATTGACCGCACCTGCACACCTCTCCTGCCCCCAGGCGCAGCCGTCGCCATCAGCCCTGCATCCACCAACGCCGCTCCATCGACGCCCGCTCCGCTGGTGGCCCGCTACACCTCAACCCCCCTGCCCCCTGCCCCCCCCAAGAAAAGCTCCGCGCCGCTACGCTGCAATATTGACCACACGTGCACACCTCCCCTGTCCCCAGGTGCAGCTGCTGTTGCCCCCACCCCTGCCGCAACCAACGCCGCTCCATCGACGCCCTCTCCGCTGGTGGCCCGCTCCAGCTCCCCCCCCCCCCCCCGAGACGAACTCCTCACCAATACACTGTAATACTGACGGTCGTATACCCCTCTACAGGTGTCCCTGACTGTAACATCCATCATCATTTACCAACCTGCACATTTCTCCTGCCCCTAGGCGCCGCCGTTGCCATCATCCCCGCATCCATCGACGCACTCTCCTCTGGTGGCCCTCTCCAGCTCGACCCCCTTGCCCCCTCCCCTCTCCTTCCCCCTCCCCCCAAGAAACACTCCTCACCGAAACACGGTAATATTTACCACACCTGCACACCTCTCCTGCCCCCAGGCGCAGCCGTTGCCATCAGCCCTGCCGCAATCAACGCAGCCCTCAACGCAGCGCTCTCCGGCGGTGGGGCCGGCCGCCCTGCGCATGTCGTGCTCGGGGCCATCACGTCACACGGCGCAGTCGCGCTGCTGCGCTGCCTCGCGGCATCCAAGGTCGGTCACGCTCTCTCTCTCTCTCTCTGCTCTCTCTTCTCTGCTCTCTTCTCTGCTCTCTCTCTCTCAGCTCTCCCTTGCTCTCTCTCTGCTCTCTCTCTCTCAGCTCTCCTTTGCTCTCTCTCTGCTCCCTCTCTCTCTTGCTCTCTCCCACTCCCTCTCTTTCTCTCACTCGCTCACTCATCCACAGGGCATCAGCAGTGGTGCCGCACGCCTCGTGTGTGCCGTGTGGTGCGTGGGCGACACACAACACACACACACACACACGCACACACACGCACACACACACACACACACACAAACACACACACAAACAACACATGCGCGCACCCACCCACCCACCCACCCACATACAGGCCATCAGCAGTGGCGCCGCACGCCTCGTCGGAATCGTGTCATGCGTGTCGGCAGAGGCGCTCTACGAGGAGCCAGCGCGCGGCGTGCTGATGCCGGGGCTGCTTGCGCAGCTGGCGCCCGGCTACGTCGACGCGGTGGTGGGTTGCTTCTCTCTCGTGTGTGTGTGTGTGTGTGTGCGTGCGTGGCGTGCCGATGCCGGGGCTGCTTGCGCAGCTGGCGCCGGGCTACGTCGACGCAGTGGTTGCTGTCTCTGTCCCACATCAACACGGGTGCGTTACATTTTACAGTCCGGCGGACGCCTTTGATGGCGTATTAGACTTGTGCGTGTGCGTGTCTGCGTGTTGGTCGATTTTACAGTCTTGTGCGTGTGCGCTGGTGCTGGTGCCAGGACTGCTCGTTAGCGCTCTGGCGCCCTGCTACGTCGATTCCGTAGTGGGTGCCTGGGTAGCTCTATCTCTCTGGATGCCTGGGTAACTCTCTCCCTATCTCTCCCTTCCTCACATACCGTAGTGCTCAATGTACTTCACGGCTTGATAGTTCATGGCAACGTCTTTGACCGCGAATGGCAAGTCCATGGAGCAAGCCAGCGCAAAAATCGTGACGGATCGGGTCTGGGTGTGGCATGCAATCTAGCCGTCGCTACTGTTTTGCACTGGCTTGCTCCACGGACTTGCTATTCGCGGTCAAAGGCGTTGCCATGAACTATCTAGCCGTGAAGTACATTGAACACTACGGTATGTGAGGAAGGGAGAGGTAGGGAGAGAGCTACGCAGGCACCCACTACGGAATCGACGTAGCAGGGCGCCAGCGCGCATGCCGCAACCGACCGGATCGTTGGGTGAGCGCAAGCGCGCACGAGCCTTGCTCCTCCTGCCTACATTCACCACCCTACGAGCACCACGCGCCCAGGTCCTCCCTGCTGATGGCGCCAAGGCCTCCGACCTCCCCCACGCAAACGCGCTCCTCTCCCCCACCCCACCCCTCCAAAACAGACACACACACACGCACACACACACACGCACACACTGCTCCCCTCAGGTCCTCTCTGCTGGTGGTGCCAAGGCCTCCGACATCTCCCATGCGAACGCGCTCCTGGCCTCGGCCGCCGGCGGCGCGCCAGTGCTGCGGGGTTCCCGCCCTGCGCTTGTGCGCGCGCGCGATGAACTGCTGCCGGGTGGGTTGCACGCGTGGCTGCCTCGTGCCTTGTGCCTTGTGCCTTATGTCTGTATGCCTCGTGCCTCATGCCTCATGCCAGCTGCTCCAAGCCAGCTGCTCATGCCAGCTGCTCACGCACGCACGCACACTCTGACAACCACACTCACTCCCGCACCACCACCCCTTGCCACACAAATACGCACGCACGAGTATGCCATCACATACGCCATGTAATACCATGATATATTGCGCCACGAGACTGCGCACTCAGTCACCACCACGCAGGACAAATCTGACCCCTACACGCTCATCCCTGACACCCTTAATCGCAGGCACAGCGGAGCGGCGCGCGCGGCTGGCGGCGTCCGCGGGCCTGAGGCGGTGGGGCGCTGGTGCTGACGGTGGCTTGCCACAGCTGTCGTCCGGGCCGATTCAGGTGTGTGTGTGTGTGTGCGTGTGTGTGTGTGTGTGTCAGTGATGCAGAAAGTGCTATACGCGCATGCTTTCGCATAATTTCGGGTCGTTTGGCGGGAACCGCGCTACGCGCGTAGCACGGGAGGACGCGGCGGAGCCGCGTTTTGCCTTGCACGTAGCGCGGCGCCTTCAGGCGCCTTGCGCGTAGGGCGCCTTGGGCGGCGAGCATTAGATCCGATCAGCGTTCAGTCCGCGCAATGACCGGTGGAGGGGGGCGGAGATGGAGGAGTAGAGGTGGTTGGTCACACTTTTGCTTGATTTAAGTGTGACAGCCCCCTGCCTGGCTCTGCTGCAGCAGATCATGCCATTCTCTGGTATTGAACACAATGCATCACTGGTTCTTATATCACCTGCAGGGGCTGCGCCCCGGCGCCCACTGCATGCATGCATGCAAACACGTGTGCGCCATGCAAACACGCCACGTGCGACAGATCGTCTGGGCGTGCGTGCTCAGTTGTTTTTCCCCCTCCAGACTGCTTCCATAGCCTGAAACCAACATTATTAAGGATGCCATCAAATTCACAATTATAACGTGGCTCTGGCTTGCGCTGCTTGCATGCACGTGCGCCAGAAGGGGGAGGGGGCGCCTCACGTCATGCTAGCGTAGCGCTATGCCCAAGTTAGCTACGTGTCTGCTGCAGGGTCAGATTGTGTATGCTGATCCACGCTGAGCCACTCACGCATGTGCAGAGAACGGCGCAGGCGCGGGGGTGAAGTGTACATGCAGATTTGCATCAGGGGCACCCCTGATTTACACCGAGAATCGACACGCTTTGTGTGGGTTTGTGGTTGTGATGTTTGTGAGGCACAGGGAAAAGACAAAGTAGGAGAATTAAGCAAGAAAGAAGGAAAGAAGCAGACATGAGAGAGCAGTGTAAAAAAATATACTGCCGTTCCACCAACAAGAACACATTGACCAGCAAAGTCCAGGGGCGCAGCCCCCGGGAAAATGGCCGCGTAGAATCGCGCCACAGGCCGCGTAGACGCCGGGCCGGTAGGCCCAGCTGGGGCCTCCGCGCGTCGTAAGACCGCCATTACGCCAAAACACTTTCTGCATCACTGGTGTGTGTGTGTGTGTGTGTGTCAGCGTCTGGGGCGGTGAGGCGCTGGCGGTGGCGTGCCACAGCTGTCGTCAGGACCGATGCAGGTGTGTGTGTGTGTGCGTGTTTGTGCATGTGTGTGTGTGTTTGCCAGCGTCTGCGGGGCGGGGCGGGGGTGGCGCTGGCGTGCCACAGCTGCCGAGCCGCTGGAGGTGTGTGTGTGTGTGTGAGTGTGTGAGTGTGTGTCAGCGTCTGCGGGGCGGGGTGGCGCTGGTGTGCCACAGCTGCCGGGCCACTGGATGTGTGTGTGCGTGTGTGTGTGTGTGTGTGCCAGCGTCTGCGGGGCGGGGCGGGGATGGCGCTGGTGTGCCACAGCTGCTGGGCCGCTGGAGGTATGTGTAAGCGTGTGTGTGTGTGTGTGTGTGTGTGTGTGTGTGTGTGCAGCAGGGCACCGAGAGGCCGTTCTGGCCGTTTGCACAAGTGGGGTCGCACATCCCTACCCCGATGCACAGTCTGTGTGTACATGCACACATGTATGTGTGACGGCGTCATAACAGTCCTAAAGCCCACCCACGCAGGCTGTGCTTCTCCCGTGTGAGTGTGAGCTCAACGTTGCGTCCCTCTGATCCGCCCTTGCATCTACACACACACGCGCACACACACACACACACACACACACACACACACACACACACACACTACAGGCTGTGCTTCTCACGTGGGAGGGCGAGCTCGACGTTGCGTCTCTCTAATCCGCCCTCGCATCCACACGCACACACACACACACCGCAGGCTGTGCTTCTCACGTGGGAGGGTGCACTCGATGTTGCGTCCCTCTGATCCGCCCTTGCGTCTACACACGCGCACACGCGCGCACACACTCACACACACGCGCGCACGCGCACACACACACACGCACACACATAAACACACACGCGCACACACGCGCACACACACACACACACACACCGCAGGCTGTGCTTCTCACGTGCGAGGGTGAGCTCGATGTTGCGTCCCTCTGATCCGCCCGTGCATCTACACACGCGCACACACACGCAAACACGCACACGCACACACATACACACACGCACAACACACCGCAGGCTGTGCTTCTCACGTGGGAGGGTCAGCTCGATGTTGTGTCCCTCTGATCCGCCCTCGCATCTTCACACGCACACACTTACACACACACACACACATGCACACCGCAGGCTGTGCTTCTCGCGTGTGAGGGCGAGCTCGATGTTGCGTCCCTCCGATCCGCCCTTGCATCTACACACGCGCACACGCGCGCGCACACACACACACACACACCGCAAGCTGTGCTTCTCACGTGGGAGGGTGAGCTCGACGTTGCGTCCCTCTGATCCGCCCTTGCATCTACACACGCACACACTTACACACACACACACACATACGTGCACGCACACACACGCACACACACACACACACACACACACACACCGCAGGCTGTGCTTCTCGCGTGTGAGGGCGAGCTCGATGTTGCGTCCCTCCGATCCGCCCTCGCATCTACACACGCACACACACGCGCGCACACACACACACACACACACACCGCAGACTGTGCTTTTCACGTGGGAAGGTGAGCTCAACGTTGCGTCCCTCTGGTCTGCCCTTGCATCTACACACGCACACACACACACACACACGCCCACACACACACACACGTGCCCGCCCCTGCGGTGCACGAGGGCGACATCGCGCAGGCAGGGCAGGTGGGGCCGAGAGAGTCGGCTGACCGCGTGCACGACGCGCATGGGCAGCGCCTGCTGCAGTTATGCCGGGACATGGGAATGGTGATCCTTAATGGTCGCCTACCGGGGGATGAGCATGGGGCCCTCACCTACCACGCACGGGGCAGGAAAAACGTAGACTGGTCGACTACTTTGTGGCGTCCCCTGACCTCGCCTTTAGTGGCGCGGGGGCACCACGGCCGGGCACTACCCTACATGTGCACGACCAACACCCACCAAGGCTAGGCGGGGGCAGGTTTGACCACAGACCAGTAGTACTGACCCTTACTTATGAGCCCGCTACTGCGGTACCTGCGGCTCAGGCCGGCGCCCCGAGCGAAACGCCGGCCAGGTTTAGGTGGCCACAGGGGGGCGAGGGGGCGTACGCACAGCTCCTGGGGGGGATGATGACGGATATTTTGGGAGCTCGGGGGGCACCGACGGTGGATGAGGAGCTCAGCCGCCTTGAGGGCGCGGTCGAGCGGGCAGCCCGGGCGTTGCACGCGTCGGGTAAGGTGGGTGCGGTTTTGGTGCGGCCCATGACCGGGGACGGGGGGGTGCGACCACACAACATATGGTACACTCAGGAGTGCAAGGACACATGCCGCGCGTGCCGGGAAGCGGAACGAGCGCACGGGGCGCAGTCACCGGCCGCCAAAGAGGCAGGGAAGGCCTATAGGCGGACCGCGCGGCGCTCCCGCCGCGCAAGCGAGGCCCGGGAACACTCCGAGCTGATTGAGGACAGGAAAGTGACCCCGCGGCGGTTTTGGCAGCGGGTGAAACTGCCTGGTCAGGCGGTCGGTCTGAGGGACGTGGAGGGGTGGACAGATTATTTTAGGGATTTGCTGGGGGACAACCATGCTAACGCCACTGATACGACTCATACGACTAATACAACTAACACGGATGATGCCACTGACCATGGGCACTGGGCCCCGTTTGCCCCCCCCACGACGACGGCCACGGAGCGGGCGGCAGCGCTAAATAATTCATTTACTGAGGCGGAGGTGTATGCGGCACTGATGGGCATGGACGCGGGCAAAGCCCCAGGCGTAAACGGCATGCCGATAGAGTTCTATCAGAGGGCATGGGCTAGGGCGGCGGAGGGGGGCGATGCAACGGGTGCTGTAGATGAGGAGCACCTGCTCGCTGGCCCCATCACACACCTGCTCAATCGGGTCTTCCGTGAGGGGTACCCGACTGCATGGCACTTGGGGGCAACCACGCCGATGCCAAAGCGGAAAGGCAGCCTAGACGTGCAGGACGATTACCAAGGGATCACGGTGGGGAATGTCCTCGCCAAGCTATACAGCTTGGTGCTTATGAACAGGCTGGACGCCTTAGCTGAACAGGAGGGGTACCGGGCGCGGGGCCAGGCAGGCTTCTGGAAGAAGAGGGGGACCCCAGATAATGCCTTCATCCTGCAACACCTTATTGAGAAGAGCGGCCTCCAGCGCAAACCGCTGTACGCCGCCTTTATTGACTTCAGGAAGGCTTACGATTGCGTGCACCGCCCATTGCTTTGGGAGTGCCTTAATAGCCTGGGGGTACATGGGGAGTTCATGGTGGCGCTGATTGCCATGTACGATGGGTCTGCAATGTGTGTGCGCATCGATAGGAAAGTGGGACCCGCGTTTCCTTCACACAAGAGGGTCATGCAAGGCGACCCACTGTCACCGCGGCTGTTTGGGCTTTTTATTGACGCATTGGAGGGAGTACTAGACGCAGAGCTCCCGGGTGATGGGGTGGAGATGGCGGGGCGGGTACTACGGCTGCTGCTGTACGCTGATGACTTGACGCTGCTGGCAGAGACGCCCGAAGCGCTTCAACGCATGCTAGATACTCTGCACGCCTTTTGCGGCACGCGCGCACTAACAGTAAACGTTAAGAAGTCAGAAGGGGTGGTGTTCAATGACCAGTTCTGCCCAGTCGGGGCGGCAGGGGGGAGGGTAACGCGGAAGTTTGCAGGAGCAGATCTACCCATGACACACGAGTTCCCATATCTGGGCATGCTCTTTCACCACCAGCGGGGAGTGGGGGGGGACGTGGGCACCCGACGCTCTAGGGGGGAGCGCACCAGATACGCGCTAACTCGCAGATGCTATATGATACGCCTTAATAATATTGGCATTAAGGCCCACCTGTTCGACACGCAAGTACGGCCTGTGCTAAATTACGGGTGTGAGGTGTGGGGCCCTGCGATGATGGCGGATGCTGGGGGGGCGTGTTTGCCGGGGCGGGCGGACGGTGGGAGAGAGGCAGGAGTGGGAGGGGCGCTAAGGCCGCACGCGACGGATGGCGCACCCTGCAGGAAGTGCTTCTGCAATTTACCCGTGCGTCCCTGGAGTCCGCAGCAACGGGCAGCAACTGGGGATTTGGGCGCGGGAGGCGGGGTGGCGGCGGCTGGCGGCAGATTGGCTGCACCAGGCGACGCGCTTTTGGGATAAGGCGCGGGGGCGACCTGACGGTGACCTGCTTAAAGATGCAATGCGGGAGAGCTGGGGGCTGGCGGAAGCGGGAGGGACGTGCTGGGCGGCACGCTTGCAGGTGTGCCTCGGAACTGTGGGGCACACCCTGGCGTGGGACCAGGAGGGACCGGTACGCATGACCAACCTGCTGGACGTGGCGACCGCGGCGTGGTTGGCCGCCGCGACAAGCACACCGGCGCTGCCGAGCGGCACTACCGTGCAAGATGTACCTGAGGAGTGGTCGCGCGGCTTTAAGATGCTGACCTACATGCGGTGGATGGCGGGTAGCGACAGCGAGCCGCCGGCCCTGTTGAGCTCAGGGCTGAACAGTGCTGCCCGGATCACGGCTCTAGCTAGGTTCAGGATGGGGCTCCATGAGCTGCAGATAGAGCGGGGGCGCTACGCCGTGGCGGGACAGAGGCAGCGACGCAGCCAGCGGGCGTGCTGCCTATGCGGTGGGCTAGAGGATGAGGCACACATGGTATTTGAGTGCCCTGCCTATGAAGAGGCACGGGTGCGGGCCCACAGCCTGTTTCGGTCCATCCCTCGCCCCGAGGAGGCCGATTTAGATGAGCGGATGCGGGAGTTTATTAATCGTCGGCCAGGCCAAGAGAACCCCAGGTTCTGGCACGAGTTGGCTGACTTTCTTGTCGCCTGTTTTGAGACACGCACCGCGTGCACAGCAATCATGATGGCAGATGGCATGCTAGGGGTCTAATTTTGACAGCTGCCGGCCTCTTTCCTAGGGTCTAATGCGCCATCAAAGGCGTCCGACGGACTGTAAAATCGACCACACACACGCACACATACACACACACACACACACCGCAGGCTGTGCTTCTCACGTGGGTGGGTGAGCTCGATGTTGCGTCCCTCCGATCCGCCCTCGCGACCGTTGGACTCCCAGCAGCCAAGGTAGGAGTATTGGGATTCCTTATCACGTACCCCGTGTCTCAGCCGTTTCTCTTGCCCTTTTGCCATGTAGGAATGCCTTGTCTCTGACATAGCTGTTTTGCAAATCCTTGCCCTTGTGTGTTGTCTCTTACCATCTTTGCAACGCTCGCGGATTGCTTCTCCTGCCCGTATGTCATACAGGAGGGATGCCTTGTCTCTTGTATGCGGCTTTCGCTTATCTCTTGCCGTTCTGCTGTATAAAGGATGCATTGTCTCTTGCACTACGTTGCCTCATCTCTTGGCCTTCTGCCATGTAGGGATGCATTGCCTCTTGCATACCAAGGTTGTGTATCTGTTGCTCTTCTGCCATTCAGGGGTGCCTTGTCTCTTGTTTAAGGCTTGCTTCTGTCATACTGGGATGCCTTATATCTTACCCATCTGCCTCGCAGGCTGACACCCTGGAGCTGAGTGAGGAGGTTGCGGCCAAGGGGCAGCGGCTAATGGTGGCGGCAGCGGTGTACGTGGATGGCATGACAGGAGGTGTGTGTGAATGTGTGTGTGTGTGCGCGTGTGTTGACCCTCTTGCTGGCGCACGGTCGGTCACCTGCCTTCAAACGGAATCCCTTCAAAAATGACCAGAGACACCCTATCTAGGTCTGATGTTGAGAGTTTTTCTGTAAAGATCTCTCTCTCTCTCTCTAACCCAGCGCTTTCTCTCTCTTTCTCTCTCTCTCTCCCTCTCTCTTTCTCTGTGTGTGTGTGTGTGTGTGTGTCAGGGCGGGAGCCTTTCCCCCTCTGTGGAGCACGCAGCCGCCGCACGCTCCACCACACACACACACACACACACACACACAAACACACCTCAGGGATGCAGTGTGCAGTCAGGCTTTAGAGGCGTCCGACGGGCGGTAAAATTGACCAGACACACACATCACACACGCACACACGCACACGCCTCCATTACCCCACCCACAGGCGCCCCAGCCGAGTTGCTCGCCACGCGCGCGTACGGCCTGCGCCGCCGCGACTGGGGCCTCGCTGGCGTGACGCTCGCAGCGGGTGGACCCAAGCTGCCTCCGGGCGGTGTCCCCGGGGGGCAGCTGCTGCTGATGGGGTCGGGCCTCGCGCCTGAGGCACTGTGCACGCTGCTGCAGGTACGGCTTTGGTGGTGAAGGGAGGAGGGGGGGGCTGTCGCGGAGCTTTGTGCTGCCCTGATTGGATGGTGGTGGCACGCAGCTGCTGCTGGTGGGGTCGGGCCTCGCGCCTGACGCGACGCTGCAGGTATGGGTCTGGTGGTGAGGGGGCGGGGTGACGGGGTCTGCCTCAGCGCTTTGTGCTGTCCAGTTTGGATGTTGGTGGCACGCAGCTGCTGCTGATGGGGTTGGGCCTCGCGCCCGACGCGCTGCTGCAGGTAAGGGTCTGGTTTGTGTAGGGGGGGGGGGGTCTGCCTCAGCGCTTTGTGCTGTCCAGTTTGGATGTTGGTGGCACGCAGCTGCTGCTGATGGGGTTGGGCCTCGCGCCCGACGCGCTGCTGCAGGTAAGGGTCTGGTTTGTGTAGGGGGGGGGGGGTCTGCCTCAGCGCTTTGTGCTGTCCAGTTCGGATGTTGTTGGCATGCAGCTGCTGCTCCTCGCGCCCGACGCGCTGCGCGCGCTGCTGCTGCTGCAGGTGTGCTGGGGGGCTTGGAATTTGTCTCTAGGGTTGTCTCTAGGGCAGCCTGAAGTGTCAGCTTTCCAACGTGCCCACCCTTGCCAGATGGGACTCAGTGTGGCACGCATGCGATAAAGGGGGGAACAGTGTCCCTTATCCGGGACAAATCGCCCTCCTTATAACACTAGGGTTGAGCCCGATGCCATGCCATGCTCGCTTCTGCAGGTCACGCCAGCAGCTGGCCAAGTAGCCGACCCACTCAACGCGCGGTCACGTTCACGCACAAGTGTTTCCGTTAGCCAACCCGCAACCCGACAAAGTGCACTTTGAGTTGAGATTAGCGACTCGGGCTGCCGCGTTGGGTTGAGATTGCGCGAATTTCGACTAAAAAAATGAAAAATGACATTTTCCAGGGGGGAGGGGCAGAATAGTTTTTCTCAGACCTCATGTTGACTTATTTTCAAAACGGGCCTGGACCCTCCCCCCCCCCAGTACACCCAGACCTTATCTGCTGGAGCTGAAACTTGGTGGGCAGCTTCGTGAAGTCGTTCCCATTCCATCGCACTATTTGGGAGGCTGCAGAGCCCAGTCCTACTCCTGAAACTGGCCCCAGAAGACGGCCACACGCCCTGGTGCAGCCCCACACACCGAGGCCCTTTCCACACCCTCCAAACTATTGAACCACATGAATGACAATGGATTTGGCATCCCTGTCGTGAGACAAATCCATTGCTTCCTTCCCCATCCCAACCGGAGGTCTGCAGAACATTCTGGCTCCGAGGGGGTGTGAACCAGTGGTCCACACCAATCGCCCGGTGTGGACCCTCTCACACCCCCACACTACTGCACTATCTATTGGGTGTGGGGGGGGTCTGAGGGTGGATTTTGACTCCTCTTGACGAGAGGAATCCAACGCACCAACTCTCATGTCGAACGAACGTCAAAATAAAAAGTTACATAAAATTTCTGAGAAACGGTCCAGCCCCCCCTCCCCCCCCCCAAATTCCCATTTTTTTAGAGTGGAATTCTCCCTCATCTAGGGAGGGGAAGGGCATGGCGCCGGTCCAGTGTGAAAATTCAAAGTAATTCGACATGATGTCTTTTTCTAACTTTCCTGCCCCCCCCCCCCTGACATTTTCACAGTTTTTCCGCCAGAATTCAGCCAGAATGCGCCTCCGCCGGGTTGAGATTGACGAAATGAGTGAGGCCTGGTTTGAGCCAGCATTTTTCCACGATCCTTAACGGAACCACCGTTACGCACCCACCCGCGCTCGTAGCAGCGCCTGCGCCACACACCCCTCTCCTCCTCACTCGCACTGCGCCTGCAACCACCAACACACACACACACACACACACACACACACACACACACACACCACTTGCAGAGTGCTGGCACGGGCGCGGGCGCGCCCACTGTGCCGCCCCGCACACGCGATTCCCTCACGCAAGACGAGCGGTCTGCGATCGCCGCGGCCAAGCGCCTGTCTGCGCTGCCGGCCGGGTGCTGCTTTGACGGGAGTGTGTACCGCGACGATTTCGGCGACGTTATCAAGGTGTGGGGGGGTGTGGAGTTTGGGTGTGGGTGGTGGGAAGATTGTGTTTTGTCGTGTCCAAGCGCCTGTCTGCGCTGCCGACTGTGTGCCCTGCTACGACAGCAGCGTGCACCGTGATGACTTTGGCGACGTCACCAATCAACGTGTGTGTGTGTTTGTGTGTGTGTGTGTGTGTGTGACCAAGGCGCCTGCAGTTGACCCCATGCGCGCTGACCCCGCGCCTGTGCGCCTGCGTGCGCAGGAGCACCCGTCGATGGGCGTGTTCATCGGCGAGTTCATGGCCAAGGAGAACGAGCGCATCACAGCCGAAAACGCGGCCGTGGCGGAGCAGGCGGCACGCGCTCTCGCTGTGACAGCGGTGCAGCAGTGGCTGTAGCCGTGGGGGGCTGCGGGTGGGGGGTGGAGCGGGTGGCGCACACACACTCGGGTTTTACAGGTTTAACACACACACGGGTTGTACAGGTACGCGCCCGGAGGACCCCGGGTGTGAGTAAAAGCACGTGCACACACGACCCCGCATCGGTTTGTGCTCTTGAGGTGCTGGTAGGGACGAGGGAAGGGGGGGGGGGCGCGCCACAGACTGTCTTGACTCCACACGTGACTCTTCACCTGACTTGTCCCACATTCTTATGCATTGCCTTCCTCACTCAAACAAAACGACACAAGGGAACTGTAAACTGACTGTTGCACAGTTACAGTTACATCGGCTTTCCAGCAAAGACCACATCTAGTCCTAGTACCACCGCCTAGACCCAAGTCCAATTCTGGCCCTAACATTAACTTGTGAGGGGCGGTAGCCACCAGCCAGCTGCCTGCCAACGTGTAGTCCCAGAGCAAAAAGGAGAGACTGTTGCACACGTGAGAATAAAGATCGTCGGCAGAGACGCGTGCGTGCTGGTGAGGATGCTCAGGAGGGACTGACTCGACTACCAGGCTGGAACCAGGCTTGAACCTCATCAGTCACTCCTTATGTTTAGTGAAGCGAGCTAGTTGCACACACGGCTGCCGTTCCTACCAAATCCTTGTGCCAGCTGTGGGGAGCTCCAGCAAGCCAGCCATCCGTCTGCAGTGGCTACAGTGCTACAGCTGTAGCACTAGGACGTTACACACCGAGCAAGGTCGAATACCGGAAACTCCATTAGCCTTAAGCTATAATTAATTGCGTGACCCTCAAGCGAAAATGAGCAGCTAAAGCTTAATTGCTTCGTATCCGGGGTCGCTTAAGTCGCGACGGAGATACACTCGCCGACCAATGAGGCAAGTGCGGACAGCAAATGTACCGGGCGGCTCCGCAAGGCTGGCTAAAGTGAGAAGAAATGTATATTAATATGTTAATAATTACCCCTCGCTTAAGTCAAAATGCTCAAACAAATGCTCTGCTGCGTTAGGTAAAGTGTCTCAGGAATGACTTAATTTGTGTTTTTCGAGGCGGTAGCTAAAGGCTAATGGAGTTTACGGTACACTGCCGGTAGGTGCAAAAGGCATGAGGTGAGTGCGCCCCGCACGCATACACTGCGCCCAGCCACTCACACGTGATCGCAAGGTATAGCCTGCTGGCGTCGCTCGCCACCGCAGCTGCCGCCATCGCGCGCACCTGCGCCTCCACGCTGCACCCTGCGGGGGAGGCAGCTGCCTCGTCCAGGTGGAGCACACCCAGAAGTTCTCCAGGCCTAACCATGCTGCTACCGATGCGGTACTTCGCGCTGTTGGTACAGGGCAGCTGCACAGAGGTTGGCGCTACACGGGCCCCTGCAGCTTCCCCCCAAATTTCCCGTTTTGCCTCCGCAGCCCCCGCAGCGGGGGCTGCGGGGGCGCTAAGGACATCACTGAGTGCGTACGCGCTTCCTGCAACACCCCAGGGCCACACCCCTGGCAGACCTGGAGCGACACGAACATGACAGGCCTCGGAGGCAGCAAGAACCTCAAGCCTCAAGGGCCTTGTATAATCTGGTATGTTGTGTAAACGTAATTATGTTGTATGTTGTATACTGTAGGGTGTTATATGTTGTGTACTGGAATGTACATGCGTAGTACGCATGTACATTCCACACCGAGCGTGGCACTCTCTTCACGAAACACTATACACTGGCTACCACACTCACTGTCACTCACTTCATCTGGCTTCCCCCCCTCGCCCGACCCCGCCGGCCGACATCAGCCACGACAGCGCTCCAAGAGCTCAGAGCGCGCGGGGTGGCCACCTCATACGCATCATGCCCAAGGACAGAGCTGACAGAGCTCGCGGCTATCTCCGGCCAGCGTCGGCGCTTATGGTGCGATGGGGCGCGTGCGGCCTCATGTGCACGTGTTTGTAAGGGGCGGTGGCATGGGGCGGCGTGCAGCATGGGGCACTAGGGCCGTACGCGTACGGGCACAATTTTCCGGAGGGCACCCACGGGCCGAAGGGGCACCGCAAACCTAGGGGCACCAAGGGGCACCTAGGGCATTGAAGTACTACCACAGGTCGACGTCATGATACCACAACCTCGCACAACACAAAACACCTCACAGGCACATCACCCACCTCTCACATGCCCTTACATGTGTACTCTGTGTGTGCCTCTGTGTGTGCCTGCCGCAGGCGAAGCTGTCCAAACTGTGGGAATCATCATCCCTGTGCGCGCATAGCGGCGCCCACGTGCACAACCGCTCGCTCTGCGCCCCCCCGGATAATGCGCTTGGCCTGGCCCGGTCAGTCAGCGCGATCCTCTCTCGCTGGAGCGCGCCATTCCCCAAGTTCCCCGGTACGAGCGAGCCGGTGACCGCACCCATCGCGGACCACCACGTCTGCGGCGATGCGGGGGCGGCGCTGAGCGGTGTGCAGCAGGCATGCGCCGAGGCGTCGCGCGCGGCGCCTGGGGTGACTGGGGTGCAATCGATGCCTCGTGCTGCATCGTCCAAGGGCAGTGGATATTACACCAGGCGCGCGACCGACCCGTTGAACCAACATTACGCCTCTGCGACGCACCACTGCGCGTCCCTCAGCGCACAGGTGCTCGGCGCATGTACCAGCACTTACAACACCACAATGCGCGCGCCCTCTGCACCGTCCTCCTCCCCCATGATGCGCGCGCCGCGCACGGCAAGCCCTCTCGCCACGCCGCCCAAGCCCCCCTCCTCGCCCTGCCTCTTCATCTTCACGGCGCGCTCGCCGCACACATCGAGCTTGCTCACGACGCCGCGCTCAATCACGTCCTCGCCGTGCCTCATGTCCTCCACAACGCGCTCGCAGCGCATGTCCAGTTTACTCACCGCGTCGCGCACCGTCTCCTCCTCGCCCTCCTTCGCCAAGCAATTCGAAACGCTGCTCGACCCAACCATCGTGGCTATGCTCGACCAGCACAGCGTGCTGCAGGCCGAGGCCGCCAAGTCGCGCGTGCAGCCGTTGCTCACTCCCCAGCCGAGCCTGCCCCCTGGGGACAGGTTTCTGTGCAGCCTCGTGGCTGGCCTAGACACAAAAAAAACGAGGACTCTGATGTCGATGCAACCGTCGCCATTCCTCTCCAACACGTAATACAAGTTCAATCCTACAAGCGTGCATGTTTTATGCCGTGTTGCCTAAGAAGGGTCGCCTACGATCAGGTGTGTGTTCAGTTAAGTCAAGCAATTTAAGTAAGTCAAGTGAGTCAAGTAAGTCGAGTCAAACAATTCAATCCATGTCGGTGTCAAATCAAGTAAGCCAAGTTAGTTAAGTCAAGCAATTTCATCAATGTCGGTGTTTCAAAAGGGAAAAAATGAGTTCAATTTTAAAAACACTTCCTTGAAATACGTATTCCATCGGCGACAATGCTCAAACATGGCTATAGTGACCAGGGCTTGTACAGAGTGTGTGTCAGTGATTGTCCCTGCAGTCCGCAGTGATTGTCCCCGTAGCCCCTTGTGGTGGAATTTTTTTGGAGGAAACGGCGGGGACAAATTGATCTGGGAATCGTGAAAATCCTCAATTTCACACTCTTCCGCAGGAAGAAAAGTCTCCTTGTTGAGGGAATTCGGCGTGTTCCCTCCAGAAAAATGTTGTGTTTCCTTGAGCCGAGGAAAACCTCGTCACAACACCTAGACGAACGAGTGGTGGTGTTTAAATTTAGGCTTAAGGGCACCACTGGTTTGTGTGGGGTTTGTGACGAGGTTTGCTTCGACGAGTGCGGTCACCTCGTTGTAAGCTGCCGCGTGGCCAACTTCTATTCATCTCACTTGGATGTTACCTGCAGTGATTTTTATTTCCATCGACGAGTCAAGCTGCCAATCCGTGGCGACATATGAGGCTACTCGAGGGCCCGCATCCCTGTCGAATCTCACCTATCCGGCCTAGCCATCAATTAGGGGTGTTTATTGATCATTGATTGATCGGGTTGAGAATCCTGTGCAAGCTGTTTGCAAGCCTAGTTGAAAATCCCCCCAACACGGCAGAGGTTGTGGCCCGGCTTTAGGCTGTACAGGTTTCACACGTGCGCGCCCGGAGGACCCCGGGGTGTGAGTCAAGGCCTTGACTACATGTCTAGGGGGGCTCTACTAGGAGAGCCCGCAAGGCCAAGCACTGTCGTATATGCCTGTGAGGCGTCCCTAGCTGCAACGCCCACCAGCATCATCGGTGTGTGCGCTACTTACTAATAGGCCCCTGCTGGTATATACTGCACATGTGCCCGGAAACATCAGTTGTGTTACCATTTTGACGTGGGACGTGGGCCAACACCTGGCCAACACCGCCTCGCAGAATAAAAACAGCTCGCAAAAGAAGAAAAAACAGCTCGCAAGAAAACAACGGCTCGCAGAAAACACCGAAATCCGATTGTAGAAAACACAGAAATCCAAGGTGGTGGTGTGATAAGGTGCATCAAAGCGAGGCTGCGCCAGCCCCCCCTGCTGCATGCTGTAGAAGTGTGAGAGCAGTGTAAGGTGTGGGGTATAGAACCACCTCCGTCGAGAAGGAGGAGCATAACGTAGACATAACATAATAACACACGCATCCACCAGCTCAATTATGAACTTCATGAAGGAGAAACTGACAGGAGCGACAGCACTTCACACGGCTTGTGCAGGTGGTGACCTCCGCAAGGTGCAACATCAAGTTCAGATCGTCAAGGACATCAACGCACATGACCACGTGAGCATGGGGCACCCGGGGGTGCGATGCGAGCGATCTTCTTCAACTAGCTGCCTCGCAGCCCCGCCATTCCCCCGTCCCCCATCACTGTGGGTGCACACGCTGTGTGCACGCTGCTGGGCTTGCCATGAAAAACGCAGTGCTGGTCACAGGGGACGGCAGTGTGCATGGGGCGCATGCACGTACCCCATGCACGTGCCCATGGGGCCCATGCATGGGGCACGCACGTGCCCATGCACGTGCCCCATGCAAGTCTTCCCCCATGCGCAGAGGCCGTGCATGCCCTCCCCACCCTCGCAGTCGGGCGCCACACCCATGCACGTAGCCGCCTCCAACGGGTTTGACTTCATCGTGCGCGAGCTGCTGGCGCGTCAGGCCACGGCGACGGTGTCAGACGCGGTGCGGTCAACGGCCGCATGGGGCGGAGGGCTTCTGACGATGATGGGGATGGAAGGGGTGGAGGCACACGGAGTACGGTGCTGCTGCTGCGTGCAGCGAGGCACGCACGCTCGCTGGATGGGGAGGGGGGGGAGCGTCACAAGCAAACAGCCCCCGGGGTTTCGACGGCACATACACACACACACGCACACACACACACACACACACACACACACACACACACGCAGACACACACATGCCACGCTTGTATGGCTGGCGAGACCTTGTGCCAGGACACCGAGGCCGTGGCATTCACACACAAACACACACACACACACACACACACGCGTGCCAGGCTGGCGAGACCCCGCTCCACATGGCGTCGGGCGCCGGGCACGCCGAAGTCGTTGCGTGCCTTCTCGGATCAAAGAACACAAAAGACAACGTGGCGGCGAAGGGCGCGCTCGTGAACGCGCGCGACGCCCAGGTACGAGGCCCTCGCGTGGATAGTCGTGTGGGGAGTGGAGAGCAAGGCCTGAGCCAGCACTGGTTGTTAATTAAAAAACATAGGACAACAGGGCGGCTAAAGGCGCGCTCATCAACGGAGCCAGGCGCTGTCCGTTTTTTCCTCGTCCGACCCCACCTTGCGGCATCCCCCAAATGTGCGGCACCCCCCAAACTTGCCCCAGCACGCGTGACGGCCCACCAAACTGGTGTGCGCTGCCACCAGGCTTGAGAAATACATGCCCTGCCGCCTGTGCGCCGCCACCGTCTTTTATCTTGGGCCCGCAGGGTCGCGCCGCCGCGGTGCTCTCAGTGCCAATCAGAACACAACCGATGGACCCCAAACCCCCGCAGCGTCTTCCGACCCAACCAGCCAACACGTGCCACCCGACCATCTGCATTTCCCGACACCTGCATGTTCCGACACGCAGAGTCGCACCGCCACGATGCTCGCCGTGCGTGGGTGCTGCCTCGACCTCTCTTCGCTGCCACACTGATCATCACAACACCTGATGGACCCGCACATCTCCTCATCCTCCAGACCACAATCGATCGACCCCAAATCCTCACAGCTCCCCGACCCAACCAACCAACACACGCGACCGTCTGTGTTGTTGGAACCGCAGGGCCGCACCGCCACGATGCTCGCAGTGCGTGGGCGCCACCTCGACCTCTCACCGCTGCCCAGTTCCCATGCTCGGCACATAACCGGGGACCCCAGGCCCTCGCAGCTTCCAACCCAACCAACACCAACACCACCTGACTGCCGTTTTATTCTGCACGCAGGGCCGCACCGCCACGATGCTCGCAGTGAGTGGGCGCCACCTCAACCTCTCGCCGCCGCTCATCCTCGGAACTCACCCGATTGACCCCAAACCCCCTGCAGCGTCTTCCGACCCAACCAACCAACACATGCCATCTGCATTTTGTAAATGCAGGGCCGCACCGCCACGATGCTCGCAGTGCGTGGGCACCACCTCGACCTCGCCGCCGCGCTCATCAGAACGTACGGCGCCGACGCCAACATCGCCGACGCGACGGGCTTCACGCCGTTCCTGCTCGCTGCGCACACGGGCGACCTGGGAGCGATGCAGGTGTGGGCATGCGTGCGAGCGCCTCCCCCCCCCCCACCCTCTCCTCTCTCCCTCTCCCTCTCGCCCCCCTCCCTCTCTCCCCTCGCCCTCTCCCCCTCCCCCTCCCTCCTCCCTGCCGCCCTCACCTCCCACACATACACGCACACACACGCACACACTCGCGCAACAATACGCTCACCCCCCCACACACACACAACCCCCCCCCCCCGTCACACGCAGACCCTCGCCGCTGCGGGCGCGAGCCTCGACGGGCCCCGGCTCTTGTCAACTGGCGGTACCCCGCTGCATGTTGCGGCCGCTGCGGGGCAGGACGGAGCGGTGGGGTGGCTGCTGAGGGCGGGCGCCAAAACGTCGAGCGTGGACAACGTGGGTGTTGCGTGCTGTATTCGTGCGTGTGTGCGTGTGTGTGTGTGTGTGTGAGCGTGCGTGTGTGTGTGTGTGTGTGTGCAACTTCGCGTGGCTGCCCAGGGTGGGGCTAACTTAGCGACAGTGTTAGGTTGTTGCATCGCTGTTGCATGTTGTTGCAACGTTGCCGCACGCTGCCACGCCCGCACACACACGGCGTCCCCCCCCCCCTCCCTGACTCGCCCCCCTGCCCCACCCCACCCCCCACCCCTGCGACACCCCGCAGCAAGCGCTCACACCTCAGGAGGTTGCACGCGCAAACGGCCACACGGGCGTGTACCAGAGACTTCGCGAGGCGTCGCTCGGGGGCGCGCCCCCAGGCGACCGCGCCTCGGCCATGTCGCCGTCCGTCGCCGGCCCCTCGTACTCGTCCCTCCCCGAGCTCGGCCCCTCGTTCATCGGGGGCTCGCGGCCCGTGTCGTTTGCCGGTGCGGGCCCGCCCCAGCAGGGCTTCCCTCCGCAGCAGCAGGGGCATGAGCAGCAGGGGTTCCCGCAGCAGCAGCAGGCGGGCGGCCGCCCGAGCGACTCGTTCCTCGCGTCGGCGCAGCGCGCGGCAGAACAGCCGGCGGTGCTGTACCCCGCGCCGCCCGCATAGCAGCACGGGGGGCGCAAGCAGCAGGGGCACCAGGGCGGGCCGCTTGACCGTGTGTGCCTGGCTCTGGCTCGGCCTGTCTTGACCGACCGACCGGCTCGTTCCTCGCGTCGGCGCAGCGCGCGGCACAACAGCAGAAATATCAGCAGCAGGGGTACCAGTAGCAGCAGCAGCACCTGGCGTGCGCAGGTGGCCGCCCGGCCGACTCGCCCTTGCATCGGCGCGACAACGCAACAAGGGCGGCGGTGCTGTACTGTACTCGATCGCCGCCAACTTGTGATTGATGATGATGGATGATGATGGTGGATGTTACTGTCGCGTGTGACACTGGGCGGCTGCTGCTGCGCGTAATGTGCAGCACTGCGTTGTGGCCCCCCAGGGGCGACGCCCCCTCCCCGCCCCTCTCCCGCGTGCAGGCGGACAACGTGTGCGCGCAGTCTCTTTTGTACATATAGCTCCCGCTCTCGCTCATTACACCCTCCAGGAGCAGTCTATAGCATAGGATAAGATTCAATAAGCTGGGGCGCCTTGGCGCCGTGTGAGTGTTGCGTTTGTAACGGTGCATTGCAGCATGACGGCTGCAGCAAGGGTTGGTGGTGGTGGAAAGATATGCTGTGTGGATGGGGTGTGTGTGCGTGGGGGGGGCATTGCGTTGTACGCGCATAACCTCCTGGTACTTAAGAAGTGCTGCACTTGCCTAGCAACGATCAATTGATCTAGGCAGGGGGGGGGGAGAGGGGGGACAAAAAGGGCTTGTGAGGCTCAACGTGGCTGTTGAGCCGCCGAGGCTGACGACGCAAGGGAAAACTGGGTGGTAGCTAGCCACAGCTGCGCAGGGTGGCGACACTGTGGCTGTGGCTCTCGGGGCAGCGTCTCCTGTGGGGGTCGCCTACTCGCGCGCTCGCTCAGGCCACAGACTTCTGCTGGTTGTTTGCAAACCTGCGTGGTAGTGGGGGAGGCAGGGTCGGGCCAGGGCATACGCCAAGGAGAGAGGGACGTGCGGGTGTGGGGGGGGCATAACGCGCAGCGCCTCGCAGGCACGTAGCAGCCAAGGACCGCGGCCCCCAATGTGCAGCGCAATGTGCGTGTGTGTGTTGGGTGGGGGGAGCTTCTGCAAAACGAGCAACGCCTAGCAGCAAGAGACCACGCCTCCCTTGTGCGGCGCGTGTGGGTGGGATCCCACCCGTCTACCCCAGCTGAGCCCATGATAAAGCTCGGCGTGTGCGTGTGTGTGTGCATGCGCGCGCGTGTGTGGGTGCGTGTGTGTGTGTGTGTGCACGCATCTGTGCGTGCGCGCGTGTATGCATACGCATGTGTGTACGCATGTGTGTGCATGCGTGTGTCCATTGTACATCTATTTTACTTACGTCGCGTAGCCAGCGGTGGCGACGCCCACCGCGGCGAGCACACCGAGCATGCCGAGCGCCTTGCTGCCACCAGCCCCGCCGCTGCTGCCGCTGCCGCCGCCGCCGCTGGACACGGGCACCCCTGACGTGTGTGCGTGCGTGTGTGTGTGTGTGCGTGCGTGTGCGTGCGCGTGCGTGTGCTCGAGGAGTGCGTCGCGAATCGACGACCGACAGTCGCCAACCGATTCGCCATCCCTCACCTCCGTTGCCGCTGCCGCCGTCGAGCGAAGCCACCACCTCGTCGTCCGAGTCGGTCGATGACATCGACGGGCTGCGGTACGCGCCGCCACCGGGGCGCGACGGCACGGGCAGCGGGCTGTGTTGGGGGAGTGCTGTGCTGGCGGTGGGCGCCGCGCGGCTTGAGCTGGAGCGTGCGCCAGGGCGGGACACAAACGGCAGGGGCGAGGAGGTGGCAGGCGCAGAGGAGGGGACGTCCGAGGGGTCCGAGCGGCCGGAGCGCGCGCCGGGGCGGCCGACAGGCAGGGGCGAGGAGGTGGCGGGCGCAGAGGGGAGGACTTCCGAGGGGTCTGAGCGGCCGGAGCGCGCGCCGGGGCGGCCGACAGTGTTGCCGGGGTTGTAGGACGCTGCGAGGTCGGCGGAGGGGTGGTGGTGGTGGGATGGGAGCACGATCGTGCACTGTGGCGTGTTTGTGTGTGTGTGCGTTGTATCTTGGCCCCCCTGTATGTGTGTGTGTGTGTGTGTGTCAGGGGGTGGGGGAACCACCAGTGTATGCACGAGCTGCGTCAAGAGGTAAGTAGGGGAGGTGCACAGGCACAGGAGGTTGAAGGATGTGCATGGTAGCACTCTCTCGTCGGAGGAAGTCAAGAAGGGCTATGCATGTAGGAGGCATGCAGAGAGGCACGCATCCACGCTCCCCAGACAGCCAAGCTAACAGCCAAGCTAACAGCCAAGCTATCAGCGCTTGAATTGCAGCCCCCAATAGGTGAGTGCAGTGCAGGGGGGGAAGGGGGGGCGACAGACGATTTGCCCACTCACCTCCGCCATTCTCAGCACGGACAGCAACCACGGCGCGGCGCGCCGCGGCGCGGGAGACCTGTACAAGGAATTCATGCAGCCCAGCGATGCGTCAGCGATGCAGCGGCAAATGCAGGGTCCAGTAGGTGCATGGCCCGTTTTCACTGCGGCCTGCTCACCAGGGGGGACGACTTCAGCATGATAGTGCTCATACTGCGGGCATCGGTGGTTGTCGTGCACGCGTGCTGGTTAGTGGGGGCTTGGTTAGTGCCGCCATGCATGCAGAGGCGCCGTCACTGGCAGGTAGGCCAGTCACGCTGGCATATCATCTGGCCCACCTGGTAATTGAAAGAGGGTTTTCCAAGGCAACGACAACCGAATGAGTACTGCTCCTACAAAGGTTTGAAGTGTGTTCGAAGTGTGTCCGAACTTGGTCCGAACTCTATCCTTGGTGATGCTGGCCCCCTGCGTTTGGCTCTCAGAACCGTGTGGGAAGTTTATCTCTGCGGTTCATCACAACGGGGGACTGTGCTGGGGGCTGTGTGTGATGCCTCCCTGGCGTTTTAGCCTTTTCGGGAGTTTTTTTTCTTCAGAGGGTTTCTAAAACGCTCCGAGTTGTGTTACGCGTCGATGCTGGCCACCCCATAAAACAAACTGTCGAATTTTACAGAACTTTTTTGGATGGCTTTGTGACCTTGTTGACTGAAGGGGCTTACAGGCCTGCGTGCACCTGCCTAACTTGTCCAGATTTAAAATGAGCGACAGCGAAAGGGAGGCTTCACGTCCACGCTCCCCCATGACATCAGGGGTTTGCGAGGGGAGGCAACAAGGAACAAACGCAGCTGTGGTTTATTCTCATTGCTGGTTGCATCCCAATCTTGGCGTGGTGCATTCCTGAAGTCCACCAGTCCCGCGTCAGCAGGGACCCAGGAGAGACCCATGGCTAGAGTACACATCTAATCTACATTTCATTCCCTCGGACGTACGCGCCGACCCGCGGCGCCCGCGCATCTTCCCAGCGCCTCTCGCTGCAACGTCAACGTTCACGCCTCGTCCATGTCGTCACTCCCATCGTCCTCGCCGTCGTCCACCAGCCGGAACGAGCGGCGCGCCAGGATCTGGCTCCCCAAGCTGTCACCGGCCTCGGAGCCCGCGCGCTTGGGCGTGATGGTGTAGACCAGGCCAGACGCGCCGACCTCGCGCACACTGCCCTCTGGCGCAGGCGACAGCACGGGCACCCAACCAGCAGCAGTAGCAGCAGCAGCGGCAGTGGGCGCAGCGACGTAGTCGCCGACCACGTCCGAGTCGTCCGGCAGCGACCCGCCGACGACCATGCGCGACAGGTCGGTGATGACGTTCTGCTCGAGCCAGCGGCGCAGCGGGCGCGCACCGTAGCTGGGGTTGTAGGACGCCGCCGTCGCGCGGCGCAGCGCGGCGTCGGTCAGAGTCAGCGACACGTTCTTGGGCGACAGGCGTGCGTTCAGCTCGGCGGCGAGCAGGCGCGCGACGCCCGTGAGCTGGTCCTCGGTTAACGGATCAAACACAACGATGTCATCCAGGCGGTTGAGCAGCTGCGCGTTGGGGCCCATTGGGTGGGTGGGTGGGTGGGTGGGTGGGTCAACGTGCACCCAGTCGGAATCGGAAGGCATAGAGGCAGGCAGGCAGGCAGGCAGGCAGGCAGGCAGGCAGTTGGCACCAAGGCACAAGGCAGAGCGCGCGTACCTCTGGGCGGAAGAAGCCGCGCGCGGCGGCCAGGACCTGTTGGCGCACGGCCTCGCGTGCCGCTGGGGAGACGGCGTCGGGACGGGCAGCGGCCTGCAGTAGCGCCTCGGACCCGAGGTTGGACGTCATGATGACGATTGTGTTTGAAAAGTTGACCACGCGGCCCTTTGAGGTGTGGGGGGGTGGAGGAGGGGGGGGTGGAAGAGTGAGACGGGGTGGGAAGAGTGAGGCGGGGTGGGGAGAGTCAGGCAGGGTGGGGCCTTGGAAGAGTGAGGCGGCGGAGGATAGGGCGGCGATAGGGGAGGGGGCTGAGGGGGCGGTGGTGGTACTCACCTTGGCGTCGGTCACGCGCCCGTCGTCGAGCGCTGACAGCAGCACGTTGATGACGTCGGGGTGCGCCTTCTCGACCTGTGTGTGGGGGGTGGGTGGGTGGGGCGGTGAGTTTGAGTGTGATTTGCGGCTGGTGGGCTGATCTAGTAGGGGTGAGCTGAGAACCCTGAACGGCCCAATGTGACGCGGTAACGCCCTGGTGCCTCCTATCCCGACTGTTAACATCCGTCACTGTCGATCATCGCGGCGAAACCTCACCTCGTCAAACAGAAGCACTGAGTACGGCTTGCGGCGCACGGCCTCGGTCAGCTGGCCGCCCGACTCGTGGCCCACGTAGCCGGGCGGGGCTCCGATAAGCCGCGCCACCGCGTGCTTCTCCATGTATTCGGACATGTCGATGCGCACCATCATCCGCTCGTCGTCGAAGAGAAGAGCCGCGAGCGCCTTTGCGAGCTCCGTCTTGCCGACGCCGGTCGGACCGAGGAACAGGAACGACGAGCCGCGGCCGCGCGCCGCAAGCCCCGCGCGCGAGCGCAGGACCGCGTCGGCCACGGCTGCGACTGCGGAGTCCTGCCCAACGACCCTCTTGTGTAGCTCGGCACGCAGGCATAGGAGACGGTCGCGGTCAGACTGCGGTAGGGGGAGGGAGAGAGGGGGGGGGGACATTATTTGTACCACGTGTTCCAAAATCTTATTTTCTACCCCCCCCCCCCCGTGGATGAAAGCCATATAAACCGTAGGTGCCCTTTGCCTTGTTGAAATAATTGTCGTTTTGGAAGAAGTCTAGTTGTGCACCCGCCCCGCCGCGATAATCATAGTTATGGAGCACCAACGGAGCACCCACGGTACAACCAGTGGTTTCTTTTTCGGTTCTACACAGCCATTTGGCTTTATTCCGGCTGTACTTGGACCTTGTGTGCTGGAGTATCGGCGGGTGTCTCTAGTAGAAGAGTAGCCTGCTTAGCTGGAAACCCCGTGTTACTGTTACTGTTACTGTTACTTTGACCTTGCACACAGCTGAACCCATCCAGTGGATTGTTGGTCTGATGAGCCCGCCAGACAGAGCACGTCAGCAGGTTTCAAATGACCTATGTATGAGGACAAACGGTCATTGGGAGGTCAACGGTCAACGTGGTCAAAGCATAATCCGGCTGTGGAAGAATTGATAAAAAAAAATCATGAAAAGGAAATCACTGGGTATGTACACGTTTTCGGGTGTGCCAAGTTAGAAACCTCGCGTTGGGGGGGGGGTCCCCAAGCGGTTGATTCATCCACGGCGCCTGTGCGCCCTCCCCCGCCCTCCCCCCGCCGCATACAGCTGCTCCTGGATCAGTGGTGACTTTCTTGCTCAGGGAGTCAGTGCTTCCGTGCACCGTGGGCGACACACGACCCGTTTCAAAAATGTGTTTTTGGGTCTGGCACCAAACCATGCTCTTTTGTGACATGCTAGTCTAGGGAGGGCCTACACCACAATTTCAACACCGCACCTGGTGCAGCTTGGACACCGGGATGCCGGTCCAGCGTGACACCACAACCGCAATCTCCTCGGGGCCAACCGCCTCGGTCAGCATGCGCGAGTCAGCGTCGGGAGAACCGGGGGCGCCGCGCAGCGCCGCGAGCGACGCGTCCACCTCTGGCAGCGCGCCGTACTTGAGGTCAGCGATGCGCGCGAGGTCGGAGCCGCGCTGCTCCGCGATCGAGAGGCTCACGAGCAGCTCCTCGCGCTTGCCCTGCAGGCGGCGGATCGCGTCGAGGCGCTCTTTCTCGGCCGCGTAGCGCAGCTGCAGCGGAAGCAGCTCGTCGTGCAGCGCGGCGAGCTCCCTGCCCACTGCCTCGAGGCGCGCTGCGCTGATCGGATCCTTCTCTTTGGCCAGCGCGGCCTGTTCGACCTGCAGCCGCAGCGAGTGGCGCTCCATTGCGTCGATCGCCTCTGGCTTGGAGTCGAGTTGGACGCGGACGTTGGAGCATGCCTCGTCGACAAGGTCGATCGCCTGCGGGGGGCGAGAGTGCAAGACATGCGTAAGCGTGTGTGCATGTGCGTATGTGTGCGTGTGCGTGTGCATGCGGCGTGATTGGTGCTGCTTCCTAGCTAGAAGAAGATAGGGAGTCTCTTCTTTGCTCCTTTCTGGTTGGACATGACCCCTGCCCCCCCCCCCCCCCTCAAAGACCCTGGGGGTCCCCTACTATCAGCAGCCAGCCATCCCAGTCAGGTGCTCGGGCACACTATGCACTGAGCATCGTCATCCTGGTGTCCCTCAATGCAGCATCCACTGTTAACCTGGGACATTCATCATAACCCCTCGGGAAACGTGCCTGTGGCCTGTGCTGCTGCTTGGCGCCCACCACCTAGTGTGGGTGGCGCTACCGTGGGCTACTTGTGTAGCTTGACCTTTTGGTAGGCCTTGTGCCTGCTCTCTGACAGTCCCGCTGGAACTTTGGAACTGATTGTGACCGCAGACAGTGGATTTGTAACACTACTCTCTCGTGCATGGGCTGTGAACCAACCATCACGTTGCACCTTGTCCGGCAGGAAGCGCCCCTGGATGTAGCGGTCGGAGAGCTCAGCCGCGACGACGAGCGCGCGGTCGCTGATGCGCGTTCCGTGGTGCGCTTCGTACTTCTCCTTGAGCCCGCGCAGGATCTGGATGGTGTCGGGCACGGACGGCTCGCCGACGAGCACCTGCTGGAAGCGGCGCTCGAATGCGGCGTCCTTCTCGATGTGCTGGCGGTACTCTGCAAGCGTCGTGGCGCCGATGCAGTGCAGCTCTGCGGGGGAGGGGGGGGGTGAGGGGCAAGAGGGGAGAGAGGGGCGGGTGGCTCGTGGTTAGTACAAGACTCATGGCTGGTAGAAGGTTCGACACAAGCGTGCACAGCGAGAGCATGGGTGGTCCCGTGTGGATTCACCGCCTGGGAAACTGGGGAGATGCAGATGCAAGCAGAGGTGGTGTTGCTGCATGCAAGGCGTGAATGGAAAAGGCACCAACACCCACCTCCGCGCGCAAGCATCGGCTTCAGAAGGTTGGCCGCATCCATCGCGCCGTCGGTCTTGCCCGCGCCGAGCAGCATGTGCATTTCGTCGAAAAATGCGATGACCTTGCCCTCGCTGGCAGCAATCTCGGCGAGCACCGCCTTGAGTCGCTCCTGTGGCGTGTGTGGGTGTGTTTGCATGCGTGTGTGCGTGCGAGTGTGCGTGTGTGTGTTTGTGTGTGTGTGTGTGTGTTCACACGTGAGAATGCACACGCCGTGGGCGTGGTGAATTCCAAGGCGCAGCTGGGGCCTGAATCCAAGGCGCAGCTGGGGCCTGAAACCTCGACAGCTGTGCAGCGGACGCAGGTGTACCCATGAGCGAAAAATAGAAACCTCACCTCAAACTCGCCGCGGTACTTGGCGCCGGCGATGAGGGCGCCTAGGTCGAGCGACACGAGCCGCATGCCGCGCAGCGACTCTGGCACGTCCCCCTTGACAATGCGCTGCGCGAGGCCCTCGACGATCGCGGTCTTGCCGACGCCGGGCTCGCCGATGAGGACCGGGTTGTTCTTGGTGCGGCGCGAGAGCACCTGCACAACGCGCCGGATCTCGTCGTCTCGGCCAATGACGGGGTCGAGCTTCTCGGCCGCGGCGGTCAAGTCAACGCCGTACTTGAGCAGCGCCTCAAAGTTCTCGTCGCCCGTCGCCGAGTCCACCGCCGCGTCCGCGCCGGCCTTGCCCTTCTTCTTCGCGCGCACGTCGGCGAGCGCGCTCTCGATCGCCGTCCGGCACAGCCCAGCCTCCTGGATCGCAGACGACACGTCCGCAGCGGACAGAACGGCGGCGAGAAGCACATCGACCGAGAGGAACGAATCCTATGCGGGAAGTGAGGGGAAGTTCAAGGGGTGGGTGGCGAGGCAGCACGCGTGCGTGTTAGTGTGCGTGTGTGCGCGCGTTTGTATCACTAAGGTGACGCGCCTTGCGTAGGAGAGGTCGATCCTGTGAGTGGCAAGGCAATGCATGCATGCATGTGTGTTTTGTGTGTGTGTGTGTGTCGTGTGCGCATACGCATGCCAATCACAACCGAGCTGTTCCTTGAGCAGGGTCGGGGGTGGCCGGAGCGGGGGGGAAGCAGACATCCCCGGCCCACACAGGACGGCAGCAGGTGATTGATGGGGTTGGTCACTCCACCCACCTTTGTGCTCTGCTGTCCTTGCTCCAGGCCCTGCCTCCCTCCCCTTCCCCCACATGCTGCCGCAGCCCAGACTCCCTCGCTCTGCCACCAACCTTCTTGTCCTTCTGGATCTTCACCGCGGCCTTGAAAACGTCCTTGGTCGCAGGGGAAATTGAGACGTCGTCCGGCGCGGGCGACACGCGCGGTAGTTTTGCGAGCCGAGCATGCAGGACGCGGCCCACTGACTTCCATGCCAGGTCTCCGCCGAGCTTTGCACATGCCGAGCGAGCGATGCCTGCATGCGGGGGTTGGCAGGGGCTGTTGAGTCAGTGTCCAATTTGTGCTGCGTGCAAGGCACTGCTGTGCATGGCAGTTGCATGCGTGTTTCACTCAGTTCAAAGTGTGCGCGTGCACACGCACTGCATGCATGGCAGTCGGGTGGTTCTTGCCATGCAGCACCCCATGTCACACGGCACGTATGCTTCTCTCCTAAGTAGGGGAGAGACCGCACCGTTGGGGTCGTCAAAGAGCGCGCCAGCTAGGTGGAGCGGCGTGAGATTGGCATGGCTCTGGGCGTTTGCAAGCTCCACCGCCGCGTTGATGGTCTCGCTGGTCTTGGCTGTGAGCTTCTTGGGGTCTAGCATCGTTGTGTGTGTCTCGTTTTTTTTTCGTGTGTGTTCTGAAGTGCTTTTTATGTGTCGCTCCGGGACTCCGGGACTCCGGGAAGTGCGGACTAACGGTTCGGACTTGAACTTCCAGAAAGTTCGAGGAAGCGTCTGGTGTTTTCTGGCGTATTCTATTCCCTTTTCTTTCTATTCTTTTTTTAAGTCTAGAGTCTTGAAAGCGAGGCAAAAACCGGAGTTCGCGCTGCTGTTTATTTTCGGTTTCGGAATATGTGACAGCTATCTGCTTGTCGCCCCTATCTTGTGTGTCGTGCCACAAGTTCATGGAGCGGCTGCAGGAGAAGCGCGGCCCACGCGTGGGCGACGCCGCGTCGCTGTGGGTGACACTCCCATGCAGCTCCCATGCGACCCCCCCCCTCGCATGCAGACATGCTCCTGCATGCGCTCCCACCACCCCTCGTAGCTGGAACTTTGCGCCCGCTCCGGGTTGGACGCGCGAGGAGGCGCAGGTCCTCAAGCTGTGCCTCATGCAGTACGGCGTGGGCCAGTGGCAGGCCATCCACGCGGCGGGCCACCTGCCAGGGAAGCTCATCCAGCAGCTGTACGGCCAGACACAGCGCCTGCTGGGGCAGCAGTCGCTTGCAGGTACCTCACGACACAGCGACACAGCGGCACACGTGCACCGCCCATGCATGGCATGCATGCATACGCACATGCGTGCATGCATCCCCACTCTTACACGGACAGCCCCCCGCACGTAGCACCAGCGCAACGACCTGCAGGTCGATGTGCGTGCAGACAACGAGGCGCGCATGAACGCGCGCGCACACACGCACGCACGCACACACACTCGCATGCACACGCATGCACGCACGCACACCCGTGAGACACACACAGTTACAGTTACATCGGCTTTCCAGCAAAGACTCCCTCTAGTCCTAGTACAACCGCCTAGACCCAAGTCCAGTTCTGGCCCTAACAATTACTTGTGAGGGGCGGTAGCCACCAGCCGGCTGCCTGCCAACGTGTAGTCCCAGAGCAAAAAGGAGAGCTTCTGTGCGACGCCTCCAAAATAGGTCCTAACTGCTTCTAGGGGATAGGGGGTCAAGTGGCGCTTGCCAATCTACTTGACCGCCGTGGTGGAGGGGCCGGCGCCTGAGGGGCAGCCGGACCGTACACCACGGCTCTCCACCCGACCCTATCCTGAGCACGCTCAAACGCCGTGTCCGAAAAAGTCTTCCAATCAGAACGAGTGCCACTAGTTTTGCCCAGCTGCTGAATCAGTAGCTTAAGAAAATAGAGACACACACACACACAAACACACACACACGCACGCACACACAAACTCAGACACACACACTGCCTGCAGCGTTTACCGGCCTGCAGGTCGACGTGGACCGCGTGCGCGCAGAAAACGAGACGCGGGTTCAGCCGGGCGAGCCGGGCACAGGCTCAAGGTGCTGAGAACAATATATAGGGTGGGGCACACACACACACACCCACACACACACACACATCATGCATGTACGCACACATGCGCACACACGCACGCGCATAGCACACAACACATGCATGCAAGGCCTAATCACACACACATGCGCGCATGCACGGACGCAGCGGGCAGAATGTGCAGCGCAAAGCCGGCCTCATCATCTACAGCGGGCCGCCTCCAAGTAGAGAGCTCAAGGAGAAGTGGCGGAGGGACGCGCGAGAGCGGTGAGTGGTTCCGCTGGGGCATCCCGCCTACGCGTCTTGGATAATAATGATTTCCCCACGACGGAGACGGCCTGGCACTCAAGCAGCTAGCTGCACGTGGTTCTCCACACGCACACGCAAGCCTGTGACCCTTCACACACACGCACACACACACACACACACACACACGCAGCTACGGCCTCACGCCCGAGCAGGTGAAGGATGTGGCGGCGCAGCTGGAGGAGCTGATGCGGCAGGGGCGGCAGGGGCTGGGGGCGGATGATGCCATCGGGTCGCCCGCTGTCGATGTCATGAGTGAGTGTCCTTGCGGTGAATGCTCGGGAGTGAGTGCGGCAGCTACGCACCTGTCTTGCTGTCATTGCGTGGCGATTGTGATATTGTGATGTTATGAGATTGATGGATGGTACAGTCAAGGACACCTCCGGAGATTTCAAGATTATGAGGCAGGGAGGGAGCAGGGCCTGGGGGCGGACGATGTCAGTGAGTGACTCCGCAAGCTACCGTAGTGCCGCTTTGCCTTGCCACCACTTTTATAAAGAGGGTAATTGTTTGTAATTGAGAGCCTTGTGGCAAAGCAATCAATGCAGTGGCTAGGGCATGTGATGCGCATGCCGGCTTCTCGTCTTCCTCGTACGACTTTTGACTGCACAATGGATGTGTCTCGGCAGCAAGGCCGGCCTCCAGCCTCCTCCCGACACTATTTTCTTAAGCTACTGATTCAGCAGCTAGGCGAAACTAGTGGCACTCGTTCTGATTGGAAGACTTTTTCGGACACGGCGTTTGAGCGTGCTCAGGATAGGGTCGGGTGGAGAGCCGTGGTGTACGGTCCGGCTGCCCCTCAGGCGCCGGCCCCTCGACCACGGCGGTCAAGTAGATTGGCAAGCGCCACTTGACCCCCTATCCCCTAGAAGCAGTAAGGACTTATTTTGGAGGCGTCGCACAATAGCTCTCGTTTTTGCTCTAGGACTACACATTGGCAGGCAGCCGGCTGGTGGCTACCGCCCCTCACAAGTAATTGTTAGGGCCAGAACTGGACTTGGGTCTAGGCAGTGGTACTAGGACTAGAGGTAGTCTTTGCTAGAAAGCCGATGTAACTGTAATTGTTTAGAATTTGGGTGCCTTGCCGCGGGATATATTTTGGAATTTTCCCGTTTTGACGTCACTTTTGGCGTTTTTTTACTTTATCAGGAAGAATTTTTAGAAATCAACCTTGCACGGCACGTCCTCGGAATTATTTAATCGGCAAGGCAAAGCGGTACTACGGTATGCTGCACCTGCATTGATTCCCTTGCGTTGAGATTCGGGGGAGGGGGGGGTGAGGCAGCAGGGGCGGCAGGGGCTGGGAGCAGATGACGCTGCCATCGCGGCATCCGCAGTCAACAGGATGAGTGAGCGGGCAGTCGGTGGTGAGCTCGTGCCAAGCCTGGGTGAAAGTCGTGGCCGTGTGCGGCTGGGGTGGCAGGGGATGGCACTGTTTTCCTTTTTAGGAATTTAATTAATTCTTCCACAGCCGGATGTTGCTTTGGCCGTGTTGAACGTTGACCTCCCGTTGACCGTTTGTCCTCATATATAGGCAATTTGAAAGCTCTTGACGAGCTCCATCTGGCTGGCTCGTCAGACCACAAATCCGCTGAATGGGTTGAGCGGTGCTCAAAGTCAAAGTTCAGCCGGAATACAGCCAAATAGCTGTGCACAGCCGATAAGGGAATCACTGGGGGATGGGTTCGGGTCGGGGAGGCAGTCTCGTCGCCGGCGGTCGATGTCGTGAGTTAGTGCGGTAGCTCGGCACCTGTGCAGTGCTTCTTCGATTGGGCGGTTTACCGCCTACGGCGGTTTCTGGACGGAATTTTTTTATTTTTTTTTAGAGTTTACCGCCCGATTTTCGCCGGTTTTGTCGTTTTTTTGGTCCATTTTTGCCGATTTTGGTCCTGGCCGCCAACGGCCGGGCTGTAGGAATTACAGTCACACGGGGTTTCCAGCTAAGCAGGCTACTCTTCTACTAGAGACACCCGCCGATACTCCAGCACACTTAAGTATGGACGACAGAGTTGTTATGGAGGCTGCCTGAAGACCTTCCAACGCCAGTCACCGGCAGACGAGCGACCCCGAGGATGAGCGCGGTGACGAACGCTGCGATTGGTGAAGCGGATTTACTCTGTGTTGCCTCGGCGGTCGCCACCGCAGAAGCCGTGATGGAAGCCCGCCTCCACGGGCAGCCATCTTGACCAATGTCCAGCATGCATTGACGGGCGCAAGCTCCTCCGCTCGTCGATCAACTCGTCGAGATCGGTGCCGCATGGCGTCCTGCATGGGGGGAGGATAAGGGCCGTCTCCCAGCACGGGCCGCGGCAGCGCCGCGGCTACTCGCCAAGCCATGGCAGCGCCGGCAAGCCGCTCCTGAAGTGTTCCACCGAGGGGCAGTCTAGCAGGAGCCGCGCCAGTCGTATTTTACCCCGCTCGTCAGCGGCACGGAGATCCTCGTCACCAGCAGCGCCGCATTGCTGGGTCCAGGGCTCGGCGACGAGAACGCGCCTCCGTTAATCGAGCTCCTTTAGGAATTAATTACAGTTACATCGGCTTTCCAGCAAAGACTACCTCTAGTCCTAGTACCACCGCCTAGACCCAAGTCCAGTTCTGGCCCTAACAATTACTTGTGAGGGGCGGTAGCGACCAGCCGGCTGCCTGCCAACGTGTAGTCCCAGAGCAAAAAGGAGAGCTATTGTGCGACGCCTCCAAAATAGGTCCTAACTGCTTCTAGGGGATAGGGGGTCAAGTGGCGCTTGCCAATCTACTTGACCGCCGTGGTGGAGGGGCCGGCGCCTGAGGGGCAGCCGGACCGTACACCACGGCTCTCCACCCGACCCCTATCCTGAGCACGCTCAAACGCCGTGTCCGAAAAAGTCTTCCAATCAGACGAGTGCCACTAGTTTCGCCTAGCTGCTGAATCAGTAGCTTAAGAAAATAGTGTCGGGAGGAGGCTGGAGGCCGGCCTTGCTGCCGAGCCACATCCATTGTGCAGTCAAAAGTCGTACGAGGAAGACGAGAAGCCGGCATGCGCATCACATGGCCTAGCCACTGCATTGATCGCTTTGCCACAAGCCTCTCAATTGGCTCAGTGTCGCACGCCTGCCGAATATAAGTTAATCTGTGCCGGTCGACCAGGCGTACACCCAGAATGCGACGAAGGCAGTTAGAGTGGGCAACCTCCAATCGAGTCAGTTGTGTTTTAGTAGGGGCCCATGTTTCGCAGCCGTACAGAAAGTGGGGCAGCACGAAAGTGTTGTAAACCGGCATCTTAGACTGCACTTGCATCTTCTTGCTGGCCCAAATCTTATCAAAAGACGCAAACACGCCCAGCGCGCGACCGACACGCACACCGATCTCCTTTTCCACACCACCACTCTGGGTTATCCAACTCCCTAGATACTTAAAAGCAGAGACGGTCTTCACTTCACCACCAGTCAGCGCAAACGTGGGCAGATCGCGACAAAATCTGCTGGCAAAATCATCACTTCTGTCTTGGCGGCGTTGATTTGCATGCCAAAGCTAGAGGACACTTTGTCAAGGATTTTCAGCATAAGCGCCAACTGAGCTGGGTCATGCGAGAACAAACATAAATCGTCGGCATACATCAGCATTACTATGCGCTCAACCGACGACAACAACACAGAGCCGCCGGCTCGGGTCACGACTGACACGCCAGCCCCCTCTGGCATCATGTCTAGCGCCTTTTTCACTATGTGGTCAATAAAAACATTGAACAACACAGGAGCAATGACGCACCCCTGTCGCACACCAGACGACACGGGGAATTTGTGCCCGATTTTCCCAGCCAGCCGCACGGCAGCTGCGGTGTTGGTGTGAAGATCCTCCAACAGATCAATAATGTGCGGATGAACACTATATAATCTAAGGACTCTCCACAGTGCCGCACGGTTTATGCAATCGTAAGCTTTAGAATAGTCGACAAATGCCACAGCCATGCATTGTTTGTACTCGGCATGTGCCGCGCTCAGCGAGCGCAGAGTAAAAATCGCATCAACAGTGCCTTAATTAATTGAAATCAATTGAAGAAGCACTGCACCTGTGAATCTTGATGTCCAGACTCCTGTATTGGTTACCCTGCGTGGAGACTAGGAGGTAGGAGGGGGCAGGGGATGGGGGCGGATGATGCCGTTGCGTCGCCCGATGTTCATACGTCGGTGGATGTGTACATTCTGTGAATGCCCCCATCACCACCACCACCACCACCACACACACACAGGCACACGCACACGTTGCTCCTGCACACACACACACACACACATACACACACATACACACACACACGCATGCATGCACACACATGCACGCACCGCTGCCCCCGCAGCCGCCGACGTGGGCGCGGTGGACCACGAGGCGCAGCTGCAGCTGCTGGCGCGCCTGAGCTCGCGCCTAAAACCTCAACCCTAAAACCTCAACCCTAAGAAAGCAACCCTTCACCTCAAACCCTGACCCCCCCCACCCCCCCGCAGCCGCCGACGTGGGTGCGATGGACCGCGAGGCGCAGCTTCAGCTGCTGGCGCGCCTGAGCTCGCGCCTAGGTGAGGCCATGCATGTCCACCCTGATGCCGTGCGGTTATGCCTGTCTGCCTGCCTGCCTGCCTGCCTGCCTGTCAGCCAGCCTTCCAGCCTGCCTGCCTGCCTGCCTGCCTGCCTGCCTGCCTGCCTACGTACCAAAACCTATGTACCCAAACCTTGCCCAAACCTGCCCATTTAACACACGTGGACAGTTTGAAGAGGCGGTCGAGTCTGGTGGAGTGCCAAGCCCAGTGTTTTCCTTTTCGGCTGTCAACAGCCATTCTCATTTTGTCAACACTCAGCTGTATTCTGGCTGAACTTCGACCTTGCATACAGCTCAACCCATCCAGTGGATTGTTAGTCTGACAAGCCCGCCAGGCAGAGCACGTCAACAGCTTTCAAATAACCTAACAGCCATTCTCATTTTGTCAACACTCAGCTGTATTCTGGCTGAACTTCGACCTTGCATACAGCTCAACCCATCCAGTGGATTGTTAGTCTGACAAGCCCGCCAGGCAGAGCACGTCAACAGCTTTCAAATAACCTATGTATGAGGACAAACGGTCAACGGGAGGTCAACGGTCAACGCGGTCAAAGGAAAATCCGGCTGTGGAAGAATTTATTAAAACTCCTGAAAGGGAAATCACTGGCCAAGCCCCACAAAGGGCCCCGACCTATCAGACCCTTACCACCTTGTACTATCCACCCCTCATCCCACACAACCCCCAAATAAACCTCAGCCTCTGACCACTCTGTCCTATCCACCCTCACCCCACACAAACCCCACACAAACCTCAGCCCCTTACCACCCTGTCCTATCCACCCCCCTCACCTGCCCCTCACCCCACACAAACCCCCAAACAAACCTCAGCCCCTTACCACCCTGTCCTACCCACCCTCACCCCACACAAACCCCACACAAACCTGCAGCCACGGCGCTGGCACACTTCAAGCGTGCGACTGGGCTGGGCGGTGCAAGTGGCAGCCCAGAGGCCTCGGGGGGAGGCCTCATGGGTGGCGTCGGACTCCTCGACGGAAGCGGCGCGGTTGCTGGCACCTCTGGCGGGGTTCTGGGTCAGGACGGCATGGGCGCTGGAACATCTGGCCGGGATCCAGAGGAGGGAGGAGGGGGGGGAGGAGGAGGACGGGGGAAGGGGGGGAGGAGGAGGACGGGGAGGAGGGGGCGAAGGGAGGGGAGGGGGGGGAGGGCGGCGTGGTGCCTCGGCGGTGCACGTGGACGGGGGGGAACGCGAAGCGGCGGAGGCAGACTTCTGTGCCGGCTGGCGGCGGTGGAGGGGGAGAGGGAGGGGGCGAGGGAGCCGTGAGCAAGCGCGGTGCAAAGGGCAGTGGAGGGGGGGCAGGCGCGGGCAGGCGGGGCGCGAAGGGCGGGGCAGGCGGGAGAGGGGGAGGAGGGGGCGGGGGCAAGGCGGGAGCCAAGCGGCGACATGGCGGGAGCAGTGACGATGACTACGGCGGCGACGGCGGCACGAGCAGCGGCGGCGGCAGCGACGGCGGCGGCGAGGGGCGGCCGCCCGCCGCCGCTGCACGCGTGTCTGCGCGCAAGTCTGCGCAGCAGGTTTGTTTCAGTGTGTGTGTGCGTGTGTGTGTGTGTGTGTGCGCATGTGTGTGTGTGCATGTGTGTTGAGTGTGTGTCTGCGCGAATGCCGGCGCAGCAGGTGTGTGTGGATGCTGTGGACGTACGATCTGTCACTCACATGCGCACACACAGGAACACACGCACACATGCACTCGCACACACACAAACGCAGGAGGCGGTCGACGCTGAGCTCGCAGCCGACGTTGCCACGCTCCTGGGCGTGGGGCTCTCAAAGGCCTAGCCCCTCAATCACTCATCGGCGTGCCTGCTCACCCACACACATACACACAAGCACAAGAGGCGCTCGACGCAGCGCTCGCAGCCGACATCGCCACGCTCACAGACATGGGGTTCTTAAAGGACTAGCCCCCCCACCCCTATCACTCATCGGCGCGCCTCCTCAAACGCACACGCACACACACACACACATTTGTTTTTACAGTTTTTACATGTACGCGCTCGTAGGACCCCGGGGCGTGAGTTATGGCCCAGACTACGCGTCTAGGGGAGATCTACTAGTAGAGCCCGCAAGGCCACGCAGCGCGCCAGCCTACCAAGGTACACACACATGCACGCACACACACACACACACTCACACACACCCTCGTGCACACACATGCAGGGGTGCTTGATGCTGCCCTTGACGCCAACATCGCCAAGCTCGTGGATGTGGGATTCTCGCGGGCAAGGCTTACCCCCCCCGCCTCCTCTTCACTCATCACCGCGCCTGCTCACACACACACACACGTACACACACACACACACACACAAACACACACACACACAAACAGGAGGCGCTCAACGCAGCGCTCGCAGCCGACATTGTCACGCTCGTGGACATGGGGTTCTCAAAGGGCAAGGCTCGAGACGCGCTGAGGGCGTGCCTGCTCAAACACACACACACACACACACACACACTCGCACACACACAAACACAAAAACACAGGAGGCGCTCAACGCAGCGCTCGCAGCCGACATCGCCACGCTCACAGACATGGGGTTCTCAAAGGACTAGCCCCCCCCACCCCTATCACTCATCGGCGCGCCTGCTCAAACGCACACACACGCACATGCACACACACGCACACACACACACACACACGCATGCACACACACATGCACGCCCTCACACACACCCTCGTGCCCGCACATGCAAGGGGTGCTTGATGCTGCCCTTGACGCCAACATCGCCACTCTCTCGTCGATGTGGGATTCTCGCGGGCAAGGCCTACCCCCCCCCCCATCACTCATCGGCGGGCCTGCTCTCACACACACACACACACACACACAAACGCAGGAGGCGCTCAACGCAGCGCTCGCAGCGGACATTGCCACGCTCGTGGACATGGGGTTCTCAAAGGGCAAGGCTCGAGATGCGCTGAGGGCGTGCGGGGACGACGTGGCGTCCGCATGCGAGTGGCTGTTTGCCAGCTGCGCGTAGCGGAGATGGGCATGGAGATGGCGTGCTGTGGGTCCCGGATGGGGTGTGGGGGAGAGGCACCGGCTGACGTTTGCACATTGGAGCTGCCGAACAGTGTGTGCGCCGCAGTTACAGTTACAGTTACATCGGCTTTCCAGCAAAGACTCCCTCTAGTCCTAGTACCACCGCCTAGACCCAAGTCCAGTTCTGGCCCTAACAATTACTTGTGAGGGGCGGTAGCCACCAGCCGGCTGCCTGCCAACGTGTAGTCCCAGAGCAAAAAGGAGAGCTTCTGTGCGACGCCTCCAAAATAGGTCCTAACTGCTTCTAGGGGATAGGGGGTCAAGTGGCGCTTGCCAATCTACTTGACCGCCGTGGTGGAGGGGCCGGCGCCTGAGGGGCAGCCGGACCGTACACCACGGCTCTCACCCGACCCTATCCTGAGCACGCTCAAACGCCGTGTCCGAAAAAGTCTTCCAATCAGAACGAGTGCCACTAGTTTCGCCTAGCTGCTGAATCAGTAGCTTAAGAAAATAGTGTCGGGAGGAGGCTGGAGGCCGGCCTTGCTGCCGAGCCACATCCATTGTGCAGTCAATGTGCGCGCCGCGCGGCAGGTTAAGCTGAAAGCGGTGCGCTTGCGGGCTTTGGCAGCCGTCGTGTTTCTTGCGGTGGCCAGTGCTTTGTAGCCTTGTTTTGGAGAAGATCAGAAAGAGACGGCGTGATGTTGTTGAATCTGTCGAGTGTTCTGACGTACCCAAACGCGCGCCTTACTCGCATGTTTCTGTTTTTGACTTTGCCGCGTCGTTAGTCGGAATGTGTATGTGACAGCCAGTCACCAACGTTATCAACTATGCAATTGCAATGCAGTGCAGTGGATTGGCGCGATGAGTTGCCCACCTCTCCGTCTTCAGCACACACCCAGCTCCACACCCATACATGCCGTTTGTCCAACAATGACCACCATCATACACATATCTGTAGAGGCTCCTGTGCTGCGTCCAGATCGTTGGAGTTTGTGCCAGCCCTCATGCATTGAATCGAGGGAGAGTAACAAAAGAGAGGCAGTAGATCAGCGCCAGCAGAGCAGCAGCTGTGAACACCCATGTGTCCTCCACAAGATGTCAATATCTTACCGCAATGCAGCACAACCCCGGGGGTGCTCGTCGACTTCGCCAGGGCCCTGGCGAAGTCCCACCCCCCTCCCTGCTAAACCACCCTGCCGTGCTCCGTGCGCTGCTGCCCGGTCTGTGGAACAATGACAGGCGCACTCTACGCCTATGATGCGCAACCCTGCGCGACGCGGTGGACGCGCAGGCAGCCGTGGTAGAGCAGGGCCAGGCAGGAGTCGCCAGTTGCCGTTGCGCTGCAGCTGCGCCCCAGCCCACCGCCAACTGCCAGTTGCAGTGCTCACCACCAGCTGCCAACCGCCAACTGCTGACCACCCGTGCGACTGGCCTGACTCGGCGTGGCACATCAGGCCAGTCACAACGTCTCCGTGGCCCCAGATCAGCTGATGACCAGGGAGTTGATTGAGGGCTCCGTGATTACGCCAGAGATGCCGCCACCGCACATGTTGCCGGTGGGACCCTGCAGGAGGTAGGGTTTAGAGGGTGCATGTTTGAGGGGCTTGAGCGGGGCTTGAGGGTTTTTGAGGGGTTGAGAGCAGTGCTTCTTCGGTTGGACGGTTTACCGCCTACGGACATAATCATTTGATTTTTGAGGGTTTACCGCCCGATTTTTTGGTCGATTTGTGCCGTTTTGTCGTTTTTGGCCAATTCGGGCCGATTTTGGTCCTGGCCGCCAGCAGCACGCCAGCGGCCAGACTGTAATAATCAATTAATTGAAATCAATGGAAGAAGCACTGGTTGAGAGGTGTTTGAGGGTTTCAAGGGGTTTGGGGGGTTGGTTGCAGGTTTGGGGGATGCAGGTTTGCGGGTTGCAGGTTTGAGGGTTGCTGGTTTGGGGAGAAGGTAAGGTGGGCACCATCGCGGCGCCACACAGGTTGCCGGGTGGGCCCTGGACAGCAGGGTTGAGCGGTTTGCGCTGGTGAGCGCTCTTGCCGCGTCAGATGATGCTGCCGCCAGCGCACGCGATGCTGGCGGGGCCCTGCGCAGGCAGAAGTTGGGGTCTAAGGTTTCCAAACCCATAAGGGAGGATAAGGGTTTTAGAGTTGGTATGGCCGCTTCTCTGGCCGCTTCAGAGATGATGATAGTTTTACAATCAACTGCCAGCGGTCACACGTTCGGTTCCAAAGCTCCAGCGGGACTTAAGAGAGCAGGCACGAGGCCCACCAACAAGGTCAAGCTACAAATGTAGCCCACGGTGGAAGACGCCGCCACTGGCAGGCATGATGCCGATGGGGTCCTGATCAGACAGAGGGGTAAACCCCCATGGAAATGCCACACACACACGGTGCCGGGCGCCAATCAAGCAATGCCGCAGTGCAGGCTCCACACTCAACCCCTCAAGGGCGCCAGGTGCCAACCTTGAATTGGTAGCTAGCCGCTTTAGGCAGCTCCCTCAATGCCACGCCCCGAGGGTGCGTACTGTAAACTGTGAACTGCCGGGCGCCAAGCAAGCAATGCCACAGTGCAGGCTCCACACTCAACCCCTCAAGGGCGCCAGGTGCCAACGTTGAATTGGTAGCTAGCCGCGTTAGGCAGCTCCCTCAAAATCCCACGCCCTGAGCGTGCGTACTGTAAACTGTAAACTGTAAACTACCAACCTCATAAGCTCTTCGCCAGGGGCTCCCGCCCTGGCGCCGCTCGATGGCGGACAACCGGGACAACTGCGCTTGGTACTGGGCGGCTGAAAATCTGGAAATTTACCCTGAGCGGCTGTGACGCACAGCGCTACTGATGAACTGGTCCTGATGGGGCGAGGCTATGTGGCAGATGGGGCAGCGGTACGATGGAGAGCACGATGCACGATGGCGAGAATTGCGGCGAGCATGCACCCCCTCTCACAACGATCGGAACTCAAGCAGATTGCGGCTCCTAATGGTTTACTGTGCCTGGATGGAGAGAGAGACGGATGGCGAGAAATTGAGAAACATGGGAAGCGAGGCACATGCGGCTAGGCTTTGTGAGGAGGTTGTGGCGCAGGGGTTCCCTGCCCCAAGGCGCAGATTATAGATGGCGCAGCAATCAATACACTAGCCGTGCGGCATGGGGCGAGGCGAGGCCCCACCAGCGGGCGGGCACCATAATGGAGATGGCGGCTAAGAACGAGGAATGCGGCTACCGGGGATGAGGCTACGGGTTATGCATGCCAGGGACGGCGGACAAGGCTAATGCGTCACGGCGCATGGGTAAAGAACGGGGAATGAGGCTACGGGAGCTGGCGTGGCGCGGCGCACGCATGGCGCGCGCGGCGCATGGGGGTTGCATGGCGGCGCTCTGCGCGTGCATGCATGGAGGAGATTGCTGGCGGGCATGGAGGAGATTGCTCGCGGGCGTGGAGGAGATTGCAGGCGGCAGCATGGAAGCGGATGGCGAGAAATTGAGAAACATGGGAAGCGAGGCACATGCGGCTAGGCTTTGTGAGGAGGTTGCGGCGCAGGGGTTCCCTGCCCCAAGGCGCAGATTATTAGATGGCGACGCGATCGATGCACCAGCCGTGCGGCATGGGGCGAGGAGAGGCCCCACCAGCGGGCGGGCACCATAATGGAGATGGCGGTTAAGAACGGGGAATGAGGCTACAGGGAGAGGATACGGGTTACAGATGCCAAAGGGGACGGCGGAACAAGGATCAGCCATAGGTGTCACGGGAATGGCTAAAGAACGGGAATGAGGCGGGTGGTACGGGTGCTGGCGCGCATGGAGCGCGGCGCGGCACATGGAGATCGCATGGCGGCGCCCATGCATGGACGAGATTGCTGGCAGGCATTCAGGAGATTGCTGGCGGGCATGGAGGAGATTGCTGGCGGGCATACAGGAGATTGCTGGCGGGCGTGGAGGAGATTGCTGGCGGGCATGGAGGAGATTGCTGGAGCCAATGGCGGCGGCGGCACTAGTAGTAGAACACAGGCGCACACCAACAATGCGTTGCTGTTACTACCTGGGTGGTATAGGGTGGATCTGGGGGCCCAGTGTCCTGTCTAGGTCCAGTGCGTGCGCGCGTGTGGGGGTTTACCCTCACCCCTACCAGGTAGCCAGCCAGTTTCCCACTGAAACTGAGTTTAAGGTGTCGGGCGCTAGCGCCGACACCGGTCTTATACATCATTACTGGTGTCACACAGACTGTAAGATCCATCATCATCATCAACCTCGACGCGGTCGGCGTCCATGAGCTTGTTCCTCATCTATATCAATATTGGGTTGCTGATAATGATGGAAAAAATCCCCAGACAGCTGGCGATGTACCGACCTTGTAGCGGTCGGCGTTCATGAGCCGTGCCCCCACATCTCACTCAATATTGGGTTGCTGACAATGATGGAGACACCTCCAGACAGCTGGCGATGCGGCCTCTCAGGTGGTAAGCTTTGTTTGGTCTGAAAATTTTGGGAAGAACTACAATTTGGGGAGAGTGGCCAGGTACCGACCTTGAAGCGGTCGGCGTTCATGAGCTTGCTCCACGCGGACGCAAACGTCGCCTTGGACTTTGCATCGTCCGCCGCAAACTCCTGCGCGCAGATGGGGGCGTGCATGCATCAGTGACGAGATAGTATGGGGCTTAGGGTGTAAGATCCAGCAGCAGCAGCAGCAGCAGCAGCAGCAGCAGCCAAAAAGGCGCAAATGTCGCCTTGAACTTGTCATCGTCCACGCATGGGGGCGTGCATGCATCAGTGACGAGATGGTATGGGGCTTAGGGTGTAAGATCAAGCAGCAGCAGCAGCAGCAGCAGCAGCAGCAGCAGCCAAGAAGGCGCAAACTTCGCCTTGAACTTGTCATCGTCCGCCGCAAACTCCTGCGCACACATGGGGGCATGCGTCAGCGGCGAGGGGATTGGGGGCTTGGGGGTTGTGGTTGATGTCTGATTAGGGTTTAACAGGCCATCATCACTATCATCATCAGCAGCAGCAGCATCTACGCGGACGCAGGCGTCGCCTTCAGCCTTGCATCGCCCGCGGAAAACCTCTGTGTGCACATTAGTAGGAGGGCGTGCATGCGTCAGCAGGCGAGGTTTGTCGCGGATTTTGAACACGTTGAGCGTGGCATGGAGATCTTCTCAGCGTGTCACACTTTCGCTTAACAATTCGCACTTCACACTCTCAGTTCAGTTTGAAAGCAACAATAAAAACAAAGACGGTGCGTGCGTGCGCCACGTCTTGCTGCAGAGGAAGACGAAAGGCCGCCGGAGGCTGCTGTCTCACACCTCTTACTACTTGCTCAGCTGAATGATGCTTCATTTCAAACGGTCACCTGAGTTCAAATTACGATTGAAAGAGTCACCTGCGCGACCGCGCACGCATTGTGTTGCAGTGGAGACCAACCGTCACCGGTCACGACCATGCCACACTTTCTACGTGTTCAGTTTGAATCAGAATTTAAACGGTCAGCGCACCTGCGCGACCCATGCGTTTTGTTGTTGAAGAGGATGACAGGCCGCAGGGGCTATCTGTCCCAGCCCTTCCAACTTCAAAATCAGGCTCATTCAGGTCGTTCAGGTTTAGGGTTACAGGGTAAAGGGATTAGGGTTTTAGGGTTTCAGGGTTCAGTTTAGGTCGTTCAGGTTGAAATGCAAAGAAAAAACGCACCTGGGCAACCGCGCGCCACGTCGTGTTGTAGAGGATGACCAGATCATCGCCGGGCATGACCATGTCGCCGGAAGTGCCCTCGTTGTTGTACTGCCACTGGCCAATCGACTCGTTCTTGGAGACCCTGGGGGATGGTGCGTGTGGCCGATTTACAGTCCGCTGGATGCCTTTGATGGTGCATTTTTTTTGTGTGTGTGTGTGTGTGTGTGTGTGTGTGTGTGTGTGTGTGCGAGTGCACGTGTGTGCGTGCGTGTTTGTGTTTGTGCGTGCTGTTGTGTGTTTTGGAGGGTGTTTCAAAAGGGCTGTTTGACGCCACTGGTGGGGAGTGAAGTCACATGTGCTGTGTGCGTGAGGAGGAGGGGAGGGGGTTCATTCACCGCCTGAGGCGCCACCCGGACTGTCCTAGGCGCCCACCACCGCCTGAGGTGCACCCCTGACCGCCTCAGGCATTCTGGCCACATTCACTTGCACGCCTCAGGAGTGGGGATTGTGGTAGGGAGGACTCCCCAGCTGGTGGTAGGACCCAGCCCTACCTGATCCTGGCTGGTCCTGGCTGTTCTTTAGACCAATTCATTCAAGACCAGCCAACACTGGTCTTCTCAACCTCATGACCAGCTCAGGACAAGTCCCAGGACCAGTCCCAAGACCAGCTTAGGACCAGGGGTTGTGCCCGGAGTGGGAGGTGTGTGTGTGGGGGGGGGGGGGGGGGGCACGATGGTTCAACAAGGTGCGCCGTTGGTAAGACGGAGCAAAACCACGCTCCCTATGGGCGATACGGATGCTACGGAGGGGGGCGGAGAGCTGCGTACCCACCAGCCTTCCCTTCCTTGGTGAGCAGTTAGTTATAAAAGTCATTGGGGTTCCCACTGGGCCTGTCAACAACCCTGATTCGGGTGGATAGGACAGTTCAACACCAGCGCTGTGTGCTTACGTGCGTGTGTGTGTGGAGGGGAGGGCGCATACCCACCAGCCAGTCGTGTGGTGAGCAGGTAGTTGTAGAAGTCGTCTGAGAGGGTTGCTGTCTCGTTCGTGTCGATAAATAGTAGTTCAAGGGGAGGGATAGGGATTGAGGCGGTAGTGGTGGTGGGGGGGAGGAGGGGAGGCGAGGGTTCAACTCACCAGCCCTGCCAGTCCTCGGTGAGCAGGTAGCTGTAGAATTCGTTTGAGAGGGTTGCTGTCTCGTTCGTGTCGATAAATAGTAGTTCTAGGGGGAGAGATAGGGAAGGAGGCGGAGGGGGGGGGGGGGGGGGCGAGGAGGGTAGGCGAGGGTTTCAACTCACCGAGGAGGGTAGGCGAGGGTTTCAACTCACCAGCCCTCCCAGCCCTCAGTGACCAGGTAGCTGAAGAGGTCATGTGAGAGGGTTGCTGTCCTCGTTCGTGTCGATAAATAGTAGTTCAGGGAGAGGGATCGTAAAGGAGGTGGCGGGGGGGGGGGGGGGTAAGCGAGGGTTCACCTCACCAGCCCTGCCTGTCCTTGGTGAGCAGGTAGTTGTAGAAGTCATTTGAGAGGGTTGCTGTCCCGCTCGTGTTGATAAATAGTAGTTCTAGGGGGAGAGATAGGGAAGGAGGCGGAGGGGGAGGGGGGCGGGGTAGGCGAGGGTTCAACTCACCAGCCCTCCCAGTCCTCGGTGAGCAGGTAGTTGTAGAAATCATTTGAGAGGGTTGCTGACGCGTTGGTGTAGGAGCCAGAGTAGTTCAGGCGCGCCTGCTGCGTGGGGCTCCTCAGCCTTCCCGCCAGAGCAATGGCCTCTCGTGTGTCAAGGCCCTGTGTGTGTGTGTATGTGTGTGTGTGTCAAGTGTTTGTGTGTGTGTGTCAAGGCCCTGTGTGTGTGTGTCAGGTGTGTGTGTGTGTGTGTGTGTCAAGGCCCTGTTTGTGTGTGCCAGGTTTGTGTGTGTGTGTGTCAAGGCCCTGTGTATGTGTGTCGAGTGTGTCTGTGTGTATGTGTGTGTCTACAGTTTCCTGTTCAATCGTAGATCTTTAGATCGTAGATGAGCAGGAAACTAGAGATTCTGCTTATAGCTCAGTTCACACTTAGGTGGAACTGAGGAGCCAGGTATAACTTGGCTCCCGTCCTAAGTAAATCATCCTGTTAATTCGTTACTAAGGAAGCTTAGCTTGTGTTTGTTCACTGTCACCTAGTCACAGCTGCAAGCACGCTACCTACTAATCTCCCCCCGCCCACCCTCGCCTTCGGTGCCGAGAGACTACGTCAAGGCGCCACAAGACAGCTGCTGGCGCCTGGAGGCTACGTCGAGGCAGGGTCTTCTTGGGTCGCTAGCGCCGCTCCCTTTTGCGGCTTCCCGTTCCTTGCAGTCTTTTGGAAACCACCCGCCCACCCTGTTAATTCGTGGTGACCCACTGACTTTTAAGCTGGAGCGAGTTCGGGAGAGTGGTGCTTAGCTGCAGAGTCCGGCCGCTCGACATTGGTCGTGGGTGGTGACTGCCAAGCCTCACGGCGGTCACCATCTGCGGCCGGTGGAGGTCTGGCTCTGCCCCGAGCCGTGACCTCCGTGGTCACGCGTGACTGTAATCAAATGAGCACTACTGAAAGTCGGAGACAGAAGACACGCCCATCCCCCACAGGTGTTGGCTCCTTAACAGGGTTTTAACCCCTAAACCTAAACCCTAAATCCCTTGACCCTTCAACACAACAGAGGTCTAAAACCTTAATCTGACTCACCTGCCCAGCGCAAGACGGAAGCCGCAAAGTTTGTTGTGCTGGACTTTGAAGCCTCACACAACACACACGCCGAGTGTGGTGTGGGAGGGAGTATAATCGCGCGCGCAGGGGGTGTGGGAGTTCCCACACACAAACTTCATTGAACGGGGCGTAACCGCCCCCTCCCCTTCCTCCTATGATGCATGGGATGATTTCTTTGAGCATCCAATTAACCTGGCCCAATCTCTGCTTGGACTTTGCCCCCCCCCCCCCCCCCACACTAACCTTGTCCATGCCAACGTTGTTGGGCCACTCGCTCTGTGGCAGCAGGCGGATGCGAGCGCCGTTGCAGTTGCCGCGGTAATCTGTGGCGCGGAACGTTGATGCGCACTGGTAGGCGAGGTTGACAAACAGGGCGCCATACCTGGTCGATTTTACAGTCCGTCGGATACCTGTGTCCGTCGGATACCTGTGTCCGTCGGATACCTGTGTGTGTGGTGATTAGTTGCTGGTGGTGGTGGTGGTGCATTGGTGGTGTTGGTGGCGGTGGTGGGGATGGTGGCAGTGGTGGCGATGGTGTTGGTGTTGGTGTTGGTGTTGGTGGTGGCAGTAGTAGTAGTTTCAGTTGCAGCTGCCGTGGTAATTTGCCGCGCGGAACATTGACACGCACTGGTAGGCGAGGTTGACGAAAATAGCGCCATACCTGTGTACATGTCAGTTGGATGCTGGTGATGGCGATCGTGGGAGTGGTGGTGATGCCTTTAGTTACAGCCTCCGCAGTAATCTGTGTGACGAAAATACCGCCGTACATGTGTGCATGGTGGGGTGGAGGTGTGGGGTGATGGGCGGTGTGAGTGGTGATTGTGGTGGAGTTGTAGAGTTGGTACCCCTGGGTGAGTTGCTTGGGGGCGGTGGTTGAGCGCTCATCTAGGGAAGCATCAGCAAGCACGGCACGGCAGGGCACGGCACGGCACAGAGAAACCCACAAAATCAAGCCCCAAACTGAACCCTAGAAACCTCAGCTGAGAACCCCTCGTGGACTCTTGGGAACCCAGGGAAGCCGTACCAGGCGGAGCCGTCAGGGAGGGTGTCGGGCTTGAGGATGTCAGACAGGGAGGCGTCGCGGAGGACCTGCGCAGATCCAGGATTTGAATTCTGGATTTGAATGCTTGATTTAAAAGCTGGAGTTGGAAAGGGGACCGCTGGAGGAGGAGGACTGCTGGGAACCTATGCGTGCGGAGAGTCTTCTCTCTCTTCCTCTATCTCTCTCTTTTCCTCCCCACCTTGACAATTGCAGCGCGGACGTTCTTGAGATTGGCCATAGCCTTGCTGGCAGCTGGCAGAGGATGCTGGAACGTCTGGGGCAGGGGCACCATGTTGCCCAGGCAGCGCGCAGCCGGGCCCATGTCCTGGGTGGTCAGCTTGTATCTGGGAGTGTGTGTGTGTGTGTGTGTGTGTGGATGAGGCAGCTGTCCAGGCAGCGCTCAGCTGGGCCCATGTCCTGGGTGGTCAGCTTTTACCTGGGAGTGTGGTCGATTTTACAGTCTTGTTGGATTTTACAGTCTTGTTACCTGGGAGTGTGTGTTGTTTGTGTGTGTGTGTGTGTGTGTGGATGCAGCAGCTGCCCAGGCAGCCCTCAGGGGGGACCTGGGTGGTCACAGCTGTACCTGCAGGGGGACGAGGGGGATAGAGGGTTTTTTAGTCCCCTCCTTCCCTACCGCATTCCCAACTCCTGCGACGGCGCCTCGAGGGGCTGCGTTGACTAGAGCCATTCAGGCGGCGCCTCAGGTGCGCCGTGCACGACCACGTGACCGCCTCAGGCACGCGCCCGAACTTCTGAGGGACACAGGCTCAGGCGCCACCATGTAAGGCGCCCACCACCGCCTCGGGCGCACCCCAACCGCCTCAGGCGCTATGGTCGCGTTGACTTTCGCATCTCAGACGTTGAGGCTGTAGCAGGGCTTGAGTTTCTGTTTTGTGCTGCACCGCCCCACTGCCCCCCCCCCCTTTTCAGACTTGGCGCAAGACGGGCCTGGGAAACCTTTGGAAAAGGTTTAAACACGAAAAAAAACTGCACACCATATATGTATGGCGTGAGGTCGCGCACACGACCCCACAGAATAACAACGCACCACGCGCGCACAGACACCGTTTTCATTTCTGTCTTCTTCTCCGCTGGAACAAAGTATCAAATCCAAATCCAGATTTGATACGCATCCGATTGTTAGCAAACAGGCCATTTGCCTGCCATTAGCCCCGATCCGTGACAGCAACACATTTTTTGCATGCATGCCGCGGCTGCCACACTCAGTGACTGAGCCCTAGGGAGCCAAACTGCTGTAAAACCTTGCTCCTAAGACCCTCCCCCCTCCTCGCAGAACCCATCAGTGAGCGCAAACGCTGTGTTCAGCACGTTGTGGTGTGGGCGGCACCATAGGCGCCAAACTCAGCCTAACGTGGTTGGTGCTACCGTGGGCTACGTTTGAAGCTCGACCTTTTTGGTGGGCCTCGTGCCTGCTCTCTGAAGTCCCGCTGGAGCTTTGGAGCCGAACGTTTAACCCAGGCAGTGGATTGTACAATTCATCATCAGCCTAAGACCCCCCCCCCCAAACACACACACACACACACACACAGAAACACACAACTCACCACGCGTGCGCAAACGCCGTGTTCAGCTCCGTGATGTTTGCGGCATAGAGCTCGGTGAAGTTGCGGTAGCTGCAAGATGGTAATAGTGTGCAGCGTGCAGCGTGCAGCGTGCAGCGTGCAGCGTGCAGCGTGCAGCGTGCAGCGTGCAGCGTGCAGCGAGCAGCAGTGCAGCGTGCAGCGTGCAGCGTGCAGCGTGCAGCGTGCAGCGTGCAGCGTGCAGCGTGCAGCGTGCAGCGTGCAGCGTGCAGCGTGCAGCGTGCAGCGTGCAGCAGGCAGCGTGCAGCGTGCAGCGTGCAGCGTGCAGCGTGCAGCGTGCAGCGTGCAGCGTGCAGCGTGCAGCGTGCAGCGTGCAGCGTGCAGCGCAGCGTGCAGCGTGCAGCGTGCAGCGTGCAGCGTGCAGCGTGCAGCGTGCAGCGTGCAGCGTGCAGCGTGCAGCGTGCAGCGTGCAGCGTGCAGCGTGCAGCGTGCAGCAGCGTGCAGCGTGCAGCGTGCAGCGTGCAGCGTGCAGCGTGCAGCGTGCAGCGTGCAGCGTGCAGCAGCGTGCAGCGTGCAGCGTGCAGCGTGCAGCGTGCAGCGTGCAGCGTGCAGCGCAGCGTGCAGCGTGCAGCGTGCAGCGTGCAGCGTGCAGCGTGCAGCGTGCAGCGTGCAGCGTGCAGCGTGCAGCGTGCAGCGTGCAGCGTGCAGTGTGCAGTGTGCAGTGTATAGGTGACGGCGGTGTGGCATGGTTCAGTGGGGGCATTGTAAATTGTGCGGTGTGCAGTGTGAGGTGTGGCGGCGGTGGGGGCGTGTAATGTTTGCGGCATAGAGCTCGGTGAAGTTGCGGTAGCTGCAAGATGATGGTAGTGGCGGTGGTATTGTGCAGTGTGTATTGTGCAGTGTGCAGTGTGCAATGTGCAGTGTGGCATGGTTCAGTGTGGGCATTGTGAAGTGTGCAGTGTGGAGTGTGGGGTGATGGGGGCGCTTGATGTTTGCGGCAAAGAGCTCGGTGAAGTTGCGGTAGCTGCAAGATGACAGTTGTGACAGGCCGAGCCACTGGGCAATCAATCAGAGGAGAGCGAGTGTGAGGTCCCGCTCTACCCTTTTACCAGGGAGGGATTTTAAAGGTCGAATCTCGAGATGTCAGGCTACTGGCAGGTACTGATATATAGCACCCTTCGTGCTAACTCCTTACTGGACATGTGCAAGGGTAGCTGTCACAACAGAGGTGGGGGTGGGGGTGAGCGGTTGCAGCTTGCTGTTTGCAGCATGCACTGTGGCAGTGTGGGAGTGTGGTGGCGGCCCTACCACAGCCCCCTATATTGATACCCCAGCTGTGCACGCTACACCCACAGTGTAATGGCTTTGTTAGAATCCAATGCAATTCGCGAGAATTGTATTAAAATTGTAACAAAGCCATAACACTGTCTTCAGGCAGCCTCCATAACAACTCTGTCGTCAATGCCCCCCTGGAGGGTGGGACCTGGCCATGCATGCGGCATGGGGCGCCAGCTGAGCCCCATGCAAACGAGAGCTTTACAGCCATGCACTGCCAGGCGGGGACCGTTCCAGTCAGCGCCAGTCGGCTCTGCCGGCTTGACTGGCCACAAGGCCACTACTGTGACCCTGAGGAAGGTCCTCTCCTATATACTCCTTGCCAGACATGTCTCTCAGAGACCGCTGTTTGGGGTAGTCTGGCCGGCGGGAGCGGTAGTCTATCGGCCGGGAGCCGGCGGTACTCTAGTGATGATGATGGATGTTACAGTCAGGGACACCTCTAAAGGCGTATAAGACCGTGCTCGGCGCGTATGGCCCGAGCACCTTACTGAGATGGCTGGCTGTTGGTGGTAGGGAACCCCAACTCTGTAAAGAGCGTGGGCGCACCCCTAGGTCCCCTACCGCAGCGGCAGCAAACGCTTGTTGAAGTCGGTGAGCGCATGTTGGGAAACGGAAACGCAAGGCAGGTTCGTCGCCAATCGCCAAAAGAGACATCCCCCCGTGGGGAGAAAGGCCAAAACGTGGCCGAAAAGGAAATCCAGCCGGGCCGCAACCTCTGACGTGTTTTCTAACTGGAATTTCAACCAGCATTCACAGGATTCTCAACCTGTTACCCTTAACCCGGCTCTGAGCAGAAGCTGACCCCTTGTTGTTGCACCGAGCACGACATTGGACGTGTCGCAGGCCCCCCCCCTGCTGAAGGGGGGAGGCACAGAAGGACTCGGTGAGGGGCACATCCCTAAGCCTAACTAAAAAAGGGGCTGGAAAAGGCGGTCAGTAGTGACCAACAGTGTGGGATTTGGTAATAGGTTAGAGAGCAAGCTTGCTCCCCGGTTATAGCGGATAAATATGTTCCTTCTGCATACTCCGTTTTGAGGTCGTCATCTTTGAGGCAGCTTTCACGTGTGAGACCCAGCGTGGGCATTTCTCAGGTGCGCCAGCTGTGGTGCACTGCAAACGGCACAGTCCACCGCAGCTCCTCGGGAACCCACGCTTGGGTCCCCGCCACTATCGTGGCTGCCTCATTGACTCCTAATTCAAAACATCGTTCGCTTCAGGTCAATTATTCCTCCCGATCCTCTACCATCTCCAGGCTTGTGTTACGTATATCAAGGCACGAGACCAGAAAGTTGGCCATGTCACGCCAAAAACAAGGGTAAAGTAGCCCCGGGCTGGGGTTCATAAACGCCCGCATCTTCGCATCCAAGCCTTTATCGTCCCCAGGGACGCTCAGGAAAAGGGTGTGGAACTGTACGCGTGTCTCCGTATACGCTGGACACTCAAAAATCACGTGTGCCTCATCCTCCCGCATGCCACAAAGGCGACAGAGCCTCTGGCTGCGTGGCTCTGCCTGCGCCGTGTGGCGCCCCTTCTCTATCTGCAGTTCATGCAGCCCCATTCTAAAGCGTGCGAGTGTCGTGATCTGGGCGGCGCTGTTCAGCCCCGTCCAGAGCATTGGTGCGCCGCCACAGTCGTCTGCCATCCACCGCAAGTAAGTAAGCATCTTGAAGCGGTGTGACCATGAGTCAGGCACTGAGCGGACAACGCTGAGCTGGTTGGCGTCCTCTGGCAGCTCTGGTGTGCTGGTCTCTGATGCCAGCCAACCCGCCGCTGCTGTCTCTAGCAGACGGGCGATGCTCCCTGCCTCCTGGCCCCACACCAGCGTGTGCCCTACTGTGCTGAGGCACTCGCTCAGCTGTGCCACCCAGCTCTCTCGCACGCCACCCGCCGCTAGCTCCCAGCTCTCCCGCATTGCCGCCTTCAGCAGATCGCCATCCGGCCGCCGTAGCGCTTTCGCCCAGAAGCGCGCCGCCTGCCGCAGCCAGTCGGTCGACAGCGGTCGCCAGCCCACCTCCGTCGCCAGCAGCGATAGCTGTTGCCCACACCTGCGAATACGGAGGGCCTCGCGCACAGATTGCAAGTGCAGGGCTTCCATGGCGCGCCACTTGCGGCGCGCCGCCTTGGGGGGCCCCCGTCCCCTCCAGCCAACCCCCACTTGTCGGCTGCCCCCGAGAAGATCCCCTGTACCCCCATGCCCGCCCCCGCCATCAACCCTGGGCCCCAGATCTCGCACCCGTAGTTAATTACAGGTCGCAACAGTGCGTTGAACAGATGCGCCTTTACTCCCACGTTGTGGAGGCCCATGGCATCGTATCTGCGCGCTAGGGCGAAGCGTGCACGCTGACCCGCCCCCTGCCTCTGCTCCAGCCCCGCGCCTATTGCCCGACGGCTCCCAAAAAGCATGCCCAGATATTTAAACTCGTGATTCATGGGCAGGTCCATACCAGCGTACTTCAGGGTCACCCTTCCCCTGGCGCTCGTGACCGGGCAGTACTGGTCGTTAAACACCACCCCCTCAGATTTGCGGACATTGACAGTGAGAGCGTGCGTCCTGCAAAAAACGTGAAGTGCATCTAGCAAGCGCTGGAGCGCCTCCGGCGTCTCTGCCATGAGCACGAGGTCATCTGCATACAAGAGTAACCGTAGGAGCCGCCTGTTTGCTCCTGTCCCTAGGGGGACCCCGACCTCTGGCATCTGTGCGTCAAGCTCCCCTTCTAGTGAGTCGATAAACAGCCCAAACAAAAGCGGCGACATTGGGTCGCCCTGCATGACCCCCTGGCGTGTGGTGAAGCCTGGTCCCACCGTGCCGTCTATGCGCACGCACATGCCAGCCCCATCGTACAGTGATGTCAGGGCTGCTAAAAACGCCCCCCCCACCCCCAGGCTCTTAAGGCACTCCCACATGAGCTGCCGATGCACGCAGTCGTATGCCTTTCTAAAGTCGATGAAGGCAGTATACAGCGGTTTTCGCTCATGGCTGCGCCTCTCAATCATGTGCTGTAGGATGAAGGCATTGTCAGGGGTCCCCCGCCCCTTCCGGAACCCTGCCTGCCCGGCGGCTCTATGGCCGCCCTTCTCAGCAAGGTCGTCTAGTCTGCGGAGTAGCACCAGACTATAGAGCTTAGCAAGCGCCCCACCCACCGTGATGCCCCTGTAGTTGTCCCGCTCGTCCAGATTGCCTTTCTTCGGCACCGGCGTGACTGCCCCCATGTGCCATGCTTTGGGATACCCCTCGCGGAAGACCCGATTGAGTAGATGTGTGATCGGTTCAAGCAGCGCGTGTTGCGGCTCGCTCCCCTCCACATCTCCCCCACCCCCTGTCTCCCCCTCCCCAGTCCATGCCCTTTGATAAAATTCTACCGGTACGCCGTCCACGCCCGGCGCTTTGCCCGCCGCCATGCCCAGGAGGGCTGTGCTCACCTCGTCCTCGGTGAGCCAAGCATTGAGTACTCGTGCCTTCTGCTTATTTCCTTCGGAGGCATCCGAAAACGGGTTCCCCCCCTCCTGCAGCTCCCCATGGGCATGCTCGCCCCCAACCAGGCCCTCAAAGTAGGTCGTCCACCCCTCTACATCCCTCAGCCCCCCTCCCTGGCTCCCTGGTTTAACCTTGCGCCAGAATTTCCTGGGGGCGCCATGCATGTGTTTGAGCATAGCGTCGTACTCCTGGGCCTCCCATGCCCGGCGCACGCGTCGCGTGGTCTGCCTATACGCCCTGAACGCTGCTGAGGTCAGCGGCGACTGCGCCCCGTGCGCCCTCTCGGCCTCTCGATACGCCTGCCGTGCCTCCTTGCACTCCAGGGCATACCGTGTGTTGTGTGGTCGCACTGATGCGCCCCCCCCCCCTGGTTTTACCAGCACCGCCCCAGCCGCCCCTGACGCGTGCAGCGCCCGCGCTGCCCGCTCAACCGCCCCTTCTAGGAGCGCCTGCTCCTCATCTACCGTGGGGGCCTCCCGCGCCCCCTTGATCTCTGCCGCCACCCCCTGCAGCTCCCGTGCGTAGGCACGCTCCCCCCCTCAGGCCACCTAAATCTAGTTGGTGTGGTGCATGGCATGGTGGGGTGTGGCGTGGCGACCGCCTCACCGGCCGCCGCGCCCATGGTCAGCACAACTGGGCAGTGGTCAAAGGACCCCTTCCAGCCTGGCAGGGTGGGGATCGTATGCACCCTGAGCGTGGCCCCCTCCCGCGGGGCCCCCGTCTCGCTAAACATGAGTGCCGGCGATGCAACGTGGTAGTCAACAACGCTGTGCGCATTCCTGCCTGTTGCATGGAATGTGTGTGCTCCCCCCTCATCCTCTGGCAAGCGCCCGTTCAGAATCACCATCCCGGTGTCTCGGCACAGTCTAATCAGGTCCCTCCCGTGCGCGTTCTGCGGCCCGTGGTCGGCAGACGTCCGCTGTCCTACCCGCCCAGCCCGTGTGATGTCCCAAGCGGTCAGCGCGAGGGCGGGGTCACCCCCCTCGGCGTCGTGCCCCCCCCTGTCGTCCGCTTGGCCGGTGCGGGCGTTGAGGTCCCCCAAAACTAGCACCTCCCCCAGCTCCCTGTACTTGGCTATCCCTTGGGCGAGAGCCAGCATGTGGGCTTCCGCCGACAGGCTCCCGCCCTCCCGCTTCAGGTACGTGGAGGTGGGGGGGGGGAGGTAGACAGCGCACGCGTACACGTCCCTCCCCCCCTTGAGCCTAATCCTGAACCAAAGCATCCCCAGCGCTGGGGTGTCTTCCACCACCTTGACGTGGCTCGCGATCGTGGAGCGCACATGAAGCGCCACCCCCCCGTGTTTAGCGGTGTATGGGCGTCGGCTGCATGCTAGGCACTTGAACCCCCTAATAGCCCCGGGGGCCTCGCCGGTGTGCCCAGTTTCAGTGAATGCGATGATGTCCGTTGTGGCCCAGAGCCAGTTACTGACGTCGGCGCTCTGGTCTATGTGATAGTGTTGCCCTTTAACGTTCCACGTCATTACGCGTAACCCGATGCCGGGGCGTGGCCCGGCCGGCTGGGCCCGGCCCCGCCGTGCCCGGCCATCCCGGTGTGCTCCGCGTCGTGCATGGGGCCCATTGCCGCCACCGGGGGCGCCCCCAGCGCCCCCAGTGGCCCTGCCCCCCCCGTCGCCCTGCTGCTGTTCCATTCCAGCATGCTGCTGCCCTGCGCCAATGGGGTCCCATGCCGGCGGCCCAATCATCACCTGATGCGGCGGCCCCGCCGCCAGTGGTGTCCCCCCCCCCGCCCGTCCCCGCATGCTGGCCCCCCCCAGCCTGCTGGTGCTGCCACATGCCCATGTGTTGCGGCCCCCATGTATGTGCCCCCGCCTGCTGATGTTGCTGCTGCAGCTGCTGCTGCATCCCCATTGCCATCTGGTGCTGCGTCTGCTGCTGCGCCTGCCCCATGCCCTCATGTGCCAGTGCTTGTGCCTGTGCCTAGTACTGTGCCTAGTACTGTGCCTAGTACTTGCGCCTGTGCCTAGTACTGTGCCTAGTACTGTGCCTACTTGCGCCTGTGCCTAGTACTGTGCCTAGTACTTAAGTGTGCTGGAGTATCGGCGGGTGTCTCTAGTAGAAGAGTAGCCTGCTTAGCTGGAAACCCTGTGTTACTGTTACTGTTACTGTTTCATAACACTGTGGGTGTAGCTTCTACCGCCGGGGTAACCATATAGGGGGCTGTGGTAGGGCGGGATGATGTTGGCAGCAACGAGGTTGCGGTAGCTGCTGCAACGTGATGGTCGTCGTCGTCGAAAGCGTAGCACAATGGGAGCGCCTAGACCCTGATTAAACATACAAGACCCGAAAAGACGACTCTCGCTCGCGTGCATGGGAGGAGCACACAAACTGCCGCAGTGCGGTCGTGCGCTCGCCGACCTGCCCTTGCGGTCTGGCCTTGCGACCTGCACTGTCGATTCTTATTTCGCCGTGCTCGAGGGGTGCACAGGACCTGCGGCCCTGCGCACGTCTTGCGCGCCTCAAGATTCACGCGTTCAGGATTCTACACTACGCCGCCCGCCTCGCGCATAAATCCACACTGTCTATTCATTACAGCCAGCAACGTGATCACGCACAGCCTCCCAGCACAGTCCCCCGTTGTGACGAACCGCAAAGAACTACTACCCCACACACCTCTGAGAGCCAGTCAGAGGCACGCAAGCCCAACGCAAGGTGATGATGTCGTCGTCGTCGTTTGCATAACACAACGGGAGCGCCTAGACCCTGAGTAAAGACACAGACCCAAAGCTACTTCTACAGCCAGCGAGGAGCACACCAAAACCCCCCAGCACACTCCCCCGTCGTGACGAACCGCAAAGAAATACTACCCACACGGTTCTGAGAGCCAGGTGCGGGATTGCGAGCCCATGTCCACACTCGACAAACACTGAGGCGGCACGCCCCTAACTTGTTCCCACCTCAGCTCCTCCGCCACCCCCGGGGCCCCACACGGCCCGGGGTGCCTCAGCACCATCCCTCTCCCTCCCCCTGGCAAAAGCAGCATTGCCCCCCGCTGGAGGGTTGCGTCGCGTAAGCGGGTCCTGCAAAGGGGCAAAACCCGTACCAGAAAAAGTCAGGGAACCTCAAGCCAAAAAACACCCCGGTCTGCCTGGAAAACCCCGGGGAGTACACACATATAGTTAGGCTCCTCCCCACACAAAAGTACTGGACATGGTTGGACACTCGCATATCCCGCCAATTTGGCAGGAAGCACCGCCGCACACCCCGGAGGGTGTGGGCAGTTAAGGACAGACCCCCCTCTCGCAGGAGGGAGCGCGGCCAAGACGTGGCCCAAAAAAGGATGAAAAGCCGGGCCGCAACCTCTAACGTTCAAGGGGATTTCTAACTGGGATTTCAACCAGCACACAGGACTTGAAACCTGCCACCCTTTACCTGGCTCTGGGCACATGCCCACCCTTTTGAGTTGCACCGAGCACGACTTTGAGCTTGTCGCAGGCCCCCCCCTCTTGGGGGGAGGCACAGAAGGACTAGGTGAGGGGCACATCCTAACTAAAATTAGTTAGGGGAAAACGGAAAGACAGGAGGGACAGGACCGGGGGGGCATGTGCCCACCCCCCTCTGAACGAGCCGGGCCTGCACCAACAAAAGCATAAAAAGTATAGAACGGGCGAGAACTGGGCCGGGTATCCCGGCCCACCCGCGGGAGGGCAGGGGTTGCGGGGGGGGAAGGGGGGGGAGGCTCACCATGCTACAGGGGCCGCCCATGCGGACCGCAACCTAGCCAAGACGACGTGACGTGTGACTCTCTCGTGAGCCCATGCGTGAGTTTTCCCGTGGTCGGCGACACCCCAGGGGTCATGCTTGTCCCACTGACCAGATCACCACACGTCACGTCGTTTCGGCCAGATTCGGGGCGGCAAACGGCCGCCACCCCTAGCAATGACAAAAACTCCCACCTCTCCCCTGCCCTGACCCAGAGCACGGGTCAGGGCAGGTGGCCGCGCCCCACACCTACAGAGTAGCAGGCATGGGTGGCCGGTTCAGGACCGTGCGCTGCCCCTCCCCCTCAGGCAGGCAGCCAAAAAAGGGTGGTTGCTCGGGAGCACCCCCCATGTGGCCGGGACGCGGCCGACCCCCACAAAATCCTGGAGGAGGCTCCAGAACTCCGCCTCTGCGCGGCGTCCCGCCACTACCACCGCCGCCGCATCTCCGGCTGGGGTGCGGCCCAGGGTCATGGTCTGGTGTGGGGGGGAGTGGGAAGAGAGTAGTAAGCATGCGTGCGCAGGCAGTGCGCAGGTGAGCGGGAGGCAGCCGGCGCTCAAAGCTGTGGCGCACACGAGCAGGAGCAGTGAAGGGAAGGGAGCCATGGTCTAGTGTTGGGGGGGGGAGTGGGACAAGAGTAGTCAGCATGCGTGCGCAGGTGAGCGGGAGACAGCCGGCGCTCACAGCTGTGGCGCATGCGAGCAAGAGCAGTGAAGGGAAGGGAGCCATGGTCTGGTGTGTGTGGGGGGGACACCAACAGTGAGCACAAGTAAGCATGAGGGAGAGCGTGACAGCGGGCGCTCACGCCTGCGGCACACGCAAAGTCGAGCAGCGGAAGGGATGGAGTCATGGTCTCGAGGGGGGTGGGAGGGGCAATGGCAAGAAAGATTGAGCAGGTGAGTGAGAGACAGTCGAGTTGGCGCACGGCTGTGGCGCTCGCTTACAAGCGACTAATTTGTCGAGCAGCGAAAGGGAAGAAGGCGTGCGCACAGTGATTTCCTGTTCGGCTCTACACAGCCATTTGGCTGCATGCCGGCTGTACTTTACCGGGAAGACTGGCACGCTGCGTGGCCTTGTGGGCTCTCCTAGTGGTATGCAGATGACCTCGTGCTTATGGCAGAAACGCCGGAGGCGCTCCAGCGCTTGCTAGATGCACTTCACGTTTTTTTTGCAGGACGCACGCTCTCACTGTCAATGTCCGCAAATCTGAGGGGGGGGGTGTTTAACGACCGGTACTGCCAGGTCACGAGCGCCAAGGGAAGGGTGACCCTGAAGTACGCTGGTATAGACCTGCCCATGAATCACATGAGTTTAAATATCTGGGCGTGCTTTTTGGGAGTCGGGCAGTAGGCGCGGGGCTGGAGCAGAAGCAGGGGGCGGGCCAGCGTGCACGCTTCGCCCTAGCGCGCAGATACGATGCCATGGGCCTCCACAACGTGGGAGTAAAGGCGCATCTGTTCAACGCACTGGTGCGACCTGTAATTAACTACGGGTGCGAGATCTGGGGCCCAGGGTTGATGGCGGGGGCGGGCATGGGGGTACAGGGGATCTTCTCGGGGGCAGCCGACAAGTGGGGGTTGGCTGGAGGGGACGGGGGCCCCCCCAAGGCGGCGCGCCGCAAGTGGCGCGCCATGGAAGTCCTGCACTTGCAATCTGTGCGCGAGGCCCTCCGTATTCGCAGGTGTGGGCAACAGCTATCGCTGCTGGCGACGGAGGTGGGCTGGCGACCGCTGTCGACCGACTGGCTGCGGCAGGCGGCGCGCTTCTGGGCGAAAGCGCTACGGCGGCCGGATGGCGATCTGCTGAAGGCGGCAATGCGGGAGAGCTGGGAGCTAGCGGCGGGTGGCGTGCGAGAGAGCTGGGTGGCACAGCTGAGCGAGTGCCTCAGCACAGTAGGGCACACGCTGGTGTGGGGCCAGGAGGCAGGGAGCATCGCCCGTCTGCTAGAGACAGCAGCGGCGGGTTGGCTGGCATCAGAGACCAGCACACCAGAGCTGCCAGAGGACGCCAACCAGCTCAGCGTTGTCCGCTCAGTGCCTGACTCATGGTCACACCGCTTCAAGATGCTTACTTACTTGCGGTGGATGGCGGACGACTGTGGCGGCGCACCAATGCTCTGGACGGGGCTGAACAGCGCCGCCCAGATCACGACACTCGCACGCTTTAGAATGGGGCTGCATGAACTGCAGATAGAGAAGGGGCGCCACACGGCGCAGGCAGAGCCACGCAGCCAGAGGCTCTGTCGCCTTTGTGGCATGCGGGAGGATGAGGCACACGTGATTTTTGAGTGTCCAGCGTATACGGAGACACGCGTACAGTTCCACACCCTTTTCCTGAGCGTCCCTGGGGACGATAAAGGCTTGGATGCGAAGATGCGGGCGTTTATGAACCCCAGCCCGGGGCTACTTTACCCTTGTTTTTGGCGTGACATGGCCAACTTTCTGGTCTCGTGCCTTGATATACGTAACACAAGCCTGGAGATGGTAGAGGATCGGGAGGAATAATTGACCTGAAGCGAACGATGTTTTGAATTAGGAGTCAATGAGGCAGCCACGATAGTGGCGGGGACCCAAGCGTGGGTTCCCGAGGAGCTGCGGTGGACTGTGCCGTTTGCAGTGCACCGCAGCTGGCGCACCTGAGAAATGCCCACGCTGGGTCTCACACGTGAAAGCTGCCTCAAAGATGACGACCTCAAAACGGAGTATGCAGAAGGAACACATTTATCCGCTATAACCGGGGAGCAAGCTTGCTCTCTAACCTATTACCAAATCCCACACTGTTGGTCACTACTGACCGCCTTTTCCAGCCCCTTTTTAGTTAGGCTTAGGGATGTGCCCCTCACCGAGTCCTTCTGTGCCTCCCCCCTTCAGCACGGGGGGGGCCTGCAACACGTCCAATGTCGTGCTCGGTGCAACAGCAAGGGGTCAGCTTCTGCTCAGAGCCGGGTTAAGGGTAACAGGTTGAGAATCCTGTGAATGCTGGTTGAAATTCCAGTTAGAAAACCCCTTAACACGTCAGAGGTTGCGGCCCGGCTGGATTTCCTTTTCGGCCACGTCTTGGCCTTTCTCCCCACGGGGGGATGTCTCTTTTGGCGATTGGCGACGAACCTGCCTTGCGTTTCCGTTTCCCAACATGCGCTCACCGACTTCAACAAGCGTTTGCTGCCGCTGCGGTAGGGGATCTAGGGGTGCGCCCACGCTCTTTACAGAGTTGGGGTTCCCTACCACCAACAGCCAGCCATCTCAGTAAGGTGCTCGGGCCATACGCGTCGAGCACGGTCTCATACGCCTTCAGAGGTGTCCCTGACTGTAACATCCATCATCAGTAGAGCCCCCCTAGACGTGTAGTCTAGGCCTTAAATCACGCCCCGGGTCCTTCGGGCGCGTACGTGTAAAACCTGTAAACCGGCTGTACTTTAACCTTGCACACGGCTCAACCCATCCAATGGATTGTTAGTCGTTCAAGCCCGCCAGACAGAGCACGTCAACAGCTTTCAAATAACCTATGTGTGAGGGCAAACGGTCAACGGGAGGTCAACGGTTAACGCGGTCAAAGCAAAAGCCGGCAGTGGAATAATGAATTAGAAATCCTGGAAATGAAATCACTGTGTGCACACGGTCTGGAGGAGGGGCTGGAGCAGGCATTGATGGAAGAAGCGAGTGAGCATGAGGGGGAGAGGATGGTGTGCACGCCTGTGGCGCACGCGAGCAGGAGCAGCGGTAGGGAGGCGTGGTCTAAAGAGGGGAGGGTGGAGAGGCGGCGACGAGCACGCGTGGGCAGGGGAGCGGGAGACAGCGAGCGCGCATGGCAGTGGCGCACATGAGCAATGGAAAGAGGCATGTCTGGATGGGGGACGATGGGGTAGTAGTGAGCACCGAGGCAGCACGAGTGAAGCTGAACTCACGGCGGTAAGGCACAAGCGAGGGCCACAGGGCCACAGATCGGAGGGCCACAGATCTGAGAGATTCGACATGCATTGGAGTGTAAAGTTGACAAGCGTTTTCTAGATCCCTGCTTGATGACAAACCCGAGGGAGATGTTCGACATACGCTTTGTCGACGTCGTATCGTACGGTGGTACACGCGTTAGCGCACGCTGGTTAAGTGGCGTCCTTGAGGAAATCGAAAATGTCTTGTTTACCCCCGCTACATTGGAGAGAACATGCCGAATTGCCTCGGCAAGAGGCGATTTTCGAGGAAAAGTGCGAAAACTGTCGAATTTCTCACTTTTCGGAACGAATTTATCTCTATTTGCCCCCGCACTTTCCCCCCAAATTTACCGGTTTGCCCCCGCAGCGGGGGCTGCGGGGGGTGCGGGGGCGCTAAGGACATCACTGCGCTGGTTTATATGAATACTGATCGCGTTGTGTCCATTCCAGTACCGTACGGGGCCTCAGCCCCCGCTAATCAGCATTGTTTTTGGACGCCCCCGCAAAACGGTGAAAACGGTGAAAACATGAGTTTGGGCGTGAAACCGACTGAAATCAACGATAAACGACCCCCGCAGACGATGAAACAATCGTTTTTTACCCCCGTACGATAGGGTCCATTATTGTCTCTTGCCGCTGCAGCCCAACTTTCTTAAAATAAAAAAAAACTATGGACGAAAGTGCATGGAAGGGCTGCCATGCCTGTGCACCCCTCTCTTGAGGGGCGCGAGCAGTGCATGCATGCAATTACAGATCAGGACTGCAAGGCACGCTGCTACAACGCAGGGGGGGCGGGAGGGCAGGGTTGCACGGTACGTGCGTACTGGGGGGGGGTCAGCGTCCTGACCGGTACCGGTACGTGGTACGGTACCGCGGTACGCGGGACAATACGCGGGGGCGTCGGAATGAACGTCGAGACCGAAGTGCCCACACTTGCATAGCCAACTCCCTCGGTTCTAGACGGATTGTGCATCCAAGCAGTGTTCTAGATAGCTCTTGGCATACGCTTTCCAGCGCATGTCGAATAGATCAGATCCGCGGGGGGGTCAGGGAGTTATGGCCGTTTGAGTGTTGTGTTGCAAGTAAAAGGCGTATTTTGCTGCATACCGCAGTACGTGCCCCTACGTCCTGACCGATACCGGTACGTAGTACGGTACCGCGGTACGGTACCACGTACCGTGCACCCCTGCGGAAGGGTCCACGCTCATTTTTTTCCACACACGCATCCCTACCACAGCCCCATCGTCTAATCCGCGCAAGTGAATGCGGTCACAACGCTTAGGGTGGTCCGAGGTGTGCTTGAGGTGGTGGTGGGCGCCTACGGCGGTCAGGGTGGCGCCTGTGGGGGGTGCGCCTCAGGCGGCGCCTCAGGCGGTGCCTCAGGTGGTCGGCGCGCCTGTGGCGCCGCCTGATCCAGTTACAGTTACATCGGCTTTCCAGCAAAGAGTACCTCTAGTCCTAGTACCACCGCCTAGACCCAAGTCCAGTTCTGGCCCTAACAATTACTTGTGAGGGGCGGTAGCCACCAGCCGGCTGCCTGCCAATGTGTAGTCCCAGAGCAAAAAGGAGAGCTATTGTGCGACGCCTCCAAAATAGGTCCTAACTGCTTCTAGGGGATAGGGGGTCAAGTGGCGCTTGCCAATCTACTTGACCGCCGTGGTGGAGGGGCCGGCGCCTGAGGGGCAGCCGGACCGTACACCACGGCTCTCCACCCGACCCTATCCTGAGCACGCTCAAACGCCGTGTCCGAAAAAGTCTTCCAATCAGAACGAGTGCCACTAGTTTCGCCTAGCTGCTGAATCAGTAGCTTAAGAAAATAGTGTCGGGAGGAGGCTGGAGGCCGGCCTTGCTGCCGAGCCACATCCATTGTGCAGTCAAAAGTCGTACGAGGAAGACGAGAAGCCGGCATGCGCATCACATGGCCTAGCCACTGCATTGATCGCTTTGCCACAAGGCTCTCAATTGGCTCAGTGTCGCACGCCTGCCGAATATAAGTTAATCTGTGCCGGTCGACCAGGCGCACACCCAGAATGCGACGAAGGCAGTTAGAGTGGGCAACCTCCAATCGAGTCAGTTGTGTTTTAGTAGGGCCCATGTTTCGCAGCCGTACAGAAAGTGGGGCAGCACGAAAGTGTTGTAAACCCGCATCTTAGACTGCACTTGCATCTTCTTGCTGGCCCAAATCTTATCAAAAGACGCAAACACGCCCAGCGCGCGACCGACACGCACACCGATCTCCTTTTCCACACCACCACTCTGGGTTATCCAACTCCCTAGATACTTAAATGCAGAGACGGTCTTCACTTCACCACCAGTCAGCGCAAACGTGGGCAGATCCGCGTCAAAATCTGCTGGCAAAATCATCACTTCTGTCTTGGCGGCGTTGATTTGCATGCCAAAGCTAGAGGACACTTTGTCAAGGATTTTCAGCATAAGCGCCAACTGAGCTGGGTCATGCGAGAACAAACATAAATCGTCGGCATACATCAGCATTACTATGCGCTCAACCGACGACGACAACACAGAGCCGCCGGCTCGGGTCACGACTGACACGCCAGCCCCCTCTGGCATCATGTCTAGCGCCTTTTTCACTATGTGGTCAATAAAAACATTGAACAACACAGGAGCAATGACGCACCCCTGTCGCACACCAGACGACACGGGGAATTCGTGCCCGATTTTCCCAGCCAGCCGCACGGCAGCTGCGGTGTTGGTGTGAAGATCCTCCAACAGATCAATAATGTGCCGATGAACACTATATAATCTAAGGACTCTCCACAGTGCCGCACCGTTTATGCAATCGTAAGCTTTAGAATAGTCGACAAATGCCACAGCCATGCATTGTTTGTACTCGGCATGTGCCGCGCTCAGCGAGCGCATAGTAAAAATTGCATCAACAGTGCCTCTGCTTTTTCTGAAACCACACTGAGCCTCATGCAACTGACCATCAACCTGCGTGGAGACGCGGTGCAGAAGTATGGCAGCGTACACTTTCCCGGCAATAGAGAGAAGGCTTATACCGCGGTAGTTACCAGGGGAGTCACGCGGACCCTTCCCCTTATATAACGGTGTGATAATAGCAGTTTTCCATTCCCTCGGGGCTCTCCCCGACCGCCATACGGCGATGATGACCCGGTGTAGCCATGCGATGGCAGGTGGGCACCGCAACAGCATGGCGTCCAGCTGGTCACCGCCCGGAGCGGCGGCCGAGCGCAACGCTCGCACACACGCCTCCGTCTCAGCCAGGTCAGGGGGGCGCCCGTGCGCTTCGTCCACCTCTGTGGCGCGTGTGAGCTCAAACGCCGCTACATCGTTCTCCAGCTGGTTCAGGGTCTCGTCGTGAGCTTGGTCTCCCCGCCATATAGCTTGTCGAATGACTCTGTCATGGCCTTCAGCACCCCGTCTGGACCGCTGTGCAGCGCGCCCGAGACGTCCCGCATGGCAGGTGGGATCTGATGGCTGCGGCTGCGGCCCGCCAGCCTGTCGCACGCGCGCGCAAACTGGCGCAGATTCTTCTTGCGTAGCATGTCTTGCGCCTCCGCCACCTGCTGGCCGATCCACCTCTCCCTGTCTCTCTGCACAGCTGCGTCGGCCGCGCGGTTGGCGCGGTTGCGCTCTCGTTTGGCAGCAGCAGACTTGCTCCTGAGCCATGCCGTGTGCGCGCGCTGCCGGGCGTCCATGAGCCGGAGGTGCGCTGCGACAGAGTGAACTGCCAGCCGCGCCGCCGGCGGCTGCCGCGTGGAGCGAGGTGGTTGGTGGCCACCTCGCGAATGGCAGCAGCCATCGCGTCGTACTCCGCCTGGGCATCAGCGCCCTCGGGCGGCACGGCCTCCAGCAGCCCAAAGCGATCGGACAGCTGGAGGTTGAACTCACGACGGACAGCCGGGCGCCGCAGTTGTGAAGAGTCCCATGCGCGCCGCTGAGAGCCGCCTGCATGGCGGGAGGCTCGCATGCGGAGGCGCATGGACAGTACCACCATGCGGTGATCGCTGTCCCAGGTTGGGCTCCTACGCACCCTACAGTCTGTCACCGCATGCATGCGGCGGCGCGCGACCAGGATGTAGTCCTAGCCGCCTGATCCGCGCAAGGAAAAACGCCGCCTGAGGCGCCGCCTCAGGCATTGGGAATTTTGCATCTTGGTCATGGCACGCACCTTGTGCACGTGGTCTCGTGCGGGCACAGCGTGTCGGATGACGGCAAGTGTACACGCAGGGACGCAGGGCGTCCTTATTGTAGACCAAATGAAAGAAAGAAAACGTCCTTATAGCATGTATGGTCTGCAGCAGCGTGGCTGTTGGAGGGACTTCAACAGCCTGTTAACCCTGAACCCCGACCTGAGATTGCAATAACTGACTGAGAGAGTAGTGTTACACATCCACTGCCGGCGGTCACAATCGGTTCCAAAGTTCCAGCGGGACTATCAGTCAGCAGGCACAAGGCCCATTAAAAGGTCAAGCTACAAAAGTAGCCCACAGTCGCGCCACCCAAACTAGGTGGTGGGCGCCAAGCAGCAGCACAGGTCACAGGCACCTCACCAAAGCCCCTCCGGTGGGTGGAGGACAGCCCAAGGTATAAAACCATAAGGGACCAGAGGCCGTCCCCCAAACCACCAGAAGCGGGGCTGGTAGCACACCCGCCGCAGCACTCTACTCAGCGACCACACTGCACCCGCCACAGCGCGCGTGTGGCGCCACCTCTCCTTCAAACACACCCCACAGGGGGTGCAACTAGAAAGCGGATGCAACCACGAGGCGCGTGCGGTAGAACTGCGCCCGCTTCCCCGTAGCCTTAGCGGCGACTAAGGGACACAATTACAACCAAACAGCACCTTCGCATCAGCGGACCCCGAGGGGCAAAACCAAAGCCTGAAAAAGTCAGGGAGTCATAACAGTAGCAGTAACAGGAACAGTAACTCGGGTTTTCCAGCTAAGCAGGTGACTCTTCTACTAGAGACACCCGCCGATACTCCAGCACACTTAAGTACTGGAGTACCGCCGGCTCCCGGCCGATAGACTACCGCTCCCGCAGGCTAGACTACCCCAAACAGCGGTCTCTGAGAGGCATGTCTGGCAATGAGCATATAGGAGAGGACCTTCCTCAGGGTCACAGTAGTGGCCTTGTGGCCAGTCAAGCCGGCAGAGCCGACTGGCGCTGACTGGAACGGTCCCCGCCTGGCAGTGCATGGCTGTCCAGCTCTCGTTTGCATGGGGCTCAGCCGGCGCCCATGCCTCATGCATGGCCAGGTCCCACCCTCCAGGGGTGCATGGACGACAGAGTTGTCATGGAGGCTGCTTGAAGACCTTCCAACGCCAGTCACCGGCAGACGAGCGACCCCGTGGATGAGCGCGGTGACGAACGCTGCGATTGGTGAAGCGGATTTACTCTGTGTTGCCTCGGCGGTCGCCACCGCTGAAGCCGTGATGGTAGCCCGCCTCCACGGGCAGCCATCTTGACCAGTGTCCAGCATGCATTGACGGGCGCCAGCTCCTCCGCTCGTTGATCAACTCGTCGAGATCGGTGCCAGGGAGTCATAACCAAACAAAAATGGTCCTTAGGGAAACCCCGGGGAGTACACACACATATAGTAAGGCCCCCACATACACAAAGCATTGGACGTGGTTGGATGCTTAAGTTGGCAAGCCACATATGGCTATAAGAAGTCAAAAGCAGGCCAGCAGCAAAAGCTGGGGCATGGGGTTTCAGCTCTTGGGCGCTTGCACGGGCAGGCCGTCAACACGCAGGCGGGCCGGGTGATAAGAATCGGCGGACGCTGGGGGGGGGGGGGGCAAGGGGCGGCAGAGACACGGAGTGGCTCATGCCATAGACCTCCGAAACCAAGAGAAATTCCACACCTGCTACAACCAAGGGGGGGAGAGCTGCAGCTACAACTGGGGTGGGAGAAACCCTAATCAACTAGGGCCATGCACGGCTGGCGTGCCGAAGGACTCAGTGCCTGCAGCACTGAATGTTATCACCGGGCGGAACTGGGCCTTCTGCCCAGCTGCGCGGGCAGAGCCTCGTATGCCGGCGCTGCAGGATGAGATTGCGCGGATTTCGACCGGAAAATGTGAACATCACGTTTTCACACGTTTTCGCCTCAACATCGGGCGGGGTAAGATTAAGGAAGTGAGCGTGGGGCCCAGGCTCAGCCGTGATTTCCCCAAGATCCTTAGCGGAACCACTGGCACACACGAATGTTGACACGATTGAAGCCAGGAGATGCGACTGCTACATAACGACACACACATGCCACCTGCGGGAGAAATGAGAAGGCACAGACAAACGCTTACTCGTGCACCTGTTTCTCCGCCCCCCACCACCACCGGATATACTCGCGATTGCCGTTATTTTTACATCCTGCAGCGATTGCACTGCGGTCTCTCCCCCTACCTAATGGGTCACGTGTCTTGAGCTACCTGTCTTCATCCCCCGCACAAACCCCTGCACACACACACACACCCCAAACACACACACGGCCCGGGCCCAACAAGGAGCCCGGGCCCAACAAGGATCCCGATTACACGGGGTCTGCGGAGATGCCGGCGGGGAAGAAAATGTTCGTCTTCCGGTAGAACGTGTCATGCACAATCGGCTTGCGCGCGTGCTCAGGCTTCTCAAACTCGCTCGGCGCCTGGTACGCGAGAGAGTTTGACGTCATCGTGGCGCCATACGAGCGGTCGACCGACAGGTTGCACTTGTTCTTGGTCTCGCGGTGCGTCTTGGACGCGCCGTTGAAGCCCGTCTCCTCCTTCTCAAACACGCGATCGTAAAAGTACTGCGGTGGGCGGGTGGCGGGCGAGTGGGTAGGTGAGTCGGTGGGGGACAAAGATGGGAGGATGCTGGGAGGGGAGTAAGGTATAGGACGGACCATCCCAGTAGCTAGCCTCATCAGGCAGCTCCCTCAATCCTACGCCCCGAGGGTGCGTACTGTAAACTGTAACCTGTAACCTATAGGACGGACTGCATCTGGTGCGGGCGCCTCCCCAAGCGCACCAACCAACCCACTCGCACTTGCTCCCACGAGCCCCCCGCTCCTGTCACCCCATCAGTCAAGTCGTCACCGGCTGTACGCCCCCACCAGGCCTTCCTGCTCACCCACCCATCACCCCTACTCACGTCGTCGTCAGCCTTTTGCGTCGTGTACGATGCGAGCACAGCCGCGTCAGTGCCCGTGTCGCCGAGCAGCTCGAGCGCCTTCTTGGTGAACTTGGCCTCACCCTGTGTGTTTTGGTGTGTGAGTGTGTGTGAGAAAGCGTGTGTGTGTGCGTGTGTGTGTGTGAGTGTGTGCGTGTGTGTACATGTGTGTGTGCGAGCAAGCACGTGTGTGTGTGTGTGTGTGTGTGTGTGTGTGTTTGTTTGTTTGTGTGTATCTACTGCCTAGGAGCCTCCAATGTGAACCTGGCCCCTCGACGTGCGTGCGATCCTCAAGGCGATGTGCGTGCGCGAGCAGGGTGTGGGCTTGCTGTGCCCAGGATGTTTACAACCTGACGGCACGTGGCCCTATGTGACGTATGCATGCATGCTGCGGGCGCACACACACGCACGCACCGCCAGCTGCTCACGGTACTGGCACGTTCGGATGGTGTTTGAGAACTCGTCGCGTTTGCTCCAGTCGGACGTGCTGAACCCCTTCTTCTTAGTATCGGCCTGCTTGTCCTTGTACATGGTCTTGTCGATGTACTTGTCACCCTGCAGTGTCGGGCCACATGCAACAGCGTCATGTACATGCAACACCACCATGCAACACGTGCAACGGCACCATGCAACACACGAGGTGCATGCTGAGAATGCCCCGCTCGCGACTCTTCCACGCATCCCCCGCCTCGACTCACGTCTGAGATCCAGTTGTGCTTCTTCTCGAAGTACGTGTCGATGGTCTTGCCCTCCTTGAGCGCTTG
>VFSX01000312.1:95000-130000 GCA_016618255.1 Chlamydomonas sp. UWO 241
GAACTGAAGGTAGGGTGCTGCTGCTTGCTGCTGCTGCTGCTGTTTGCTGCTGCTGCTGCTGCTGCTTAGTAAGCCTGAGCTTTGCAGCGAGGTGGTGTCCGACCTGCTGGGGCAAGGCGGGGACAAGGGCAAGGAGTTGAAGGTGGGGTGGGGGAGTGTTTTGGATGGCTCTTGGCAGGGGCTTTCCAACTTGCATGCGATGCGTTCAGGGGAACGAGTTTTGAGGGGCTTTCCAACTTGTATGCGATGCATCAGGGGAACAAGTTGTGAGGGAGATGCGGGCAATAACATGAGGTAACGCGAGGCGGCGACTGACCTGCTCCGGCAGGGACAAGGGCAAGGAATTGAGTGAGATGCGGGACTGTTTTGGATAGCTCTCGGCGAGGGCTTTCCAATCGTATGCGACACGCATCAGGGGGCCAAGCATTGAGGGAGGTACGGGCAGCAGCTCTCTCTCTCTTCTCTCTATCTTCTCTCTCTTTCTCTCTCTTCTCCCTCCTGTTTCTCTCTTCTCTTTCTCTCCTCTCTCTCCTCTCTCTCCTTTTCCTCTCCTCTCTCTCATCCTTCTCTCTTCTCTCTCTTCTTTTTCTTCTCTCATTTCTGCCACCTCCCCTTACACCACTACCCCCCCCCCCGCCCGGCCCACACAGGTCCGCCAAGACGCGCGCGACGGCTTCCTCGTCGACGGCCTCACATCGACCTCCTGCTCCTCCGCCCCCGCGGCCCTAAAGGCCATCGGCCGCGCGCTGTCGCTCCGCCACACGCGCTCCCACCGCCTGAACAACTACTCGAGCCGCAGCCACTGCCTCGTCACGCTCGTGTTTTCGAGCAGGGAGAAGGGGGGGCGCGGGGGCGCGCAGGGCGGCGTGCGGAGGTGAGGGGGTCCGGTAACAGAGGGGGGCAAAAGAGGGCATGGAGAAGGGAGCAGGGGGGAAGGGTGGGGGCCCCCCACTGTGGGGGTGCAGGGAGAAGGAGGGGGAGGGGGGGAGCGAGAACGCGCAGGGCGGCGTGCGAAGGTGAGGGGGTCCGGTAACAGAGGGGGGCAAAAGAGAGCATGGAGAAAGGAGCAGGGGGGGGGGGGGGCACTGGGGGGGTGCAGGGAGAAAATGGGACGGGGGGGGGGTTGGGGGGGCGCAGGTCGGTGTGCAGAGGTGAGGGGAGCCGGTAACAGAGGGAGCGAAAGAGAGCATGGAGAAGGGAGCAGTGAGGGTTGGCGGGAGAAAAGGGCGGACTGGGGCGTGCAAGGCAGCCTGCGGAAGTGATAGAAAGAGAGAGAGGGAGAGAGAGAGAGAGAGGGAGAGAGAAAGAGAGAGAGAGGGGGAGGGGAAGAGAGAGAGAGAGAGAGAGGCAAAGAGACAAAGAGACAAAGAGAGAGAGGGAGAGAGAGAGAGAGAGAGAGAGGGAGCAAAGAGAGGTGCAGGCTGGTTGTGAGTGCTGCCTCAAAGGGACCGGCAACATGTGCACACACACACACACACTGTTCTCTCTCTTTTCCTCTCTCAGTCATCGGATACGGAAAGCCCTTGCTCGTCGACCTCCGAAGTAGCGAGCGCCTCAAAGAGAGGGGCAACATGCACACGCACAAACACACACACACGCACACACACACACACACTTTGCCGCTCTCTCTCTCTCCGTCGCTCTCTCTTTCTCTTCATCTCATCTATCTTTCACACACAAACACACGCACGCACACGCGCAGATACGGCAAGCTTGTTCTGGTCGACCTCGCTGGCAGTGAGCGCCTCAAAGAAACAGGAAACACGGAGCGCGAGGCAGTGCGTGAGACCGGGTGCATCAACAAGTCACTCTTCACGCTTGGCCAAGTGCGTGCGTGTGTGTGTGTGTGTGTTGTGTGTGTGCTAATGCTATAACAGGCATTACCGGTGCATGCTACTGTGGACACTGCCAGCGCATGCGGTGCGCACTCGTATAATGCTTGGTTGGTTGTTGTGGGTCAGGTCCGCGCGTTTGGTCGCTTGTACAGTGCTTCGGGCGCCTTTGTTGGCGTGTTACACCTGTTTCTGTGGGTGTGGGTGTAAGCAACACGGAGCGTGAGTAGGTGCGTGAGGAGACCGGGTGCATCCACCGGTCAGTGTTCACACTTGGGGAGGTGCGTGTGGGCGTGTTTGTGTGGATGCGTGTGTGTGTGTGTGGTGTGTGGGTGTGGGTGTGGGGGGGAGAGACCGGGTGCATCCACCGGTCGGTGTTCACACTTGGGCAGGTGCGTGGGGGGGGTGTTTGTGTGGATGCGGGTGTGTGGGCGTGTGTGTGTGGTGGGGGGGAGAGAACGGGGGCATCCACCGGTCGGTGTTCACACTTGGGCAGGCGCGTGGGGGTGTGTTTGTGTGGATGCGGGTGTGTGGGCGTGTGTGTGGTGGGGGGGGAGACCGGGTGCATCCACCGGTCGGTGTTCACACTTGGGCAGGTGTGTGGGGGGCGTGTTTGTGTGGATGCGGGTGTGTGTGTGGTGGTGGGGGGGGGGAGAGACCGGGTGCATCCACCGGTCGGTGTGCACGCTCGGTCAGGTACGCGTGGTTGTGTGGTTGTGAGCCGTCGATTGTACAGTCTGGTGGACACCTATGTGGGCGTATAGGAACTGTGCTTGCGCACTGCCCTTGCACCCTAGAGAAGAGGCTGTTCGGTGTGGATGTGCGGAGGGGGGGGGCTGATGCGTGGATGCGTGTAACGTTAGGATGGCGCTTGCCCTAGGAGCTCGCTAGGATTCGAATTTTAACCATCCAAGACCACCAGCAGATAGCCTGCATTGCAGGCTGTCTGACGAGCCGCCCCACGTCCCAATAGCCCACCCACAGCTTCCGTGCCATCATTCAGCAGATTGGGTGTTTGCTGTTTTAAAATTAATACATTAGCCCGCGAACTAAGACTAGGAGCTCCTTGATTCATGACTCGGGGCCCTTTGCAGAGAACTGGGAGTTCACGTGCAAAACCTGTAGAATTGAACCTGTGGATGTGTGTGCATATGCATCCCACATACATGCGCACACACACACATACACACACACACACGCACGCACACACTGTAGTCCCTTCTCACCCCCTCCCCAAAACACACACACACACACACACACACACTCATGCATCCCACATACATGCACACACACACACGCACGCATACAGGTGCTTGCAGCACTGTGTGCGCGCAGCAGCGGTGCGTCTGGCCACGTCCCTTACCGCGACTCCAAGCTCACACAGCTGCTGTGGGATGGGCTCAGAGGTGCGGTGATTGCACGCCCTTCGCGATGCAGTGCTATGCTGCGTCCCACCTACCCATGCCGCTCTGCGACTCAAGAGGCTGATGCAGCTGCTGTGGGATGGGCTCAGAGGTGCGGTGGTCTCACGCCCTTCACGGTGCTGTGATGTGATGTGATGTGATGCTGTTCTGTGCTGTGCTGCGCTGCACTGTGCTGCTGTGCAGTGCTGTGCAGTGCTGTGCAGTGCTGTGCTGTGCTGTGATATGCAGTGCTACTGCTGCTGCTGCTGCATGTACTGCTGTGCTGTGCTGTGCAGTGCTGCTGCTGCTGCTGCATGTACGGCTGTGCTGTGCTGTGCTGTGCTGTGCTGCGTCCCACCCGCCAACGCTGCTCCGCGACTCCAGGGCTGATGCAGCTGCTGTGGGATGGGCTGAGAGGTGCGCACGGCCGTCTGCCTGTGTATCGTGTGTCTGGCTGTGCCACCAACCACAGCAACAGCAACTACCCCGTGCGTCACACACGACTGTAAAATCCATCATCACCCCCCCACACACACACACACACACAGGTGCCGGGCGCGTGCTCATGCTTGCTTGCCTTGGCCCGACAGCGCCGTACGCCGAAGAGACGCTCAACACGCACACACACACACACACACACAGGTGCCGGGCGCGTGCTCATGCTTGCTTGCCTTGGCCCGACAGCGCCGTACGCCGAAGAGACGCTCAACACGCACACACACACACACACACACACACACACAGGTGCCGGGCGCGTGCTCATGCTTGCTCGCCTTGGCCCGACAGCGCCGTACGCCGAAGAGACGCTCAACACGCACACACACACACACACACACACACACACACAGGTGCCGGGCGCGTGCTCATGCTTGCTCGCCTTGGCCCGACAGCGCCGTACGCCGAAGAGACGCTCAACACGCACACACACACACACACACACACAGGTGCCGGGCGCGTGCTCATGCTTGCTTGCCTTGGCCCGACAGCGCCGTACGCCGAAGAGACGCTCAACACGCACACACACACACACACACACACACACACACACACAGGTGCCGGGCGCGTGCTCATGCTTGCTCGCCTTGGCCCGACAGCGCCGTACGCCGAAGAGACGCTCAACACGCACACACACACACACACACACACACACAGGTGCCGGGCGCGTGCCCATGCTTGCTTGCCTTGGCCCGACAGGGCCGTACGCCGAAGAGACGCTCAACACGCACACACACACACACACACACAGGTGCCGGGCGCGTGCTCATGCTTGCTTGCCTTGGCCCGACAGCGCCGTACGCCGAAGAGACGCTCAACACGCTGCACTTTGCGAGCATGGCAAATCGAATCAAGGTGCATGAGTGATATGCTGCGCCGTGCTGCGCCGTGCTGCGCCGCGCTGCGCTGCGCTTCCCCTCTAAACCACCACCTCGAACCACCTTTAACTTCCCCACCCCCTTACACCCACCCCACACAGGCCAGCCCTGTGATGCTGCTCGACCCGGCGGATCAGCTGGTGGGTGCACGGAAGTGTGGAGGTGTGGGGTGTCGCCTGAGAGCCCTGTGATGCTGCTCGATCCGGCGGATCAGCTAGAGTGTGGTGTGTGTGGGGGGGGCATAGGCCAGAGCATCACGCAGCTGCAGGGCCACTGGACACCACACACACAGAGAGAGAAAGAAACAGATTTGTTGCCGTTCCCACCACACGGGCGACCTGGATTATTGGTCTTGCCTGTGCTAAAGCACACACACCAGCAATCAGTTCAGATGTCGAAGACACCCTAGGATCCTAAGTTTGTTCTCTGTGGGTGTCCGGCCATATGCGCTTTGATGAGAGGACACACTCACACACATACACACACACACACACACACGCACACACACACATGCCAGGTCATGGATCTGCACACCCATGACCAAACAGCTCCAGCAACACACACACACACACACACACACACACACACATACACACCAGGTCATGGAGCTGCGCACCACAATCAAGCAGCTCCAAGAAGAGAACCGCGCCCTGGCTGCGTCCCTGCAACAGCTCTTTGCTGGTGGTGATGTTGGCGATGTGCTCGGGTCTCTTCCGGAGAGGCTGAGGGAGATGGCCGTGGGGCGTGGGACGCCTCCGATGACTGCCCCTCCTGGTGCGTGCTACTGTTGGTGCTGTTTTTTCAAGGCTGTGTATGTGCGTGCGGGTGTGCGTGTGTGCGTCTGTGGTAATGTCCTCGGATCTCTTCCGAAGCTTGCGGAGATGGCGATGGGGCCTGGGACACAGCCGATGACTGCCCTCTTGGTGCTGTTGCTGTTGTTATTGTTGTTGCATGGCTGTGTGTGTTTCTGTGTGTGTGTGTGTGTGCTTGTGGTGGCGTTCTCGGGTCTCTTCCGGACAGGCTCAGGGAGATGGCGATGGGGCAGGGGACACCGCCGATGACTGCTCCCGGTGCGTGCGGAGCCTCCCCCAAGCCCGCGTCCTTGCGTCCTCCCCGGGGCCCCTCCCATCCTTCCCACAACACATGCACGTTAGGCGCCAAATTCCCTAACGCCCCCCCACCCCCACCCCTCCTGCAAGGTGGAGCCTCGCCCAAACTCGTCGCTACCGCCACCCTCCAGCTGGCATCCTCCACTGGGCCGCTGCCCGTGCGCAGCCCCAGGGCCCCTCTCCCCCTCCCACCACACACACACGCCAGGCACCCCTAACGCCCTCCCCCCCCCTCCCATTTCAAGGCGGTGCCTCCCCCAAGCCCACAACCACCAGCACCCGCCAGCTCGCATCCTCCTCGGGGCCGCTGCGCGCGCGCGCAGGGCGGGGCGCGCGCACCGACCCCGGCAGCCCCGCTGCGGGGTCCCCGTGGCGCGACGCACGCGGGTCGGCAGAGCTGCTGCGCACGCCCCCCGGGGCCAACGTGCTGCGCGTTGCGCCGCCGAGTCCTTCGCCTCGCGGTGTGTGCGTGTTGGGGGGAGGAGGGGGCGTTGCGCCGCCGATCCTGTTGCCCTGCAGTGTGTGTGTGTGTGTGTGTGTGCGCGCGTGTGCGTGTGCGCGCGTGTGGGTGTGGGTGGGTTTGCGCGTTGCTTCTCCGAGCCCATCTCCCCACGGTGTGTGCGCGCGTGTGGTCGATTTCACAGTCCATCCGACGTCTTTCATCATGAACTTTACCCGTGTGCGTGAGTGTGTGTGTGGGGGGGGGTCATGTGTTTGCGTGTGTGTGGTGGGGGTGCGTGTGTGTGTGTGCGTGTGTGCGCTTCGTCTTCCCTTCCTCTTGCGTGGCTATCCTGCATGGCGCGTAAGCCCAGCCCCACCCCTCACCCCCACACACACAGTCACACCACACACACACACACACACAGGCGGCGGAAGTGGCCGTGGCAGCGGCGGCGCCAACCCCGCGGGCCGCATGCCGAGCCCGCTCTCGCGCAGTGGCGGCGGCAGCGGCAGCCCCGCGCCCGCGCGACGGTTGTCTGCACCAGAGGCACAGGTGTGTGTGTGTGTGTGTGTGTGTGTGTGTGTGTGTGTGTGTGTGTGTGTGCCAACCGACTGTAAAATGTACCACTTGTGTGCCGGCCTCCCCCGGCCCCGGCTCTCTCATGGCGTCAAGTCGCATCCCACAGCTGCAGCCACAACCACACACACGCACGGGCACGCACCCCCCCCACACAAACACACACACGCGCACGCACCCGCCACGCACGCACACACGCAGGCCTACCCTGGATTCGGCTCCCCCATGGCGTCGCGCCGCAGCAACAGCACCAGCCACCGCCCCCCCCCCCCACACACACACACATACCACACACACACCATACACACCACACACACGAACACACCCTCCACGCACGCACACACACGCATGCCTACCCTGGACCCGGCTCCCCCGTGGCGTCGCGCCGCAACAGCAGCGACAGCAGCACCAGCCCCCACCCACACTTACACACACACACACCACACGCACGCACCCGCCACGCACGCACACACACGCATGCCTACCCTGGACCCGGCTCCTCCATGGCGTCGCGCTGCAGCATTATCAACAGTAACAGCAGCAGCAGCCCCCCCCCCCCACACACACACAACAGACGCACGCACCCGCCACGCACGCACGCACACGCAGGGCTCCTCCGGACCCGGCTCCCCCATGACGTCGCACCGCAGCAACAGCGACAGCAGCACCAGCCACCGCCCCCCCACACACACACAAACACCCCCACACACGCACGCACCCGCCACGCACGCACACACGCAGGCCTCCCCCGGGCCGGCTCCCCCATGGTGTCGCGCCGCAGCAACAGCGACAGTAGCACCAGCCACCGCCCCCCTCCCACCCACCCCCCACACACACCACACGCACGGGCACGCACGCACCCGACACGCACGCACGCGCACGCACCCGACACGCACGCACACACGCAGGCCTACCCTGGATTCGGCTCCCCCATGCCGTCTCGCCGCAGCCACAGCAGCGGCCACCGCCCCCCTCCCCACGCACTCGCCACGCACGCACGCATACGCAGGCCTCCCTCGGACCCGGCTCCCCCATGGCGTCGCGCCGCAGCATCAGCAACAGCAAAAGCAGCAGCAGCCACCGCCCGCCGCATTCCCCGGGAGGCGCGCGTGGCTACGCAAACCCGCTCCTGACTTCGTCGGCGTCGCCATCGTTGCCCGCGCCACGGCACCTGCAGTACGGATCGCCCGCCGCCGCCGCTAGCACTGGTGCGAGGCAGTCGGCATCAATCGCACACACACAAACAAATGTACACACAACACGCACACTTGCACATGCGCGCGCGCACACACACACACACACACACACTCCTGGCCGCGTCGGCGTCACCGTCGTCGCACGCGGCACGGCACCTTCAGTACGGATCGCCCGCCGCCGCCGCCGCTAGCACTGGTGCGAGGCAGTCGTCATCGATCGCACTCACACAAACAAATGCACACACAACACGCACACGTGCACATGCGCGCACATGCGCGCGCACACACACACACACACACACACACGCACACACACACACACACGCACACACTCCTGGCCGCGTCGCCATCGCCGTCGTCGCACGCGGCACGGCACCTGCGGTACGGCTGTCCCAACACTGCCGCAAGCGCTGGTGCGGGACTCTCCCCATTGCTCACACGCACCTTTTCCCCATCCCCCCCTCCCCCCCCTGCCCTCCCTCCTCCTTCCTTCCGCATCACCTCACCCTTTCCTCGCCCCCCATCCTCCTTCCCTCACATCCTGACGCACGCCGCACCATGCTCTCCCTCCCTGCAGCATCGGAGTTTCCGGAGCTCGCTGCGCTAGAGGCGGAGTTCCAGAACCATCTGGGCGGGCTTGGGGCGGGCGGCTCGGGCGCGGGCAGCGGGCCTGGTGGGGTGAGTGGGGCGCGTGAGGTGCTGCAGATGGAGCCAACATATAAACACATGCGCTCGCACACATGCACTCATGCACGCACGCACACACACGCCTGCACACACACACGCCTGCACATATGCACACAGACACGCACCCTCCCTGCCTCCACCACACACACATGCACACACGACCAGGTGTACTAGAACGAGTGGGATGGACACAGTAAAAGTGTGTCCACTCAGTGGACGAGTGCGGGTGCCATCTGCCTGCCTCAGGGATTGAGTGCGCAAGCACAAGTCTAACACGCCATCAAAGACGTCCAACACGACTGTAAAATCGACCACACGCACATGCGCGCGCTGCAGGGCGCTTCCGCCCGCGGTGGCGCTGCCCATGCAACTGACAGAGGGAGAGCGGGCGCAGCCGCAGCCGCAGCCGCTGCTGCCAGTGCTGCGTCGCCGTCGCCGCGCGCGGGGGGACCACTGGGGGAAGTCAAGGCGCTCAAGTGGGCCGCGCGCAACGCGTGGTTTGGGTCGGACCGAGCGATGACCGAGTTTGCGTACAGTATGCATGATATGCTGGTGGACAGGGAGAGGATGGACCCAAGCAGGTGTGGGGGGGGGGGCAGGAGGGGGGGGGGCATACTGCAGGATGCAGCTAAGAGAGAGAGAGAGAGGGGGGAGAGACAGGGAGAGAGAGAAGGAGAGAGAGGGAGAGAGCTGCAGAGAGATTTGTCAAATTCGTTTTTTTTTATAAAGACCTAGGCAAACAAATGTGCACGCTCAGTCCCCCCACACCGCTCCCCACACGCACCACACACACACCCCACACTTCAGTGACGTGTACTTCCCACACCTCCCACACCCCAGCGACGTCTTCTTCATGGAGCTCGAGCGCCGTGTGCGTAGAAGGGGGCCACGGTGCACCGTGGCCCCGTCTCCACACACACACCTGCCCACACTTCCCCACACCTCCCCACACTCCCCGCACCCCAGTGACGTCTACTTCATGGAGGTTGGGCACCGCACCGTGGCCCCTCTCTACACACACACACCTCCCCACACTTCTCCACATATCCCACACTCCCCGCACCCCAGTGACGTCTTCTTCATGGAGGTTGAGCGCCGCGTGCGTAGAAGGGGGCCACGGTGCACCGTGGCCTCGTCTTTACACACACACCTCCCCACACATCCCCACACATCCCCACACCTCCCGCACCCCAGTGATGTCTACTTTATGGAGCTCGAGCGCCGCACCGCGTCCAAGTTCCCGGAGTGCTGGGCGGCGCTCGCGAGGCAGGGGGGCGGGAAGGCAGAGGGCAGCAGCAGGGGGCAGCAGGTGCGATGTGTGACATGCCGCCTGACTTGCCTGTATGGTGCACAGGGTCAACGGCTCGTCAACATGCATCTAGGAACCTTCAGGCTTATTCTTATGGCCGACGTCAGCGCATGCCAAGGCAGCCCGCCTATGCTGATTATGGAGGAGGTTGCAGTGAGGTGCGCTCCTCGTAAGGCGTAAGAGGCCGTGCTTGGCGCGCAGTGGCACCTAACTGGGATGGCTGGCTACTGGTGGTGGCGAGACAGGGGAACGGGAAGGCAGGGAGCAGCAGCAGGGGGCAGCAGGTCGGTGGCAGTGGCTCTGAACATGCACCTTGCCTATGGTGACGGAGGCTCCATTCATTCTGTGTGACACTACTCGTGATGCGTAAGACTAGTGATGCATCAGATAGACGCACGCACACACACACACACACACACACACACGCGCATGCACGCACGCAAACACACCCACACTGCAGGCCCCACCGGAGAAGCTCGCCCCGTCGGCATTCCCCGCTGCGGAGCCGAGCGCTGCAGCCGCGTTCAGCCGCGCGCTGAGAGTCAGTCTGAAGGTGAGGAGGGATGTGCTTTGTCCAAAAGGGCCCATACGGTCTGGAGGCCTATCTACGAGGCACAGGCGGCCCTGTGGATGAAGAGGTCGCCTGTGAACCCCACCACACACACACAGGAGTCCCTCCCCCGTGCGGCCGACGGCGTGACCGGAAGAGTGGGGCTCACAGGCACACACACACACACACACACACAGACACGTAGTGAGGTGGTATACACACACGCACACACACACGCTCACCGCTGGCCCTCCATGTCTGTGCCCCACCTTGACTCATGGTGAACACACACATACGCATACATACACACGCACACACGCAGCCCCTGGTGAAGCCGACGGCGAAACACAGCTGCCGCCACACACACTCACACACACACAGGAACCTCTCCCCGGCGCGGCCGATGGCGTGACCGGCAGCGCGGGGCTGACCAAAACACAGCTGCCACCACACACACACGCACACACACAGCCCCTGGTGAAGCCGACGGCACGACCGAAACATAGCTGCCGACACACACACACACACACACACACATAGGAGCCCCTCCCCGGTGCGGCCGATGGTGTGACCGGCAGCGCGGGCCTGACCGGAACACAGCTGCCACCGGGCGCGACGCTGCATGGGTTCCGCAACCTCAACACAGCAACAGCAGCAGGAGCAGTGCCGGCAGCAGGGCCGGGAACGTCTGCTGCTGCTGCAGGCGATGCGGGGGCGCCAGGGTCCCGCAACCCCAACGCAAATGCAGCAGGCGCAGGAGCATCCGCGTCAGGCGGCGCCGCCCTGCCCTGGTCGGCAGCGGCGCTCAGCAGGGCGGCAGCGGCGAGCGCGCGCGGGGGCGGGGGCAGCGGCGCGGCGGCCGAGCACCGCTCCCCAGGCGGGGGAGCCGGGGCGCACTCGCGGATACCCGCCGCGCCGACGTCGCCCGGTGTCAGCGGCAGCGCCCGCACGGGAGGCTCGCTGCGTGCGGCATCGCCCGGAACAGCCACCGCTGGCGGTGGTCTGACGTCGTCGCCGTTTAAGCTGTCGACCGCCGCTGCATCAGGAGAGGACGGTGCAGAAGGGAGCGCGCCCAGCCCGTTCAGCCTGCACGCAATCAACCCGCTGCCGCGCGGCTACCACGCAGCGCAGCAGCAACAGCAGCAACAACAGCGGCAGCGCGCGGCGGCGGCGATGCCGAGCGCGTCTGAGCTGGCGCATGGGTCGTACAACATGGCGGCAATGCAGGTGTGTGTGCAGGAGAGGAGGGAGGGGGGGTGCATGTGCAACAAGCCAGAGGCGCAGCAGTTTGCGTCCAGGCACGGCAGTAACACACACACGCCCCCCCCCCCCACGCACACACAACTGCACACAACACACACAGGCCGAGTACCTCCGCCAGCGCATGCTTGTGCTCGGCGAGCTCCGTGCTGCAAAAGACCAGGCAGAGGTGGAGCGGGCGCGCATCATGGCCAAGATCGGCAAGGTGCTCGGCAGTAGTCGCTACCGGCGGTAGTTGGTGGTGACCAGTGGTGGCCTTCCGTTTGTCGGTGCCTGTGTGTAGTGGTGAAAGGAGGAAGAGAGCTGAAGGAGGCGACCAGGCGTGTGCGCGGGCTCTACTGCACAGCGGAGACGGCAGGGGGCGAGCGGGCGAGCGTACCTCCTCAGTCCAGCACTCTGCAGCACTTCAAATGCTGAAGAACTGCTTTGCCAACTGCCTCTGGAGCTGGAGCACTGTCGTCGTCGTCGTTTGCATTACACAACGGGAGCGCCTAGACCCTGAGTAAAAACACAAGACCCAAAACTCAGCCAGCAAGGCTATCACACACAGCCCCCCAGCACAGTCCCCCGTCGTGACGAACCGCAAAGGCAGCACTGCAGGTGTGTGTTGGTGCGCACTGATCATGAGTGGAAACTCGAGTCTCCTGCTCCCTGAGGCCTCTCCCTCCCCTGCTACAGCTATGGCATGTAAACTACGCCAGGCAGGCACTGGCAAAGTATCCTCCACCTTGAAGAGAGGGAAAACGCGTGGTGGGCCCGTGTGTGGGGTACCCGCTGTGGTGTTCTCCCGCCTCCCTCCCCCGTGCGCACTACGCCACCGTTTTCAGCCGGCCTCCTCCGTTATGTTGTCGTTGCACTAGTTGCGCCGCCCGCTGCGGCCTGTTACGTACTACGCGCCCGCCAACGCGTGCCCTTAGACGCCCTTCAGCCCGCGTGCTCACCGCTTGCAGCCATGAACAGCTCACTTCCAAAGCTACCCCCGCCGCCGGCAAGAGACATGGCGGGGCCCACGCCGTGGTGCAACTGGGTGAGTGCCACAAGTTGGTTCTTGTCCATGCACCATGCCCCTCCCCGCGCGTTGGCCCCATGCCCGCCCCCCCCCCCGCCCCCCCTCTGCACTACTACTGCTGCAGTGCCTTCCCGGACGTGTCATTGCCGGTGCGTACCCCGCCTCGATGGACGACGTGGAGACGGAGCGCATCCTCACCACGCTGCTGGAGCTTGGCATCAACACGTTCGTGTGCCTCCAGGCGGAAGTGAACATCAACTGCCCAGAGCATGCGTGGCGCAGCGGCCAGGGGCTGCGGCCGTACATCAAGGTGGGCATGGGGGGGGCATGCATGCATGGCATAGCACACCAGCACACCACTGCGCGTGCTGGAGGGGAAGGAACCACGCATGCGCATGCGCATGGCAGGCATGTGCTGTGCTTGAGGCATGTGCGCGTGCGGAGGGGAGGGGAGGAGGTTCATTCACGGCGGTGTGCTCGCACACATGCACTAAGTTCACCAACGCTGGTGGACCGAGTGGTTGGCTGCTTGGGCGCACGAGCAGTGGACGCAGCTGCAGACAACGTTCTCACACCTGCAGCTTCACCACACGCACGCACGCACACAGATACACACACACACGCACACACACACACGCGTGCACACACACATACACACACACAGTCGGGGTTCACACGCGCACCATGCGGGACAACACACACACATGCACACACACACACACACGCACACGCACGCATATATCGCACATCCACGGCACGCGCAGGCCTCCTCGCCTCCTTGCACGGCTCCGGCACCCGGCCCGCTGCACGTTTAACATCATCAACTGCGCTCCCCTGACACTGCCCCTGCCCCCCCCCCCTGCGCACACTCACGTGCATATGCACAGGACGCGCAGCGCATCCTCTCCAAGGCGCACGACTCCGGCAACCGCCGCATCGTGCAGCAGAAGATCGACTTCCTGCATCTGCCGATCATCGACGGCGACGTTACGACGGACTCTGCGATGTCGCGGCTGGCGGAGGACTGCATGGAGCGGGTGCTGAGGGGTGAGTGGCCGTGGTGAGCACGGCTGGTCATCATAATAGAGGAGTCGGGGCTTGGTGTTGTTAGTTGGGGTGTACAGACAGGGCCTGAGGGTTCGTCATCATGCCGACGTTACCATTGACTTGGCGAGGCTGGCGGAGGACTGCATGGAGCGGATGCTCAGGTGTGAGCCCCGCAGGCGGGCGGCGGGCGGGCGGGCAGAGCAGCAGGCAGAGCAGCAGGCAGGAAGGCGTGCGGGCGTGTGTATTGGCGGGCCGGCAGCAGGCAGGCAGAGCAGCAGGCAGGCAGGCGGGCGGGCGGGCAGGCAGGCCGACAGGCAAGGTAGGCATGCGGGCAGGCAGGCAGGCAGGCAGGCAGAGAAGCAGGCAGGCAGGCACCGCAGCCCTTCCTCCACGGGTGTTTAGTACTGAAGGACGTTTGGCGGAGCTTGCACGCGCACGCATGCGCACCCGCAGGCGAGAAGCTCTACGTGCACTGCTGGGGAGGCCACGGGCGCACTGCTCATCTCAGTCATGCTCAACTTCATATGCTTACGCACACACGCACACGCGCACGCAGGCGAGAAGCTCTACGTGCACTGCTGGGGCGGCCACGGGCGCACAGGCACGCTCATCTCAGTCATGCTCGGCCGACTGTACGCGATCTCGTACACGACTGCAATGCGCTACTGCCAGACATACCACGACGCGCGCGCGTACCCACAGGTGGGTTTGAAGGCTGTAGGGCGGGTATGTGCGAGGGGCGGTTGTGTGCTGGGGTTGTGTGGGGGGGGGGGCACACACACATACACACACACACACACACACACACACTCTCGCACACACTCACGCACACGCACGCACAACACACGCAGGGCGTGCGCTCGCCGCACACGCCGGTCCAGCGCGCGCAGGTCCGCCGACTCCTCACCGACCAGCCGCTCCCGTCCCCCTCAACGGCGGCCTCCATGGGGTCACACCTCCAAAAGGCAGGCAGCGCGGGGCTCTCATCCCCCGCCGCCACCGCCCCCGCGCCGCGCGCGCGCCCCGCGTCGGTCGTGGCCCCCGGGGCAGGGCCGTCCCCGTCGATCCTTGCGTCGGCGTCGCCGTCGCGGCACCCCGCAGTGGACCCCGCGCGGGGTGGCGCGCGCGCGACGCCCTCGGGTTCGGCGCCCGGAGTGTCGCCAAGCCCGCAGCGCGCGCAGCGCAGCGGGGTCCCCGGGCCGAGCGCGGCGGCGCCCAACCGCTACGGCGCGCCCGCGTCTGCGTCGTCGGGCGTGGGCGGGCGCGCGAGCCCGAGCCCGCTCAAGGGCATGTCTGCTGACGGGCGCGCGCGCAGCAGCCAGGACTATATCAAGGTGCGTGTGTGTGTGCTGTTGATGTTGTAGGCTGCCGTGATGGTGCTGCGCTGTGCTGTCCCCATGTGTGTGTGAGTGTGCGCGTGTGTGTGTGTGTGTGTTGTGTGTGTGTGTTTGTGTGTGCGTGCATGCGTGCGTGTGTGTGTGCGTGCGCGTGCGTGTGCATGTGCGTGTGTGTGTGCGTGCGTGTGTGCGGCGTGCGTGTGTTTGCGCGTGCATGCGGCGTGACCGGCCTGCCTGACTGCCTCTTGCCCTTGCCCGATTCAGGCGGGTGCTGGGAGCGCGTTGTGGGGCGGCGTCGGCGTTGAGCGGATCTCGGGCCAGTTTTCAAAGATGGGCACGCCATCGGGCGGCGGAGGCAGCGGCTTGAGCATGGCGGAGCAGATGGCCAAGAACCCGGTCAACGCGCCGACGTTCAGCGGCGCGAGCGGGATGCACAGCAACAGCAGCAACGCGGCGGCGGCGCGCTCGGGCGGCGGGCAGCCAAACGGGCTGCTGCGCCGTTACGGCGCGGCTGCGCGGTGACACGGGGGGCACACGGGCGTACGGGCACGCACGAGACCCCCCCCTCCCCCCCGGTGTCTTTGCGTGGCGCGCGACACGCGACCGCATGCGGTCCCCGCACGTTTTGACACCAATGGCGCAGACACTGGCGCAGACAGCGCTTGCACCACTGGCTCAGACACTGGCGCAGACACCAGCTTGGCACCATTGGTGCGGACACTGGCGCAGGCAGCACGCTTGGCACCACTGGCGCGGACACTGGCGCAGACAGCGCTTGGCACCACAGGCGCAGACACTGGCGCAGACAGCGCTTGGCAGCACTGGCGCAGACAGCGCGCTTGGCGCAGCCGCGCACGTTACGGAACGTCGCGGCGCATACACGACCGGCCAGTTTCACTTGAAATGCCAGGCACTTGACGAATACATCTGCGAGCAAACGTCTAATATATATATGACCCCCGACAGAGAGCGACCCCTCCCCTCCCCCTCCGAGTGTGCGACCCAGAGCTCGCGGCCCGACCTCCTTGACCGCGCGTGCCAACCGACTGACCCATTTTGGAACTGACGACGACACGTTTGATTGACTCTCTGTTCCATCGACCTCGCTCTGCGACACTACTACTATTTGACCCCTCTTTCTCTAGCGGCGCACCAGGGAGTCCCGCCATCGCACACGAGTGACGTGGCGGGCGCCTCTTCTGCGCATGCATGTCAATTGATTGACCAGACTGTACAGATGATAACAGACGTTACAGTCATGTGTGGCTCTGACGACCAGGCGTCATATCTATACGACTGCGTCCAACAAAGTGTAAACAACATGAGCGAGCGATGTTGCAATGTGCGCTGCCTGCGTGCGTCGCTGTGGGCGCACGTTCACTACGAACGCTGTGTGTGAGAAAAAAAAACATCGTGCATGTATACAGGACGAAACACCCAACCGCCATCACCAATCCAAGAGCACAGACAGCACTCAGGGGTGATGGGGCTGGCTCCGAGATGCAGGGGACAGGGTTCAGAGTTTGGGCCTCAGGGTAGACAACAAGGGGAGAGCACATGCGGGGGGGCACAGCGCACACATGATGCATGTGTGGGCCTCTGAGCAATCCAGGCGTACCACGAGTCCCAAAACATGGGAACATTTCATGCGTTGTTTTATTGAGTGATCTCTTGAGTGATCTCCTGAGTGATCTCAGTAGTCTCCAGACGCCCCCCCTGCGCACGCGGGCACTAGCCAGTTGCGGGCTGCGCGCTCGGGGCAGGCCCACCCCCTGTGTGCGCACGTGCTCGCACACACGCGCACGTGTGGGACAAAGGGGGGCCGTTATTGTGACAGGCCGTGCAGGCACCTCAGTCACACAGAAGTGCTGTATGAGGGAGCATGCACGAGATTGCAGTCGAGAGTACAGTAGGGGTACGCAGATCACACAGTCCGGTCCACACACGTGGTTCAGATGTGCTGCATGAGAGGCGCCGTTCGTTCATGCCGCGCCAGCCATTGGCCCACCAGGTGGGTAAACTCGAGTGTTTCTCTCTCCCTCTCTTTCTCTCTCTGCCTCTCTGCTGCATGACATTGAGAGAGAGAGGAGAGAGAGGGACGAGAGACGGAAGAGCCGAGGGACAGTCAGTCGCTCACGCGCCGTCGGCCATCGGCCCACCAGGTGGGTGGACTCGAGTGTTTCTCTCTCTCCCTCCCTTTCTCTCTCTGCCTCTCTGCTGCATGACAGTGAGAGAGAGGAGAGAAAGGGACAAGAGAGGGAAGAGCCGAGGGACGGTTGGTCGCTCACGCGCCGTCGGTCATCGCCCACCAGGGGTTGGACTCGAGTGCGAGCCGCTCGTTCTGCAGCGCCTCGTCCATGCGGTGTCGGTCGTTGGTCCACTTGGACGAGGATGATGCCTGTGCAGTGTGTGTGTGTGTGTCTGTGTGTGTGTGTGTGTTTGAGAGAGAGAGAGAGAGAGGCACAGAGAGAGATGCAGCGCCTCGCCCACGTCGCGGCGCCGGTCGTTGGTTTCTTGGATGAGGATGACATCTGTGTGGTGTATGTGATAGACAAAGAGACAGAGAGACAGAGACAGAAGCAGAGAGGGAGACAGAGAAAGAGAGATATAGTGAGAGGAAGAGCGAGAGGAAGAGAGACGAGAGAGACAGAGAGAGAGAGTGGGGGAGAGACGGAGCGAACGTGAGAACGCGGTCTGTCGCGGTCGGGCGCGCTTATGAGCTCCTCTTTCTCCTCTTCTCAAAACCCGAACTGCTTCAGGGTACTGCTACTTACTGGGTCTGACCCCATGCGCGCCATGCGCCATGCGGAACACCAGCACAACACCGAGTGCTCCAGGTCCCCACGCTCCGGTGCATAGGCCTAAGGCATGCACCCGACTGTGCAAACCGCTTTGAAGGGGGCGCTTAAGAGCTCCCGTCTCTCCCTTTCCCTTTCCCTTCCCTCTCTCCCCCGCGCGTGCGCCACCACCGCAACCACACACCAGCAGCCAACAAGCTAGCTAACCAGGACAGAGGCGCACACAACGTGGAGATTTATGTGTCGCGGTCGTGCACACTAATCAGCTCCGGCACAAGGTCCACTGTGTCCACTCCTCTCCCCCCCCCCTTCCCCCCCTTCCTTCCTTCCTTCCTTCCTTCCCCCCTTCCTTCCTTCCTCCCTCCCTCCCTTCCTTCCCTCCCTCCCTCCCTCCCTCCCCCCTCACTCCAAGCAAAACAGCGCACAACAGCCAAGAAGCAGACAGGAACCAGGAACGTACCGTGGACTGTGACGTGTCGCGCTCGTGCGCGCTGATGAGCTCCAGAACTAGGTCCACTCGCTCCCTGTCCCCCTCCCGCATGTGGTACCGCAATCACACACCAGGAGCCAACAGAATCTAGGAGGCCCCCCTCCTGCACACCACAGCTACATGAGCGCTCGTGCGCTCTCATCAGCTCCGGCGCCAGGTCCACGCCGCAGCGCGTGCTCTCCCTCTCCCGCACTTGCAATGATAACGCAATCACACCCCAGCAGCCAACAAGCTAGGAGGCCGAAAACACACATACACACCGCTGACAGTGACGTATCGCGCTCGTGCGAGCTCATGAGCTCCGAAACCAGGTCCACGCCGCAGCGCGACTCCCCGTACGGCGACGGCTCGACGAGGTGCCACGGGGACGGCTGCTTGAGGTGGCTGCCGTCCGGCAGCGTGCGCGCAATCTACACACGCGTGTGTGAATGTGTGTGTGTGTGTGGGGGGGGGGGCGGCGAGTCAGAAGAAACAACACAGATCCCTTCCCGCACACGCGTGCACACACACACACACACACACAATTAAAAGCACACAAACACACACACACACAAAAAACATCACACGCCATCACAGTCGTCCGAAGGACTGTAAAATCGACCACACACACACACACACACACACACACACACACACGCACACTCACACACACACACACCTCTGCGTGCCCCAGGTAATCGACACTCTTGATGGTCGCTCCCGGTCGCGCCATGTGGATCACATTCTCCACTCCCTGCACGTATGCGCGCGCGCGTGTGTGTGTGTGTGTGTGTGCGTGCGCGCACATGTGTGTGTGTGTGTATGTGTGTGCGTGTGTGTGTGTGTGTGGCAGGCGGGAGGTCGCGATGCGACACGCACACACAAATTCATTCACACAAACACACACACGTCTGCGTGCGTGATGAGCAGCACGCTGCGCCTGCCGGGGAGCTCAAGCAGCTCCCGGGCACACGCGCACATACGCATACATACGCGCACACACACTTGCACACACACACACACATACACACACACACACACACACAAACGCACGTCTGCGTGCGTGATGAGCAGCACACTGCGCCCGCCCGCGAGCTCAAGCAGCTCCTTGACTGCTGACGCAAAGCGCCCTCCCGCGTGGTTGGAGTCCTCGGGGAGGGTGGGCCACTCGCCCAGAACGTGCTTCTGGAGACGGTGGGAGGAAGGTGGGAGGAGGTGGGAGGAAGGTGGGAGGAAGGTGGGAGGAAGGTGTGTGCGTGTGTGTGCGTGTGTGGTCTCAGGGAGGGCGGGCCACTCGCCCAGAACGCGCAACGCGCTTCTGGAGACGGTGGGAGGAAGGTGGGAGGAGGTGGGAGGTAGGTGGGAGGAAGGTGGGAGGAATGTGTGTGCGTGTGTGTGCGTGTGTGGTCTCGGGGAGGGCGGGCCACTCGCCCAGAACGCGCTTCTGGATTATGGTGGGAGGAAGGTGTGTGTGTGTGTGTTTGTGTGTTTGTATGTGTGTGTGCTGTTGGAGTCCTCGAGGGCAGGCCACTCGCCGAGCATGCGCTTCTGTGTGTGTATTTGTCTGTGTGTGTACGTGTACGTGTGTGTGTGTGTGTGTGCGCACACGCGTGTGTGTATCTGTCTGTGTGTGTACGTGTGTATGCGTGTGTGCGTGCGTGTGTATGTGTGCGTGTGTTTGTGTGTGTGTGTGTGTGCGTGCCAATCCCGCCCTCAGGTTCGTGCCCCCTCCCCCCCCCTATGCGCACCCTCCCACACACGCACAAACACACGCGCAAACACAAATGCACACACACACATACACACACACACGCGCACCCTCCCCCCACACGGGCCTATTACGCCATCACAGGTGTGCGGCAGACTGTATAATCGACCATACCCACACACACGCACACTAGCGCACACCAGGGTTGCACGGTACGTGATACGTACTGGGAGTACGGCAACCCGTCCTGCGTCCTGACAGTTCTGCAGGGCGCGGTCGGTGGCAGCACCAGACGCCTTTACTTGTCACACAAGAAATGGCCACGGCCATAACTCCCTGCTGCATTGTTTTGAACGGCTTGACATGCGCTGGAGAGCGCACAACAAGGGCTTCCCAGGGGACTGCTCGGGTTGTAAGCCCATGGAGAAACGACGTAGTTGTGTGGCGGCTCTCAGCGGCGCGCATGGGACTGCTCGGATTGTAAGCCCATGGAGAAACGACGTAGTTGTGTGGCGGCTCTCAGCGGAAGGCATGGGACTCTTCACAACTGCGGCGCCCGGCTGTCCGTCGTGAGTTCAACCTCCAGCTGTCCGATCGCTTTGGGCTGCTGGAGGCCGTGCCGCCCGAGGGCGCTGATGCCCAGGCGCAGTACGACGCGATGGCTGCTGCCATTCGCGAGGTGGCCACCAACCACCTCGCTCCACGCGGCAGCCGCCGGCGGCGCGGCTGGCAGTTCACTCTGTCGCAGCGCACCCTCCGGCTCATGGACGCCCGGCAGCGCGCGCACACGGCATGGCTCAGGAGCAAGTCTGCTGCTGCCAAACGAGAGCGCAACCGCGCCAACCGCGCGGCCGACGCAGCTGTGCAGAGAGACAGGGAGAGGTGGATCGGCCAGCAGGTGGCGGAGGCGCAAGACATGCTACGCAAGAAGAATCTGCGCCAGTTTGCGCGCGCTTGCGACAGGCTGGCGGGCCGCAGCCGCAGCCATCAGATCCCACCTGCCATGCGGGACGTCTCGGGCGCGCTGCACAGCGGTCCAGACGGGGTGCTGAAGGCCATGACAGAGTCATTCGACAAGCTATATGGCGGGGAGACCAAGCTCAGCGACGAGACCCTGAACCAGCTGGAGAACGATGTAGCGGCGTTTGAGCTCACACGCGCCACAGAGGTGGACGAGGCGCACGGGCGCCCCCATGACCTGGCTGAGACGGAGGCGTGTGTGCGAGCGTTGCGCTCGGCCGCCGCTCCGGGCGGTGACCAGCTGGACGCCATGCTGTTGCGGTGGCCCACCTGCCATCGCATGGCTCCACCGGGTCATCATCGCCGTATGGCGGTCGGGGAGAGCCCCGAGGGAATGGAAAACTGCTATTATCACACCGTTATATAAGGGGAAGGGTCCGCGTGACTCCCCTGGTAACTACCGCGGTATAAGCCTTCTCTCTATTGCCGGGAAAGTGTACGCTGCCATACTTCTGCACCGCGTCTCCACGCAGGTTGATGGTCAGTTGCATGAGGCTCAGTGTGGTTTCAGAAAAAGCAGAGGCACTGTTGATGCGACTTTTTACTCTGCGCTCGCTGAGCGCGGCACATGCCGAGTACAAACAATGCATGGCTGTGGCATTTGTCGACTATTCTAAAGCTTACGATTGCATAAACGGTGCGGCACTGTGGAGAGTCCTTAGATTATATAGTGTTCATCGGCACATGATTGATCTGTTGGAGGATCTTCACACCAACACCGCAGCTGCCGTGCGGCTGGCTGGGAAAATCGGGCACGAATTCCCCGTGTCGTCTGGTGTGCGACAGGGGTGCGTCATTGCTCCTGTGTTGTTCAATGTTTTTATTGACCACATAGTGAAAAAAGCGCTAGACATGATGCCAGAGGGGGCTGGCGTGTCAGTCGTGACCCGAGCCGGCGGCTCTGTGTTGTCGTCGTCGGTTGAGCGTATAGTAATGCTGATGTATGCCGACGATTTATGTTTGTTCTCGCATGACCCAGCTCAGTTGGCGCTTATGCTGAAATCCTTGACAAAGTGTCCTCTAGCTTTGGCATGCAAATCAACGCCGCCAAGACAGAAGTGATGATTTTGCCAGCAGATTTTGACGCGGATCTGCCCACGTTTGCGCTGACTGGTGGTGAAGTGAAGACCGTCTCTGCATTTAAGTATCTAGGGAGTTGGATAACCCAGAGTGGTGGTGTGGAAAAGGAGATCGGTGTGCGTGTCGGTCGCGCGCTGGGCGTGTTTGCGTCTTTTGATAAGATTTGGGCCAGCAAGAAGATGCAAGTGCAGTCTAAGATGCGGGTTTACAACACTTTCGTGCTGCCCCACTTTCTGTACGGCTGCGAAACATGGGCCCCTACTAAAACACAACTGACTCGATTGGAGGTTGCCCACTCTAACTGCCTTCGTCGCATTCTGGGTGTGCGCCTGGTCGACCGGCACAGATTAACTTATATTCGGCAGGCGTGCGACACTGAGCCAATTGAGAGCCTTGTGGCAAAGCGATCAATGCAGTGGCTAGGCCATGTGATGCGCATGCCGGCATCTCGTCTTCCTCGTACGACTTTTGACTGCACAATGGATGTGGCTCGGCAGCAAGGCCCGGCTCCAGCCTCCTCCCGACACTATTTTCTTAAGCTACTGATTCAGCAGCTAGGCGAAACTAGTGGCACTCGTTCTGATTGGAAGACTTTTTCGGACACGGCGTTTGAGCGTGCTCAGGATAGGTTCGGGTGGAGAGCCGTGGTGTACGGTCCGGCTGCCCCTCAGGCGCCGGCCCCTCCACCACGGCGGTCAAGTAGATTGGCAAGCGCCACTTGACCCCCTATCCCCTGAGGCGTCGCACAATAGCTCTCCTTTTTGCTCTGGGACTACACGTTGGCAGGCAGCCGGCTGGTGGCTACCGCCCCTCACAAGTAATTGTTAGGGCCAGAACTGGACTTGGGTCTAGGCGGTGGTACTAGGACTAGAGGTAGTCTTTGCTGGAAAGCCGATGTAACTGTAACTGTGTGGCGGGGTGTGGGCACTTGAGCCGCTCGCGCCCCACTCGCCCCTCCCCCCTGTGTCCTCGTCATGCGTCCTGAAGTACCGTCCCCAGGTACCGTCCTACGTCCTACGTACGGTCAGTACACCGCCCCCCCCCCCTGGGTACTAGCGTACCGTGCAACCCTGGCACGCACCTGCACCTGCACGCCCGCCAGCGTGGCAAATTCAGGGGGCACCACGTCGCGCTTGGAGCGCCACCGCCACAGCGCAAAGCGCTGCGCGATGGTCGGCGCCGACTGACGAGGGAACATGTGCTGCATGGAGTGCAGCTCGGAGAGGCCCCTGCAGGTGTGTGTGTGTGTGTGTGCGTGCGTGCGTGTGTGTGTGTGTGTGTGTGGGTGGGTGTGTGAGTGCACGCACCATCTCGCCCACCGCCCACGCGGCGTCATGCACGCGCCATGCCCCTGCACGCGCGCGTGTGCACATGCGTAATGTGAAGCTGCGTCCGTGCGCTTGTTTTGCGTGACGGGGCATGCAGCCATGCGTCAGCCCGCATGCGTCCAGCCATGCACGCTGCGCCCATCGGGGCATGTGTGCTGCCCAGGCTCACCTGTGCATGAATATCTTGACGTCGGGGCTGAGATTCATCCCGGGCAGCACCGCGGCCGCAGTCTCGGTGCAGCATGTGAATGGGGAGATGGCGACGACGCCAAACGCGATGTCGGGCAGCTTTTCGGCCTTGGACACGCACTGCATGGCGTGTGTGTGCGGGACGTGCGTGCATGGTGTGAGTGTATGGCGTGACTGTATGGCGCGCGTGAGAGAATTTGGGCAGGTGGGTGCTGACGATGCGTGTGTTGCCCATGCACCCATGATGGGTGACGATGCATGTTGCGCGGTGCGTCGAGACGTTTGCTCACCCCTGTCGCATGGTTGCTCGCGAGAGGAACATCCCATGGGCGTTTATTGACGCAGTCAATGTAACGCGGCGCGGACGGCGATAATGTCGAAGAATGTCGCAGCACCACCAGGCGCTGCTGTTGTGCTGCTTCTGAAGAGGCTCCTATCGTCTCGTCCTCCTCCACGAAAGAGGGCAACGTCATGGCCACGTGGAAGCGGATCCGCTACCGGGGAAGCGAACTGGAATGGGGGTTACGGGCTGAAGCGATCCTCTCAGGAAAGGTGCAAGTGGTGCCTGTCTTATACTTGAGATTTTCTGGCGTCTTGGATGTTTTGGATTTTCTGCTGGGCCCGGCTTAAGCTGCTGCATGATAAGTTCGGAATTTGTGCGGAGAAAAGGCGGTTGGAAATTGTATCTACCTGATGATGAGTTGTTTACAATCCACTTCTGGCGGTCACGCATACGGTTCCAAAGCTTCAGTGGGACTTAGAGAAACAAGGCTCGAGGCCCACAAAAGGTCAAGCTACAAGTAGCCCACGGAAGCGCCATCCACACTTGGTGGCGGGCGCCAAGCAAGCAGCACCACTGTGCAGGCTGCACATCCAGCCCCTCCAATGGCCAGAGGGCGGACCCAAGGTACAAAACCATGAAGGGACCAAAAAGCCCTCCCCCAGACCACCGGAGGCGGGGCTGGAGCAAAACCCACTGCAGCACTCTACTCAGCGACCACACCGCACCCGCCACCGCACGCGTGTGACGCCACCTCTCCTTGAAAAACACCCCCGGGGGGTGCAACTAGCAAACAGGTGCAGCCACCCGCTCGCCGTCAACGACGAGGCGCGCGCGGTGGAACTGCGCCCGCTTCCCCGCAGCCTTGGCGGCGAGGAAAGCAGGCCACAGCGCCTGGTGCTGCGCCTCCTCGCGGTCGCTGAGGACGTCGAAGACCGCTACCGACGCCTGGCGCAGGCTCCGGCGCCAGCGCACGACGGTGTCGGCCACGGCGTCAGACGTCACGGTGAACAGCACACGCAGCACGCCGCCCCGCGCGGCTCCACGCCAATGCCCCCGACGGCAGGCTTGGCGTTGAGGAACGACGCGGACACGACGCCGCCACCAGCAGGCCCGTGCCAGCGGCCAGAGGCATCGTGCACAAAACGCACGATGTTCGTAGCCAAACGGACAGGCAGGCTCACGCCGGCCTCGCCGTCTGCGGCGCGCTGCGCCGCTACCGCCGCGACGCAGCTGAAACCGCAGAACACGTCCGTCCGCGTACCGACGCCATCACGTCCGTCCGCGTACCGACGCCATCTACCACTGTGTGCTTGTGTGTGCTGTGTGCACGGCGCGGGGGGCTGTTCTCTCTTACTAGTACTAGTAACTGCGTGTACGAGGAGAGGGGGGGGGGGGGTAATGGGATGCGTGGACCTTATCGCAGTTTTCAAACTGTTTGGCACAGTAACAGTAACAGTAACACGGGGTTTCCAGCTAAGCAGACGACTCTTCTACTAGAGACACCCGCCGATACTCCAGCACACTTAAGTACTAGAGTACCGCCGGCTCCCGGCCGATAGACTACCGCTCCCGCCGGCTAGACTACCCCAAACAGCGGTCTCTGAGAGACATGTCTGGCAAGGAGCATATAGGAGAGGACCTTCCTCAAGGTCACAGTAGTGGCCTTGTGGCCAGTCAAGCCGGCAGAGCGACTGGCGCTGACTGGAACGGTCCCCGCCTGGCAGTGCATGGCTGTCCAGCTCTCGTTTGGATGGGGCTCAGCCGGCGCCCCATGCCTCATGCATGGCCAGGTCCCACCCTCCAGGGGTGCATGGACGACAGAGTTGTCATGGAGGCTGCCTGAAGACCTTCCAACGCCAGTCACCGGCAGACGAGCGACCCCGAGGATGAGCGCGGTGACGAACGCTGCGATTGGTGAAGCGGATTTACTCTGTGTTGCCTCGGCGGTCGCCACCGCTGAAGCCGTGATGGTAGCCCGCCTCCACGGGCAGCCATCTTGACCAATGTCCAGCATGCATTGACGGGCGCCAGCTCCTCCGCTCGTCGATCAACTCGTCGAGATCGGTGCCGCATGGCGTCCTGCATGGGGGGAGGATAAGGGCCGTCTCCCAGCACGGGCCGCGGCAGCGCCGCAGCTACTCGCCAAGCCATGGCAGCGCCGGGCAAGCCGCTCCTGAAGTGTTCCACCGAGGGGCAGTCTAGCAGGAGCCGGGCCAGTAGTATTTTACCCCGCTCGTCAGCGGCACGGAGATCCTCGTCACCAGCAGCGCCGCATTGCTGGGTCCAGGGCTCGGCGACGAGAACGCGCCTCCGTTAATCGAGCCCCACGCAAAAACGAAAATCGCACAACGCGAATAAACAAAAATCGTATAATATCGACGCGTGCACCCTCGAGCGTCGCAGTAGCGACACGCCCCAAGCCAGCCACGTCACCCGTGGTGACCCCTGGGACCTGCAGACTGCGCAGAGGTGGCGTGGGGGGCCTTCGGGGGGCACATTCCAGCCATGCATCCGCACTAGTTGCCCTCGTGTGCTCGCCTCCGGCCACCGCACGCTCGACCGCGGCAGCTCAAAGAAGCGCCTAATCGGTGGCATCATCGCCCCCCCCCCCCCTCCACACACACACGGCAAGATAGGTGACATCCTGAGGGGGTGGCGTACTTCTGAGGGGGTGCACAACGCAACCACACAGCCCCCCCCCCCAATGTTGTCCCTTCCTAGTTACGCACGTCAGAACACCCTCCGGCACCAGAAAGGCAGAGTTGGCGCGGCCTGCAAGGCACCCACGTTTTGACCAGCTGCAGCTGTTGACCACTGACGAAGCAAACGCTTAGACACAACATCACTTGATTACCCAACGGTGCCGCGTGCACCAGCTTTTTTTGGCAGGACTCAATCGCTCCAGGGGGGCCCGTCGCCCGACCGTCGTCATCTGCCTACCACGGACGCCAACTTGGATTGATTCCTTACCTGCAGCCGCTACGCAATCCTTGGCCAACACTCACTCCTCTGACTGCCCCCCCACTATCCAACCCAGTCAACAGGTGATGTGGCAACTACCTGTCAGTTGATCTAGTCAGATGTGTGGGTGTGTGGGACATTGAATGCAGAACCGTTGCAACTCAGCTGCACATCAGCGCGCAAGCTGAGCACCCCCCGCTATTGTGTGCTATTTTGCACATCCACTGCGCCTGAGAGCGTGCCAAGGCTGGTGAGTCGGTCGACACCCGACATCAATGTCGTTGGCCTTATACGTGCCTATAGCCTACCTATACGTGTCTTTGGCCCTAGGTCACCGATGCCGTGCCATGCGAGCGTGTGCCGACGTGCGGCGCACTTGTCGACGCGCGCAGTGCGACATTTATCACATTTTGCCGTTGCAGCGATGAGCAAGGGCGAGGAGCCCAAGGTGGTGGTCCTTCTGCAGAAGGACAAGGAAAAGGACATCGATCCCGGTGGTGGCGAGGACCATGAGGAGGTGAAGGAGTTCGTCCACGCAACAGGCTATTCAAGCGAAGGTACATACGGTGACGTAACGTTCCGCGCATGGAACCCTCACGCTATGGGCTGTCGTGAGCGGAGGCGCGGGGGGCCTCTGCAGTGGTTCCGCTAGGGATATTGGGAAAATGATGAATGGAATCTCAACCCCGCCAGCTGCCCGCCAGCCCAAATCGGCCAGCAGGAAATGCAGGTGATGCACCTAGGGTGGTTGCAGTTTCCTGGGAACATTGGCTGGGGTGGGATAGATGGATGGTGGATGATCCCCAGGTCCCCAGGTGGGGTGGCCGAGCCATGACCCCTCGGCTCTCTTGCGGCAGGCAGCAGCAGTTGACGGTATGGTGGTGACAGTGGCAGAGAGGGGTGCGGTGCGGTGCGGTGCGGTGCGCTATGCCACACGCTGCAGCCAGAGGGCTGTATTGTGTGATGGGCCCGTCCGCCCTGTTGGCTGACACAAGAACCCTACACACGATGGACGCCTTGACTCGCCCCAAACCTCCTGACCCCCCTCATCTCCCCCATCGCAGAGGCCGCAGCCCTCCTTGCGCAGTGGGGGCGCAATGAGCTCGAAGAGAAGACCATCCCCTCGTGGCTCATCTACCTGCAGATGGTGAGAAGCGCAACAGGTGGTGGTGTACACCCACGATACCCTTTTGGTGGGGGCCTCGTGCCTGATCTCTACATCCCCGCTGCAGCTTGGGAACCGAACGTGTGACTGCCAGCAGTGGATTTCTAGCACCCATCACCATCTAATCGCGACGCTAGATGCCGATCGGCGCTGCGCCATGCGCCATACGCCATGCACGCCTCCAGCGTGCACCAGCACTGGCGTGCCGCGCCCATGCATGCATGCCTAGCGCTGCCTGCTGCAGTGTGCATGATCACCCACTTCACTCACTACTCAACCGCCCACCCGCCTGCCTTCCCTTGCACGCACCACACGCGCAGCTCTACCAGCCCATGCCCATCATGATCTGGATCGCCGCGATCATCGAGGCTGGTGAGTGGGGCGTGCCTGCGTGCCTGCTTGCCTGCGTGCCTGCGTGCCTGCGCTTCCCATGCAGCGCAGGGCAGGGTCACCGCCAACGGGCCAACGGTGCCAACGGCCAACGCGAACGGTGCCAATGCCAACGGCAAACAAAAACGTTGGCTCTGCCAACGGCACGGCCAACGGTGAAACAATGATGCTCAGATCAAGGAAATAAGCATGCCACAGAGTAGTGAGGGAAGGGGGGGTTCACTCTGTAGTGTGGCTGGGTGTCACTTTGGGGTGTTTTCAGGTTAAAAATGACCCCCTCGCGGGCAGGAGCCCAACCTGCCATTTTGCATGCGTCTTATATATATTATAGGGAGCTTAAGTCCAAAGCGGCAACTTGGGCTCGGACCCGCGAGGGGGTCATCCACGGGGTTTTATTTCCACACTTCCGGCGCGGAAATCAGGCCCGAACGCACGCCTCGGGCACCCACGCCCAGGAATTAACTGCGTGGTATCCGTGCCTAGGTCTGGGGACCGTCGGGGGATGCCGGGGCGTGGAGAGGCGGTGCTGGGAGCTGAAGTGACATCTAGGTTCAGAGGGGAGTGACCCCCCCCCTTAGTGAGGGTGATACTTGCATGGAAAACACTTAGGGCTGAGCAAACCCACACGCAACACCCTTGAGCACTCGATGCGCGGGGTATGCAGGTGGGCCCAGTGTCCTCCAAGTATATGTGCTGCACTTTCAGAGTTGCATGAGCTGTATAGACACGACATATCCTGTAACGGCTCGCAGCGAGCGAATTGTCCGATTCTACACTTTTTCTCGTTTCCGAGCGCGTTTTTCGCCCCGTTGGCACCTTTGGCCCGTTAGCGTTGGCACCGTTGGCCCAGCCAACGGCCAACGCCAACGGTGGGGGCCGTTGGCCGTTTCCGGTGACCCTGGCGCAGGGCCTACCTTTCCAGCGCGCGCCCACCCTCTGCCGCTACGCCTTCGCCTGTCTCCGCTGCGCCTTTGCCCCATCATGTATTTACAGTTGTATGTGCCGCACTCAACAGGCAGCGCATTCAACTTTTCTCGGCGTATAGCGCCCGAGCAGTACAAACACGTGGCTTGGCTGCTGGTGGTGGGGCCCCAGTGGGTCGGGCTGGAGCTATACAGGGAACTGGGCACTCAGATCCACGCCTGCCACACCTCCCCTCCTCCCTCTGACCTGATGCCTGCCTACCCCCCGATGTCACCTGCTCACCCCGCAGCGATCCAGAACTGGGCCGACTTTGGCATCCTGATGGCGATCCAGTTCATCAACGCCACGCTCGGCTGGTGAGCGGCGCACGCATGCATAATGGCAGCGTGCCTCGGCCTCGCTTGGCCCCAAACGCACATTTCAGTGCATGCCCTCGACTCGACCATGCCATGCAGATGTGCACGTCGATATGCCATGCACCATGCCATACACATGTGCACGTCGATATCGAGGCGCTGTGGCCGAGCTCGATGCAGCCTCGTTGGCATGCACATCCACATGCACGCTCGGCCGCGTGCCTGCATGTGCCTGCCTGCATATGCCTGCATAGAAACGCCTCGACACACACGCCCATCCACCCACCCTCGCACGCGCCTCTGCCCTCAGGTACGACACCGCCGAGGCCGGCAACGCAGTCGCCGCAAATATAACACGATTTTGAGACCTCAGCTGAACCCTAATTCACACTTTCAAAACCCCAGCTAAAACCCCAACCCTGAACCCAACCCCCTGCAGGTACGAGACCACCAAGGCCGGCAACGCCGTCGCCGCACTCAAGGTACGAAACCAGTGTTCCCGTTAGCCAACCCGCAACCCGATAAAGTGCGATTTCGGGTTGAGATTGGCGGATTTGGCTTGGCGCGTCGGGTTGAGATTGCGCGATTTTCGATCCAAACAGTGTGAAAATCGACATTTTCACACCCTTTTCGCAAGAAATCGCCTCCGTCGGGTTGAGATTGGTGAGTCAGCCGTGAGGCCCAGGTTGCACCATCGTTTCCTCAAGATCCTTAGCGGAACCACTGTGCAACCCCATGCATACAAACAGCACTGCACAGGCACTTCTGCGTCTGCCTCGCTCGCTCTCTCTGTTTCTCTCTCCACCTCTCTCTCTTTGTCTCTCTGCCTCTCTTCACAGAGCTCCAGGAGTGAAAGCATTCACGCGCACAGGCACTTTTGCTGCTGCCCCACTCTCGCTCTCTCACTCTCTCTGTGTCTTTCTCTCTCTCTCTGTCTCTCTCTGCCTCTCTTATCAGAGCTCAAGGTGCGAGTACAAGCACACGCACAGGCACTTGGACTGTGCCTCACTCTCAATCTCTCTCTTTGAATGTGTGTGTGCCCCTCTTTGTCTATCTCTGCCTCTCTCTGTCTCTCTTCGCGGAGCTCCAGGTGCGAACCCATGCATGCGCACAGGCACTTCTGCTACTGACCCACTCTTGCTCTCTATCTCTCTCTTGACGGAGCTGTGGTGAGGTCTGCACACATGCATGCTTCTGCCTCTCTTCCTCTCTCTCACTCTATCTGCCTTTCTCCCTCTCTCTCTCTCTCTCTCTACCTTCCTTTCCCTATCTTTCTCTCTCACTCTCAGCTTGTCTTGGCGGATCTCAATGGAGCTGGTGCGGCTCTGATGCATGCGTGCGCACACACACGTTTGCCTATCTCGCGATCTCTGTCCGCCTCTCTCTTGGTGTGTGCACGTATGCGCATCCACACGTAAGCCTCTCACTCTGCCTCTCTCTCTTTCTCTCTCTCTCCGCCTCTCTGCCTCTGCTAGTCATACTCTCTCTTTATCTCTTAAGTCTCCCTTTCACACACACACACACACACACGCGCACGCACCCACACGCACACACATACACAGGCGTCGCTCAAGCCTCTTGCCACGTGCAAGCGCGACGGCAAGTGGGCGTCGTTGGACGCGGCAGTGCTCCCTCTCCCTCTCTCTCCTTCCCTCTCTCTCTCTCTCTTTTTCTATCTTTCTCTCTATTCCTCTCTATCTCTCCCTCTCTGTCACACACGCACACGCACCCCCACCCACCCACCAGCGCACCCACGCACGCGTGCACAGGCATCGATGAAGCCACTGGCGACGTGCAAGCGCGACGGCAAGTAGGCGTCGTTGGACGCGGCAGTGCTCCCTCTCCCTCTCTCTATCTTCCTCTTTCTCTATCTCTGTCTCTCTTTCTTTCTCTCTGCCCCTCTATTCCTCTTTGTCTCTGTCCCTCTCTCTCACCGCTTCTACGTCCCTCTCTCACCGCTTCTACGTCCCTCTCTCACCGCTTCTACGTCCCTCTCTCACCGCTTCTACGTCCCTCTCTCACACCGCTTCTACGCTCTACTAGTGCGCTCGGGGGGGTGGCAACCCCCCGGGCGCGCTGCGATCCAGGTGTCGACGACGCGAGTCCGATGACCCTGTAGCGTAGAGCCAACCCAAGGAGGGCATACCGGCCCGGCATCACAGACGGCCAAGCACGCCTCGCGGACTTGAGCTGGCTGGCCGCGGATGCGAGCAAAGGGGAAACAAGGCACCCCATGCATGCAGCCTTTCCCTGCCCAGTCCCCGCGTGTAGCGGGGCACGCCTGGCGACGCGTCCAAGTCGTTAATCAGAACACCAGAGTGGCTACGTTCAACGTGCGGACATGTCCTGCAGAGGACGAGGGGCTGGTCAAACTGGCGAGTCTGGTGCAAAAGATTGCGCCAAGCTTAGCGTCGGTGTTGCAGCGCTTCAGGAGCTGCGCAGGACCGGCTCCGGGGAGGCGCAAGTGGCTACGGGCGACTCGTCGTGGACGCTGCTATGGTCGGGTGGGGAGCACCGGCAGCGTGGGGTGGGCTTGCTGTTGTCCCCTGCATGGGCATCGGCACTCGTCTCCTGGGAGGCGGTGTCCGACCGCCTCATCCAGGCCCGCTTTGCAGCGGACCGTGGGCAGATGATCACCATCGTCAGCGCCTACAGTCCAACGGAGGCGGCGAGCGACGAGGAGGCTGGCGACTTCTACCTTCGAGTAGCGGCGCTCGCGGACAAGGCCAACGACAAGCGCGATCTGCTCATCGTGGCAGGTGATTTCAATGCAGCAGTGGGGAGGGATTCGGTGTCCGACCACGAATGCGTTGGCAAGCACCTGCCCCTCACGGAGCCAGCGGTGGCCAGCAGGAACGCCTGCTCCTTGACACTGCCACTGCATGCAGCCTGCGCGCTGCCAACACTCTCTACCCCCACAGGCCTGAGCACCAGTACACCCACATCAGCCCCATGGCTGTTGCACAGAGCAGACGGCATGCATGCTCTGTGCGCCGCCTGCACAGCGTCAAGGACTACATCCTGGTCGCGCGCCGCCGCATGCATGCGGTGACAGACTGTAGGGTGCGTAGGAGCCCAACCTGGGACAGCGATCACCGCATGGTGGTACTGTCCATGCGCCTCCGCATGCGAGCCTCCCGCCATGCAGGCGGCTCTCAGCGGCGCGCATGGGACTCTTCACAACTGCGGCGCCCGGCTGTCCGTCGTGAGTTCAACCTCCAGCTGTCCGATCGCTTTGGGCTGCTGGAGGCCGTGCCGCCCGAGGGCGCTGATGCCCAGGCGCAGTACGACGCGATGGCTGCTGCCATTCGCGAGGTGGCCACCAACCACCTCGCTCCACGCGGCAGCCGCCGGCGGCGCGGCTGGCAGTTCACTCTGTCGCAGCGCACCCTCCGGCTCATGGACGCCCGGCAGCGCGCGCACACGGCATGGCTCAGGAGCAAGTCTGCTGCTGCCAAACGAGAGCGCAACCGCGCCAACCGCGCGGCCGACGCAGCTGTGCAGAGAGACAGGGAGAGGTGGATCGGCCAGCAGGTGGCGGAGGCGCAAGACATGCTACGCAAGAAGAATCTGCGCCAGTTTGCGCGCGCGTGCGACAGGCTGGCGGGCCGCAGCCGCAGCCATCAGATCCCACCTGCCATGCGGGACGTCTCGGGCGCGCTGCACAGCGGTCCAGACGGGGTGCTGAAGGCCATGACAGAGTCATTCGACAAGCTATATGGCGGGGAGACCAAGCTCAGCGACGAGACCCTGAACCAGCTGGAGAACGATGTAGCGGCGTTTGAGCTCACACGCGCCACAGAGGTGGACGAAGCGCACGGGCGCCCCCCTGACCTGGCTGAGACGGAGGCGTGTGTGCGAGCGTTGCGCTCGGCCGCCGCTCCGGGCGGTGACCAGCTGGACGCCATGCTGTTGCGGTGCCCACCTGCCATCGCATGGCTCCACCGGGTCATCATCGCCGTATGGCGGTCGGGGAGAGCCCCGAGGGAATGGAAAACTGCTATTATCACACCGTTATATAAGGGGAAGGGTCCGCGTGACTCCCCTGGTAACTACCGCGGTATAAGCCTTCTCTCTATTGCCGGGAAAGTGTACGCTGCCATACTTCTGCACCGCGTCTCCACGCAGGTTGATGGTCAGTTGCATGAGGCTCAGTGTGGTTTCAGAAAAAGCAGAGGCACTGTTGATGCGATTTTTACTCTGCGCTCGCTGAGCGCGGCACATGCCGAGTACAAACAATGCATGGCTGTGGCATTTGTCGACTATTCTAAAGCTTACGATTGCATAAACCGTGCGGCACTGTGGAGAGTCCTTAGATTATATAGTGTTCATCCGCACATTATTGATCTGTTGGAGGATCTTCACACCAACACCGCAGCTGCCGTGCGGCTGGCTGGGAAAATCGGGCACGAATTCCCCGTGTCGTCTGGTGTGCGACAGGGGTGCGTCATTGCTCCTGTGTTGTTCAATGTTTTTATTGACCACATAGTGAAAAAGGCGCTAGACATGATGCCAGAGGGGGCTGGCGTGTCAGTCGTGACCCGAGCCGGCGGCTCTGTGTTGTCGTCGTCGGTTGAGCGCATAGTAATGCTGATGTATGCCGACGATTTATGTTTGTTCTCGCATGACCCAGCTCAGTTGGCGCTTATGCTGAAAATCCTTGACAAAGTGTCCTCTAGCTTTGGCATGCAAATCAACGCCGCCAAGACAGAAGTGATGATTTTGCCAGCAGATTTTGTCGCGGATCTGCCCACGTTTGCGCTGACTGGTGGTGAAGTGAAGACCGTCTCTGCTTTTAAGTATCTAGGGAGTTGGATAACCCAGAGTGGTGGTGTGGAAAAGGAGATCGGTGTGCGTGTCGGTCGCGCGCTGGGCGTGTTTGCGTCTTTTGATAAGATTTGGGCCAGCAAGAAGATGCAAGTGCAGTCTAAAATGCGAGTTTACAACGCTTTCGTGCTGCCCCACTTTCTGTACGGCTGCGAAACATGGGCCCCTACTAAAACACAACTGACTCGATTGGAGGTTGCCCACTCTAACTGCCTTCGTCGCGTTCTGGGTGTGCGCCTGGTCGACCGGCACAGATTAACTTATATTCGGCAGGCGTGCGACACTGAGCCAATTGAGAGCCTTGTGGCAAAGCGATCAATGCAGTGGCTAGGCCATGTGATGCGCATGCCGGCTTCTTGTCTTCCTCGTACA
>VFSX01000312.1:135000-160000 GCA_016618255.1 Chlamydomonas sp. UWO 241
ACTTGGGGTGTCAGCTGCATGGGAGCTGCGTGGTAGCTGCATGGGAGCTGCGTGGTAGCTGTATGCCAGCTACTTGGGGGAGGTCGAGGGCACTGTGGAGTTCACGGGCGACAACCTGGTGAGGTCGAGGGTACTGTTTGAGATCACGGGCAACAGCACCTGCCGGCCGTCCACCTGTCTGCCACCTGCTGGCCGCCCACCTGTCTGCCACCTGCCTGCCTGCCTCCCTGCCGACCGCGTCGATGCTTCAGCAGGATCAGGGCATGGGCCACCTGCAGAAGATGCTCCTACCTACCTGCCGCCTACCTGCCTGCCACCTGCCACCTACCTACCTGCCTGGCACCTGCCTGCCTGCCACCTACCACACAGACTGTAAAACCCATCATCATCAAACCCTGCCGCAGACCCCGCGTCGATGCTGCAGCAGGACCCTAAACCCGTAACCCTAAACCCTAAACCTTTAACCCTAAAACCCTTAACCCTAAACCCTTAACCCTCAACCCTCAAACCTGAAGACTGCTCAACCATAACCCCTACACACCACAAATCCGCTACATCCTTGATCCTAGACCCTGAACCCTAACCCCCCACCTCCCCCAACCCCCTGTGCCTGCAGACCGCGTCGATGCTGCAGCAGGACCAGGGCATGGGCCACCTGCAGAAGATGCTCCTGCGCATCATCCTCGTGCTCGTCGGTCTCTCCTTTGTGCTGTGCTTCACGTGCTTTGGGTGCGATATGCTGTGCGCCGTGCGCTGTGCGCTGTGTGCTGTGCGCTGTGTTGCGTGCTCTTCGGTCTCTCCTTCGTGCTGTGCGCTGTGTGCTGCGCGTTGTGCGCTGTGTTGCGTGCTCTTCGGTCTCTCCTTCGTGCTGTGCTTCACGTGCTTTGGGTAAGCCGGGGGTTCAGGGCTTGAAACCGAGCTGACACAAGCAGGGGCACTGGGGCACTGGGCCATGGGTGGTCTGGGGCACTGGGGCACTGGGCCCTGGGTGGTCTGTGCACTGCTTGAAACCGAGCTGAAATCAGCAGCAGCTAACATCCGATCAATCAATTCATCATCATCCGTACTTTAGCTACCTGCTCGACACCAACGCCTCGTTCAAGGGGAGGCCATCCAGTTCACTGTCGTGCTTCTCGTTGCATCGATCTCAATCGCTAAACAACAAGCTATAGACCCAAACAAACAATGACATTTTAGGCACTCGCTCGGGGCCGGCGTGTCGTTCAAGGAGGCATTTTTTTTACGGTTTGTGGTTTGCAGTTTTAACCTAAAACCTGCAACTCCTCACCTTCTTACCAGCTACCTGCTCGGCACCAGCGTGTCGTTGAAGGAGGCCATCCACTTTGCATTTCTGTTTCCGTTTCAACTGGTTTTCAGTTCAAAACCTGCCACCCCCCTCCTTCTTATCAGCTACCTGCTCGGCACTGGCGTCTCGTTCAAGGAGGCCATCCAGTTCACCGTCGTGCTGCTCGTCGCGTCTATCCCAATCGCGATTGAGATCGTGTGCACGACGACGCTCGCGCTGGGGTCGCGCCAGGTGATTTAGACGAATAACAACACATGCACATGCAATTGAGGACCTTGCTGGCATAAACACACACACGCACACACATGCACACACACACACACATGCACACACACACACACACATACACACACACACACACACCTCGCCCACCAGATGTCTGCCATGGGTGCCATCGTGACGCGGCTCGCCGCCATCGAGGACCTTGCTGGCATGAACATGCTGTGCTCTGACAAGACCGGCACGCTCACGCTCAACAAGATGGCCATCCAGCAGGAAACTCCGACATTTGAGGCGGGGATTGACCAGCACGTAGGTGGCCTTTTATGGGTTGCTGTTGCTGCTATCCTTGCTGTTTCCCTTTTGCCTGTTGAACTGCTCTTTCTCTTAAGCCTTCAGACAAGACCGGTGCGCTCACGCTCAACAAGATGGCGATCCAGCAGTAAACGCCGACGTTTGAGGCAGGGATAGACCAGCACGTCAGTGGCATTTTAGCTGTTGATGTCGTTCCTATCCTTGCTGCTTTCTTTGTGCCTGTTACTCTGCTCTTTCTCTTGAGCCTTCAGACAAGACCGGTGCGCTCACGCTCAACGAGATGGCCCTCCAGCAGGAATCGCCGACGTTTGAGGCGGGGATCGACCAGCACGTGAGTGGCATTTTATTTTGTTGCTGTCGCTGCTATCCTTGCTGTTTCCCTTGTGCCTGTTACTCTGCTCTTTCTCTTGAGCCTTCGGACAAGACCGGTGCGCTCACGCTCAACGAGATGGCCCTCCAGCAGGAATCGCCGACATTTGAGGCGGGGATCGACCAGCACGTGAGTGGCATTTTATTTTGTTGCTCTCTCCTATCCTTTCTGCTTCGCTTGTGCCTGTTACTCTGCTCTTTCTCTTGAGCCTTCGGACAAGACCGGTGCGCTCACGCTTAACGTGATGGCCCTCCAGCAGGAAACGCCGACGTTTGAGGCGGGGATCGACCAGCACGTAAGTGACACTTTAGCTGTTGCTGTCGTTCCTATCCTTGCTGCTTCCTTTGTGCCTGTTACTCTGCTCTTTCTCTTGAGCCTTCAGACAAGACCGGTGCGCTCACGCTCAACGAGATGGCCCTCGAGCAGGAATCGCCGACGTTTGAGGCGGGGATCGACCAGCACGTGAGTGGCATTTTATTTTGTTGCTGTCGCTGCTATCCTTGCTGCTTCCCCTGTGCCTGTTACTCTGCTCTTTCTCTATTTGCTCGTTCTCTTACGCCTTTGGACAAGGCGGACATGCTCACGTTCAACAAGACGGCCCTTTAGCAGGAAATGCCGACGTTTGAGGCGGCGAGCGACCAGCACGTGCATGGCGGTGCCGCTGTGTCCCATCTTTGCGTTGCCCTTTCTCTAAACCTTGAACCCGAAACCCCCAAAGCAAGATGGCCCTCCAGCAAGCAACGCCGACGTTCGAGGCGAGGATCGACCAGCGCGTAAGTGGTGATGCCGCGTTGTGCCTTGGCCGCGAAGTGAAAGGAGCCACCGCGCCCGTGAACCTCCTCGGATGTGCCTGTAGCCTGCACCCTTTGCCCGCATGCGGCGGCAGACGCCTCTGTCGACACACAGGCGCACACACGCACACACACCCCACACACCCCTCACACCGTCGATCTCCTCTGATCGTGGCACACACACACACACACACATACACACCACACACACACACACACACCACACACACACCACACACACACACACACACAACACCCCTCACACACCCCTCACACCGTCGATCTCCTCTGATGGTGGCACACAAACACACACACACACACACACAAACAACACACCTCTCACACACCCCTCACACCGTCGATCTCCTCTGATGGTGGCACGCATGCACACACACACTCACACACACAACACACCCCTCACACACACCTCACGCCGTAGATCTTCTCTGATGGTGCCTGGTTGGTGCCTGCACCCTTTGCCCACCACAGGCTCTCTTGCGCTACGCAGCGGTGGCCGCAAGGTGGAAGGAGCCGCCGCACGACGCTTTTGAGTGTGATGTACTTAATAGCAGGCAGAGACACAACGGGCACGCAACAGGCCGTGCCTGAACTGGCGGTCGCCCTCCCTCGACCGTGCAGGCTCTCATGCGCTACGCTTTGAAGGCCGCAGTGTGAAGGGAGCCGCCGCTGTCAATCGCCTCTGGCCGGGCCACCCCCCAAGTAACGACCGCCCACCACAAACTCTGTCTGTGTAGGCTCTCCTGCGCTACGCTGCGATGGCAGCGAAGTGGAAGGAGCCTCCGCGCGACGCGCTCGACACGCTCGTGCTCACGACGGTTGACCTGACTACGATGGACAGCGTCGAGCAGATTGACTTCCTGCCGTTCGATCCCACGGTACGGTGCGCATGCTAGGGGCCTCTTTGACGGGGGAATCTGGGGAGTCTATGGGGAGACGCCGTTCGACCTCTTGTTGATGGACAGCGTGGAGCAGATTGACTCCATGCTGTTCAATCCGACGGAACGCGCTGGGGAGGTCTGGGTGTCACTACCACATTTCACGAATGTAAAATCCATCATCATTCCCAACGCCTTAAACGGCGTCTGCACTTGCGCGGACCAGGCGGCGCCTCAGGCGGCGCCTCAGGCGGCGCCTCAGGCGCTCCGACCGCCTGAGGCGTCGCCTGAGGCACACCCCCGATCGCCCCAGGCGCCGCCTTAGGTGTCACCCCGACCGCCTTAAGCGCTCACCACCGCCTGAGGTGCAACCCCGACCGCCTCAGGCGGTATGACCAGCTTCACTTGCGCACTTCAGATGGGATTGCGGTAGGGTTTAGGGGTCTCCTATCTCCATTCCATCCCGCAGACCCTGAAACGGCGCGCCATCCGAGCCTACCCTAACACCTTAACGACAAAACCATCCCCGCAAGTGAATGCGGTCAACACGTCAGAGGCGTTCAGGGGTGCACCTCAGGCGGTGGTGGGCGCCTGAGGCGGTCGGGGTGGCGCCTGAGGCGGCCAATATGATGCCTAAGGCGGCGCCTGGGGCGATCTGGGGTGCGCATCAGGCGGCGCCTCAGGCGGTCGGCGCCCTTGAGGCGCCACCTGATCCGTGCAAGTAAATGCGCCACCTGAGGCGCCGCCTGAGGCGTTGGGAATGTGGTAGGGCAGGGTGAAGGGTTCACCTCCTCAAACCTGAAAACCGAAACCTGTTTTTCAAAAGCTAGAGCCAGCTAAACCCTACCCTCCCCCGCCTCCTCGTAACCGCCTCTTAACCTCTTGACCCCCACCCACCCACCCACCCCCGCAGACAAAGTGAACCGAGGGCACCGTCATCGAGAACGGCCGTACGTTCAAGACGACTCGAGGCCCTGTAACCTTAACTAAAACCCTCTAAAACCTTCAACCCTGTTCAGGGTTCAGACCCTTAGCCTTAACCCTTAATGGCGTTTTAGCCCAAAATCTTCCCACACACAGATCAAGCGCACAGAGGGCACCGTCATCGAGAACGGCCGTACGTTCAAGACGACCAAGGGCGCGCCCAACATCATCTTCCAGCTGTGCGAGGACGAAACGGTGCGCGCGTGTGTTAGTACTCACAGGTTGCAGGTTGCAGGTTGTTGCAGGTTGTTACAGATTGCAGGTTGTTGCAGGTTGCAGGTTGCAGGTTACAGCTGGTTCTCCCTCCCTCCCTCCCTCCCTCCCTCCCCCTCCCTCCCTCCCCCTCCCTCCCTCCCTCCCTCAATAAGGCCGCTGACACGCTGAAGTGCAGCTCGGGAGAATCAGCCCTGCCTTGGTCCCCTGTCCCTGCGTATTGAGTCCCTCGTGACTCCCCCCCCCATCCCCCCGCAGGTCAAGAGGGCTGCTGACACACTCATGTCATTGTTCCCTACACCCTCAACCCTTGACCCTACACCCTAAACCCTAAATCCTAGTCCCTACACCCTACACCCTACACCCTACACCCTACACCCTACACCCTACACCCTAAACCACCCTAAACCCTACACCCTTAACCCAAAACCCTGAACCCTTATCGTGCTGTCCTAATCTCCCGTCCCTGCCTATTGACTCTCTCCATATATCCCCCTCTCATCCCTCTTCCTTTCAGAGACCAAGAAGGTCGCCAACATGCTCCAGAGCAGCGCGGCAGAACCAGCGCTGCCCTGGTCCCCCGTCCCTGCGTATTGAATCCCTCTTGACTCCCCCCCTCTCCCCCCTCTCACCCGCAGGTCGAGGCCCACAAATGAACACGTGTTGCCGCTCCCTCTAAACCCTCAAAACCCAACACGCACTGTCTTGGTCTCCCGCCCCTGCCTCTCAACTCCCTTCCCTCCACCATCCCCCCGCAGGTCAAGAGGGCCGCCGACACGCTTGTGTCGTCGTTCGGGCAGCGCGGCATTCGCTCGCTCGCGGTGGGTGCGTTGTCCTTGACCCATATCCCTTGCAGTGAGGCTGCTCCAGCTTGACAGCTGTGTGTGTGTGTGTGCAAATGTGTGCGTCAGTGTGTGTGTGTGTGTGTGTGCGTGTGTGTGTGTTTAAGTGTGTGTGTGTGTGGTGGTGTGTGTGTGTGGGGGGGGGGGGCGCTTGACCCATCCCTTGGCAGTGAGGCTGCTCCAGCTTGACAGCTGTGTGCGTGTGTGTGTGTGTAAGTGTGTGTGTGTGTGGTAGCGTGTGAGTTATGTGTGTGTGTGTGTGGGGGGGGGGGCAGCGCTTGACCCATCCCTTGGCAGTGAGGCTGCTCCAGCTTGACAGCTTGGGCAGGGTTTGGTGCGTGGTCGATATCACAGTCCGTCGGACGCCTTTGATGGCGCATTTGACCCTAGGAAAGAGGCCGGCGGCTGTCAAAGTTAGACGCCCTGGCAATGCCATCTGCCATCACGGTTGCTGCGCACGCGGTGCGCGTCTCAAAGCAGGTGACAAGGGAGTCGGCCATCTCGTGCCATGCAGTGGTTCCGCTGAGGAACACCCCGCCTGTAGTAGGACTGTGATAAGATCTTGCTTATCTGGATATGAGGGACCCGAGGGGGGGGGGGGGGGGGGGGGGCATACAGGGGGAGCACACAGGGGAAATGGCCCGTTGCAGTCAGGTGTCGGGCCCCTAAACTAGCGCCGCCTGTAGGACTCGTGTAAGACCTTGCGTAACAGGAAATGAGGGACCCGGGGGGCACACAGGGGGAGCACACGGGGGAAATGGCCAGTTGCAGTCGGGTGTCGGGCCCCTAAACTAGCGCCGACGCCGGTCGTATAGATCACACGCGGCGACACACAGACTGTACATCAGTTCAGTTGGTTAGGTTCAAGCACACACGAGGCTCCAGGACGAAGGGTTTACTGTTCAGGGTTGGGGTTCAGGTTATATATTTTAGGGTTCAGGCACGCGTTCTGTGTGAGGGTTATTCCCACCTGTTTGACTCCCCCCCTCTAACCGACCAACCAACCAAGCGTTACATGAGGCCGTCCGCATGCACCGGCAATGCCTGTACTACTAACAGCAATACAACCCGGCAATTGTTGCGAAGTCTGACCTGTGCGCTGGGATGTCTTTCGAATAGCGGGTGACCTCACACACACACACACATACACACACACACACACACACAGATTGCCAGGAGCGACAAGGAGGAGGGCGGCGAGGGTTACGGGCCGTGGCGGCTGCTCGGCCTGCTCACGTGCGTGCATGTGTGTGTGTGTGTGTGTGTGTGCGTGGCTGCTCGGCCTGCTTACGTGCATGTGTGTGTGTGTTAGTGTGTGTGTGTGTGCGTGTGCGGGTGTGCGTATGTGCGGGTGTGTGTGTACGTGTGTGTGTGTGTGAGTGCACATGTGTATGTGGCTGCTCGGCCTGCTCACGTGCCTGCATGTGTGTGTGTGTGTGTGTGTGTGTCTGCTCGGCCTGCTAATGTGCATGTGTGTGTTAGTGTGTGTGTGTGTGTGTGTGCGTGCGTGCGTGCATGTGTGTGTGCATGCGTGTGTGTGTGTGCGTGTGTGTGTGGCTGCTCGGCCTGCTCACGTGCGTGTGTGTGTGCTAGTGTGTGTGTGTGTGTGTGTGGTCGATTTTACAGTCCGTCGGACGCCTTTGATGGCGCATTAGACCCTAGGAAAGAGGCCGGCAGCTGTCAAGATTAGACCCCTAGCATGCCATCTGCCATCATGATTGCTGTGCACGCGGTGCGTGTCTCAAAACAGGCGACAACGAAGTCAGCCAGCTCGTGCCAAAACCTGGGGTTCTCCTGGCCTGGCCGAGGATTCATAAACTCCCGCATCCGCTCATCTAAATCGGCCACCTCGGGGCGAGGGATGGACCGAAACAGGCTGTGGGCCTGCACCCGTGCCTCATAGGCAGGGCACTCAAATACCATGTGTGCCTCATCCTCTAGCCCACCGCATAGGCAGCACGCCCGCTGGCTGCGTCGCTGCCTCTGTCCCGCCACGGCGTAGCGCCCCCGCTCTATCTGCAGCTCATGGAGCCCCATCCTGAACCTAGCTAGAGCCGTGATCCGGGCAGCACTGTTCAGCCCTGAGCTCAACAGGGCCGGCGGCTCGCTGTCGCTACCCGCCATCCACCGCATGTAGGTCAGCATCTTAAAGCCGCGCGACCACTCCTCAGGTACATCACGCACGGTAGTGCCGCTCGGCAGCGCCGGTGTGCTTGTCGCGGCGGCCAGCCACGCCGCGGTCGCCACGTCCAGCAGGTTGGTGATGCGTACCGGTCCCTCCTGGTCCCACGCCAGGGTGTGCCCCACAGTTCCGAGGCACACCTGCAAGCGTGCCGCCCAGCACGTCCCCCCCGCTTCCGCCAGCCCCCAGCTCTCCCGCATCGCATCTTTAAGCAGTCACCGTCAGGCCGCCCCCGCGCCTTATCCCAAAAGCGCGTCGCCTGGCGCAGCCAATCTGCCGCCAGCGGCCGCCACCCCGCCTCCCGCGCCCAAATCCCCAGTTGCTGCCCGTTGCTGCGGACTCCTAGGGACGCACGGGTAAATTGCAGAAGCACTTCTTCCAGGGTGCGCCATTCGTCGCGTGCGGCCTTAGCGCCCCTCTCACTCCTGCCTCTCTCCCACCGTCCGCCGCCCCGGCAAACACGCCCCCCCCCAGCATCCGCCATCATCGCAGGGCCCCACACCTCACACCCGTAATTTAGTACAGGCCGTACTTGCGTGTCGAACAGGTGGGCCTGAATACCAATAGTATTAAGGCGTATCATATAGCATCTGCGAGTTAGCGCGTATCTGGTGCGCTGTCCCCTTGAGCGACAGGTGTCCACGTCCCCCCCCACTGCCCGCCGGTGGTGAAAGAGCATGCCCAGATATGGGAACTCGTGTGTCATGGGTAGATCTGCTCCTGCAAACTTACGCGTTACCCTCCCCCCTGCCGCCCCGACTGGGCAGAACTGGTCATTGAACACCACCCCTTCTGACTTCTTAACGTTTACTGTTAGTGCGCAGTTACAGTTACATCGGCTTTCCAGCAAAGACTACCTCTAGTCCTAGTACCACCGCCTAGACCCAAGTCCAGTTCTGGCCCTAACAATTACTTGTGAGGGGCGGTAGCCACCAGCCGGCTGCCTGCCAACGTGTAGTCCCAGAGCAAAAAAGGAGAGCTATTGTGCGACGCCTCAAAAATAGGTCCTAACTGCTTCTAGGGGATAGGGGGTCAAGTGGCGCTTGCCAATCTACTTGACCGCCGTGGTGGAGGGGCCGGCGCCTGAGGGGCAGCCGGACCGTACACCACGGCTCTCCACCCGACCCTATCCTGAGCACGCTCAAACGCCGTGTCCGAAAAAGTCTTCCAATCAGAACGAGTGCCACTAGTTTCGCCTAGCTGCTGAATCAGTAGCTTAAGAAAATAGTGTCGGAGGAGGCTGGAGGCCGGCCTTGCTGCCGAGCCACATCCATTGTGCAGTCAAAAGTCGTACGAGGAAGACGAGAAGCCGGCATGCGCATCACATGGCCTAGCCACTGCATTGATCGCTTTGCCACAAGGCTCTCAATTGGCTCAGTGTCGCACGCCTGCCGAATATAAGTTAATCTGTGCCGGTCGACCAGGCGCACACCCAGAATGCGACGAAGGCAGTTAGAGTGGGCAACCTCCAATCGAGTCAGTTGTGTTTTAGTAGGGGCCCATGTTTCGCAGCCGTACAAAAAGTGGGGCAGTACGAAAGTGTTGTAAACCCGCATCTTAGACTGCACTTGCATCTTCTTGCTGGCCCAAATCTTATCAAAAGACGCAAACACGCCCAGCGCGCGACCGACACGCACACCGATCTCCTTTTCCACACCACCACTCTGGGTTATCCAACTCCCTAGATACTTAAATGCAGAGACGGTCTTCACTTCACCACCAGTCAGCGCAAACGTGGGCAGATCCGCGTCAAAATCTGCTGGCAAAATCATCACTTCTGTCTTGGCGGCGTTGATTTGCATGCCAAAGCTAGAGGACACTTTGTCAAGGATTTTCAGCATAAGCGCCAACTGAGCTGGGTCATGCGAGAACAAACATAAATCGTCGGCATACATCAGCATTACTATGCGCTCAACCGACGACGACAACACAGAGCCGCCGGCTCCGGTCACGACTGACACGCCAGCCCCCTCTGGCATCATGTCTAGCGCCTTTTTCACTATGTGGTCAATAAAAACATTGAACAACACAGGAGCAATGACGCACCCCTGTCGCACACCAGACGACACGGGGAATTCGTGCCCGATTTTCCCAGCCAGCCGCACGGCAGCTGCGGTGTTGGTGTGAAGATCCTCCAACAGATCAATAATGTGCGGATGAACACTATATAATCTAAGGACTCTCCACAGTGCCGCACGGTTTATGCAATCGTAAGCTTTAGAATAGTCGACAAATGCCACAGCCATGCATTGTTTGTACTCGGCATGTGCCGCGCTCAGCGAGCGCAGAGTAAAAATTGCATCAACAGTGCCTCTGCTTTTTCTGAAACCACACTGAGCCTCATGCAACTGACCATCAACCTGCGTGGAGACGCGGTGCAGAAGTATGGCAGCGTACACTTTCCCGGCAATAGAGAGAAGGCTTATACCGCGGTAGTTACCAGGGGAGTCACGCGGACCCTTCCCCTTATATAACGGTGTGATAATAGCAGTTTTCCATTCCCTCGGGGCTCTCCCCGACCGCCATACGGCGATGATGACCCGGTGGAGCCATGCGATGGCAGGTGGGCACCGCAACAGCATGGCGTCCAGCTGGTCACCGCCCGGAGCGGCGGCCGAGCGCAACGCTCGCACACACGCCTCCGTCTCAGCCAGGTCAGGGGGGCGCCCGTGCGCTTCGTCCACCTGTTAGTGCGCGCGTGCTGCAAAAGGCGTGCAGAGTATCTAGCATGCGTTGAAGCGCTTCGGGCGTCTCTGCTAGCAGCGTCAAGTCATCAGCGTACAGCAGCAGCCGTAGTACCCGCCCCGCCATCTCCACCCCATCACCCGGGAGCTCTGCGTCTAGTACTCCCTCCAATGCGTCAATAAAAAGCCCAAACAGCAGCGGTGACGGTGGGTCGCCTTGCATGATCCCCTTGTGAAGGAAACGTGGGTCCCACTTTCCTATCGATGCGCACACACATTGCGGACTCATCGTACATGGCAATCAGCGCCACCATGAACTCCCCATGTACCCCCAGGCTCCTAAGGCACTCCCAAAGCAATGGGCGGTGCACGCAATCGTAAGCCTTCCTGAAGTCAATAAAGGCGGCGTACAGCGGTTTGTGCTGGAGGCCGCTCTTCTCAAGAAGGTGTTGCAGGATGAAGGCATTATCTGGGGTCCCCCTCTTCTTCCGGAAGCCTGCCTGGCCCCGCGCCCGGTACCCCTCCTGTCCAGCTAAGGCGTCCAACCTGTTCGTAAGCACCAAGCTGTATAGCTTGGCGAGGAAATTCCCCACCGTGATCCCTCGGTAATCGTCCTGCACGTCTAGGCTGCCTTTCCGCTTTGGCATCGGCGTGGTTGCCCCCAAGTGCCATGCAGTTGGGTACCCCTCACGGTGTGTGTGTGTGTGTGTTCGTGTGTGTGTGTGTGTGTGTTTGTGTGTGTGTGTGTGTGCGTGTGTGCGTGCGTGTGTGCGTGTGTGGTTGTTAGTGTGTGTGTGTGTGTGTGCACGTGTGTGTGTGTGTGTGCGCGCGTGTGTGTGTATGTGGCTGCTCGGCCTACTCACGTGCGTGCGTGTGTGTTGGTGTGTGTGCGTGTGCGTGTGTGTATGTGTGTGGGTGTTAATGTGCATGCGTGCGTGTGTGCGTGCGTGTGTGTGTGTGTGTGTGTAAGTTGATATCGCCGTCGCCTATGTTGCGATCTGGAGTGGAATGTGTGTGTGTAGACCTTTGGCACTGTGCTCACGCGTCAAAACACAATGAGTGTGCGTGTAACATTCCTCACCAATCGCCCCTGCACACACACATACACACACACCTCCTCAGGCCCCTCGACCCTCCTGCCCATCCCCTTCTTCACATTGCATTCCTCCCTGCACCATTTTTTCGGCGAAGCCCCCCTCAGGGGGCGTAGCCCCTATGGTTGCTTTTGCAAAACGCCCATTACCTCATAACTAAGGCTTTCGAACCGCGATGCGCGGGGCTAGGGGCGGGGGGGAGGGGGTAAAAAGATCATGGACACTAATCACAACTTGGTGTTGCGCGAAGCCCGCTACTGCGTTTGAGTCACATCGCCGCTGCGTCGCCCCCCGCACTCCGCTTACGCGCCATAAATTTGCATAAATGGAATGGGACCGCGCTGGGGGATGGGTGTGTGGGCTGCGTGCAGGCGAGAGGGGGGGCAATCTCGGGGCAATCTCGAGGTGGTGGCCGGGCCGCGGGCTGTCGGGCTCGCTCGCTCTCCTCCCCACCACTTCGATCGCGCGACAGACGTTATGTGTTCGGGTAAAAGTCGCATTACAGGGGCGGGGGAGGGCCCATGTGGCGCTGTGTGCGACGGGCCTGTAGCGAGAGGCTACAGGCGGAGCGCGGGACGCGGGGTGACGTGCTCACTCGCCTCCCCTCCCCACCGCGTCGATCACGCGCCAAACGTTATGTGTTCGGGTTGCAATCGCATTACAGGGGCGGGGGAGAGCCCATGCGGCGCTGTGTGCGAGGGCCGATAGTTGCGGAAAGGGTTACGGAACCGAGCCCGCTTCCCCCTATGCCCCTCAACGAATGGGACTCGACTGCAGCACTGCATGTGCATTCCTAGGTGCTGCTGTGAGAGTGGCGTGTCTCCATGCGTTGTGCCATGCGCGCGCATGCAGCGTGCGTGCGCATGGGGTGGGCACTGTGATGATGAGAGTTTTACAATCCACTTCTGGCGGTCACACTGTGTGTGTGTGTGTGTCTGCGGGTGCGCTCGTGTGTGTGTGTGTGTGTGTAAGGTTCGGCGGTCTATATATAGTCCTTAATAAGTTAAGCTTAATTATGCTTAATTAAGGTCTATACGCGCGGAGCGCCGAGCGTATTTGTGTCGACTGCGGCCGCGAGCTGCGGGGACCTTAATTAAGGTGCTCGCCGAGTGTGGGGGGCCGCGAACGGGGCACTTTGGCCTCCCCGCGCTGTGCCAGCGCACCAGACGGATCATACAAATTCAATGCGTCGCCGTGAAGCGCAGGAGGTCGCGATATCGGCCACCGGAGGTAGTCCCCCCACACTCGACCCAGATTCGACTGCAACAGCTGGCTCGTAGGACCCCCGAATGGGGTCCCACCACTTGCGACGCCTCAGAAATGCGCAGGGGGGACGATGTACTTTCGTTTGGCGCAGGGTTGCATGGGGGCATGGCTGCATCTGCATCCATGCAGTGGGTGGGTGGGTTGGGGCGGCACAGGTCGCCAGGAGCGTTCCCTGGCTGCCTTGGCATGCTTTGCAACATAGTGAGACCTAAAGGAAACCATAGTAGAGACATGTCCTGGGGTTGCTGATCGCACCAACCTCAAGAGGGAGACGGCCGATGTGATTGTGCGTGCGCAGCACTCAACGAGAGCCAGAGCCGCGCCATATGCATGCTTGATTCGAAGCTGTTCGCCGAGCGCTTGACTCTGAGGACGCTACTGCTCAAGGCCGCGTCCAAGGGCTACCTAATGCGGCGCAAGGCAGCTGAGGTGCCAGCCACCGCGGCGGCGGCGGCGGCGGCGGCGGCGGCGGCGGCGGCGGCGGCGGCGGCACCCAAGCAGCGGGGCGGCGGGATCGTGCCAGTGAGCTAGTGATGCCGCTGCCCGTCTAATGCTGCTGCCCGTGTGGGCGTAGCTGAGGCACGAGTTGTTTGCTGGGTTCTGAAGTCAGCGACTGTAGGATTATGGTGATGAAGCATGCTGACGCGTGTGGGCAGGCAGCGGGGCTGGCCGACCGGATCGTGAGCGACTAGTGATACCACTTCCTGCCTGATGATGATGTCCGCTTGCATCATCATCAGGGGCAAGTGTCAAGTGTGCTGGGTGGTTGGTGCTGAATTCAGCGACTGTAGGAGAAGGGTGCTGAAGTGTATGTAACTGAGTGGGTGCAGTTACAGTTACATCGGCTTTCCAGCAAGGACACAAGGAGTGGGTGGAGAGACGTTAATCGCGGCGGAGAGGCGACTACCGCGGCGTCCACCGAGCGCACATAATCTTGTATTGCTTCCCACGACTCACAAAAAAATCATTGGCGTGTCCCGATCATGGTTCTGAGCCCCACAACTGGCGTGTAGAAAAATGCCCAACTTTCAGATCTCAGCTGGGATTTTTTTTCCTGGGAGTTAAGTTTTTACCTTAACTTAATTAAGCTTAATTAAGCTTAATAAAGGTGCCTGTTTTTCGGGCCAACTAAGTATCCGACGGTTATGTGTGCGTGTGTGTGTGTGTGTGCGTGTTGACGCGCCCGTTTGAGGCGGAAGCTTCGCCGATTTTCATGCCGCTTTGCGGCGTGCTCGGACCTTGTTTCCCTGCACCATCTTTTCCCAGGCTTCTCGTCCTTGACCGCCGCCCTTGCATCCCCTCGCGCCCCCCAGGTTCCTCAACCCTCCGCGCCCCTCCTCGACCCCCTTCCCCTCGCATTGCCAAGTAGTGAGCTGCCGCTGTAGTGCTCGGGTGTTCATGCGTCACACACGCGGGCAACACCCATCATCATTGCCCCCTGCACCGTCCCCCCTCTGCCCCCCTCTGCCCCTCCTTTGCTCCCTCTGCTCCCCTCTGCCCCCCCTCTGTTCCCTTCTGCCCCCCTCTGGGCCCCCTCGTGACCCTCCTCTGCCCCCCCTCTGCAGCTTGCGACACCCATCATCATTGCCCCCTGCAACATCCCCCTCCCACCCTCCTCCAGGTTCCTCGACCCTCCGCGCCCCGACACCAAGGAGACGTGCCGCCGCGCGATGGTACGTGCCCGTCTCATCGGCTGCAACTTTGAGGCCTCATGCTTGAGACGCGCACCGCGTGCATAGGAATCATGGCGGCGAATAGCAGCTAGCTGTAGGGGCCTCCGTGAGACAGCTACTGGCCTCTTCTCTAAGGTGCCCAAACACAGGTCCAACATATCAACAACGGCGCCATACAGGCTGTAAAATTGACCCCCCACAGCACACAAACCACAGCACGCGACATCCCACTCCACAGCACGCGCGTGCAGGCACGCACACACACACGCACACATAGTATCGCGAGTGTGCGCTTGCAAGTCTAATACGCTCACATAGGCCTACCAGCCCCCCACCACCAGTAGGGTCGAATGCCTTGTCTAGATCCAGCCCCGACCCACTAGCCCCCCACCACCAGTAGCCAGCCACCCGTCTGTAGCGCTCGGGCGCTTTACGCCAAGCAAGGTCAAATAGGCTGCCTGAAGGTGCGTCGCACACGACTGTAGAATCCATCCTCATCATCAGGTGTCTGACAAGACTGTAAACTCGACCTCACATAGCAGGGTGTGACACACACACACACACACACACACACACACAGTCACTGAGTGAGACTCACTCCACCACACATTGTCTCGCTGTGATAAATGCTCTATTAAACGCGCACGCATACACAAATGCACACACACACTCTCACTCACCCCACCACCCACCCACCCCCACACAAATGCACACACACACACACCCCCCCCCACCCACCCCCACACAAATGCACACACACACACACCACCCCACCCCCCACCTACACCCGCCCACGCCATGTGCAGGAGTACGGCGTTGAGATCAAGATGATCACGGGCGACCACGTACTGATCGCCAAGGTGCGGATGTGTTCAGAGATCTTCAATCCTGAGGATTCGTGGGTCTTAGATCCTGGTTTTACAGGTTTTACACGTTCGCGCCCGGAGGACCCCGGGGCGTGAGTTGAGGCCTAGACTACACGTCTGGGGGAATTCTACTTAGAGCGCCCGCAAGGCCGCGCAGCGCGCCAGCCTACCAGATCTTAGATCAGCAAAAAGCTGGGGGAAGTGGCAGAGAGACCCAAGGTCTTTTGGACTCCGCCGGCTTGAAAAGAGCCAGCTGAGCTGGTTCTTTTGGATACCTCCCCCAGCAAAAAGCTGGGGGAGGTGGCCAAGGTCTCTCTGCTGCTTCTGGGCATCGCCTGCTTGTGTGCTTGGTAGAGAGGGGTTAGCTGGAGGGGGGAGGAGCTTATAGTAGCCCAGGGATGAAGGTCACCCCTGGGAGTAAATAAACCACCTAACCCGCCAGCGAAAAGCTGATCAACATGATCACGGGCGACCACGTGCCCATCGCAGAGGTTTGCAAAGTTTCCGGGGTACCGTAGCTCCTTTTTGCTCTGAGACTACACGTTGGCAGGCAGTCGGCTGGTGGCGTGCGCCCCTCACAAGTCATTGTTAGGGCCAGAACTGGACTTGGGTCTAGGCGGCGGCACTGGGACTACAAGGCAGTCTTCGCTGGAAAGCCGATGTTACTGTTACTGTTACCGCAGAGCTCCTGCTATCGCGCGATCAAAACACAGCTAAGGCGCGTACAGCGATGCACATGTGTAGCTGATTTGTTGTTTGGCGTCGTGTCCTAACCCGTGCAGGAGAACCCTAAAAGCCCTGGTTTCTAGGCCGTAGCTAGACCCTGCAGGAATCGTTGACACTAGAGGTAAAAAGGATAACCTGAATCCCAGCAAAGCACCGCCCTCATGGCACCTTTGGCGAATTTGGTGATTTGGGAACTTATTTTAGTACTGGGTACTTACAAGCACTTCTAAGCAAACCAGAAAACAAAAAACGCTTGCACAGGAGACGTCGCGCGTGCTCGGGCTTGGCACACACATCCCCTCCTCAAACACCTCGTCGACACACACTAGCCATTCCCAAAAAAAATCCTGCTGGCCTGGCCTATCGCAGGAGACGTCGCGCGGGCTCGGGCTAGGGACACACATCCCTTCAAACACCCTGTCGACACCCACTAGCAATTACAACAAAAATCCTGCTGGCCTGCCTATCGCAGGAGACGTCACGCGTGCTGGGGCTCGGCACCAACATCGCGGACGCCAAGGGCCTGCCATCGATGACAGCTGAGGGCAAGGTGCGTGTAACAACTACGCCTTACTTAACTTGATGTTAGTTGCACGGACCAAAGCCAAGGCACGCCAAGGCTCCGCAACATACCACCTATGGAGGAATGGATCAGCATCAGCTGGCAGTGGCAGCATGCAGGACGCCAAGGGCCTGCCGTCAATGACAGCTGGTGGCAAGGTGGGTGCGACGAATACGCCTTAGGAGGACTCCTTCTGGCTAGACGTTGGTTGTAAGGACCAAAGCCAAGGCAAGCCAAGGCACGCCAAGGCTCCACAACAGACCTCCTATGGAGGAATTGATCAGCATCAGCTGGCAGTGGCAGCATGCAGGACGCCAAGAGCCTGCCGTCGATGACAGCTGGTGGCAAGGTGGGTGCGACGAATACGGCTTGCTTGGGTAGTGTGGGGAAGGAGACCAGGGTGGTGAGGGATGGATCAGCACTCGGCAGCTGGCGGTGGCACAACGTCCCGGACGCCAAGGGCCTGACGTCGACAACGGTCAAGGGCAATTACTCCTCGCTTGGCTAGGTGTGGAGAAGGAGACCAGGGTGGTGAGGGACTGGTCAGCACTCGGCACCTGGCAGTGGCAGCATGCGGGACGCCAAGGGTCTGCCGACGATGACAGCTCAGGGCAAGGTGGGTGCGACAAATACGCCTTACTTGGCTACTGTGGGGAAGGTGACCAGGGTGGCTAGGGATTGATCAGCACTCAGCAGCTGGCAGTGGCGCAACGTCACGGACGCCAAGGGCCTGACGTCGACGGCGGCCAAGGGCAAATACGCCTCGCTTGGCTAGATGTGGGGAAGGAGAACAGGGTGGTGAGGGACTGATCAGCACTCAGCAGCTGGCAGTGGCGCAACGTCACGGACGCCAAGGGACTGGCGTTGACGACGGTCAAGGGCAAGGACTGGCGTTGACGACGGTCAAGGGCAACTACGCCTCGCCTGGCTAGTGTGGGGAAGGAGAACAGGGTGGTGAGGGACGGATCAGCATTCAGGACGCAAAGGATCTGTCGTTGATGAGCATCGATGACGGTGGAGGGCAAGGTAAGCGGGAAGGCAGGGGGAGGCGGGGGAGGACGGAACGTTTCCGGCTGTGACCGCACTGCGACTGGGCCGTCTTTTTTCCTGGGGAATTTACTGCACAGCCGTCCACAGCCGGGCTGGCTGCCAACAGCCGCTGAGCACTGCCCATCGTGCCAACGGATCTGGCCAAGATGCCTTGCGACATGGCGGCACAAGCTAGGCTAGTGTTGCTGTTATTGCTGTTGTTGTTGTTGTTGTTGCTGTGTGACCCTAGGCTAGTGTTGCTGTTGTTGTTGTTGTTGTTGTTGTTGTTGTTGTTGTTGTTGTTGTTGTTGTTGTTGCTGTGTGACCCCTAAGCACACACTCCTACCACCACGCATGACCCCCCGTCTTCTTCATTCCCTCCCCTCCCCCCTCCCCCCCCTTCTCCCTGTCCTCCCGTCGCGCGCAGGTGCCCCAAAGGACCTGGCCAAGATGCATGGCGACGTGGTCATGCCAGCCATGATTATAAGATTTCTCCGGTGGAGAGCCGATGTTACACTTACTCTTGCTCGTACTCTCACTGCTAATGTTACTGTCGCTGTCACTGTTACCGCGCAGGTGCCAAAGGACCTGGCCAAGACTCACGGCAACATGGTCATGGCCGCCGACGGCTTCGCGCAGGTCTATCCCGAGGTGGGTTTCTAAAGAGTTGAGGGTTTTAGGGTTTGGGGCTTAGGTGGGGCTTCGGGGTTGTGGTTAGGGCTAAGGGTTCAAGGCGGCATGGGCATGGCAGCCGAAGGCTTCGCGCAGGTTCCCCGAGGTGGATTTGCTATTGAGAATTTAGGGTTAAGTGCTGGGGCCTGCTGTGTGGCTGTGTGGCTGTGTAGCTGTGTTGCTGTGTTGCAGGGGTGCAGGGTTGCAAGGGTGCACGGGTGTAATACGGCTTTCCAGCAGAGACACCTTCTCGTCCTAGCTACCAACTGGCTGACCGCCAAAGCAGTCTCAGGCTTTTGTTTTAAATGAAAGCGCTGAATGACTTCAACCCTTTGTATCTCTACAGTACCGCGTAATGCAGTCATGCAATGCCTCCACCACGCCAGTGATTTTCTTCTCAGATGTACACAGCCACTTGGCTGCATTCCGGCTGTACTTTGACCTCGAACACAGCTCAACCCATTCAGTGGATTGGTGGTCTGACACGCCCGCCCGACATAGCTCATCAAGAGCTTTCAAATTACCTGCATGAGGACAAGCGGTCAAAACAGGAGGTCAATGGTCAACGCGGCCAAAGCAAAATCCGGGCTGTGGAACAATTAATTAAAGCTCGTGAACAGAACATCACTGACCCACGCCCACCTGCCACCACCTCCTACAGCCACAATTACCTCGTCGTCGAGACACGTCGCCAAGGCTACCTAAGCATCGCCCTAAAAACCTTAACCCTCAACCCCCCCACAGCACAAGTACCTCATCGTGGAGACGCTCCGCCAGTGCGGCTTTGCATGTGGCATGACCGGCGACGGCGTCAACGACGCGCCTGCACTCAAGCGCGCGGACGTGGGTGTCGCTGTGCACGGGGCCACCGACGCCGCGCGCGCCGCCGCCGACATCGTGCTCACTGAGCCCGGGCTGTCGACGATCGTCGAGGGCATGGTCATCGCGCGCTGCATCTTCCAGCGCATGAAGACGTTCATTAACTACCGCATTGCGGCAACGCTGCAGGTGAGGCCCTGTGCTTGTGACCTGCAGAAGAAGGACCAGCAGCAGCAGCAGCAGTATGTTCCAGCGCATGCAGACGTTCATCAACTACCGCATTGCAGCGACGCTGCAGGCATGTTGAGCAGTAGAACAGTGTGCACAGCCGCGGCAGGACAACCCTACCTAACTGAAACCCTAGAAAGAGGCCTGGGCAAGTGGCTTAATATAAACCCTGTCACCATGCGCTGCAACTGCAATTCTGTTAATTGCTTTCACACACGCCTCTGCCTCTGTCTCTCTCTCTCCCACCCTCTCTCACTCTCCCACTCTCTCACTCACTCTGTCACTCCTTCCACTCTTCCCCTCCCCCCTCTCTCTTCCTCTCTCTCGCTCTCACTCTCTCAATCTCACTCTCTCACTTCCTCTCTCATTCTCTCACTCTCTCACTCTCTCTCTCACTCTCTCACTCTCTCTCTCTCTCACTCTCTCACTCTCACTCTCTCACTCTCTCACGTTATCTCCATCACGCTCTTCGTGTGCAAACCACCGCGTTTTCGTCCAAATAACCCTCTTTCATTCAAACCACCCTTGCCCCTGCTGATGTGCAGCTGCTCACGTTCTTCTTCATCGCCCTCTTTGCGTTCAAGCCAGACGAATACGACCCCGGTGCGTGTGTGTGCATTTGCGCGCATTCGTGCACGCACACACACACACACACACATACACGCACGCGCGCACACACGCACGTGCGTGCACACATGCACGTGTGCACACACACGTGCACACACACGCGCACACGCACACCACGCACCACTCATCCCCCCCACCACCCACCCACCCACACCACATACACGCACGCACGCAGGCCCGGAAGTCACCGGCGACGAGCCCTGGCCTGAGTTTTTCTCGCTGCCCGTCATCATGCTCATGCTCATCACGATTCTCAACGACGGCACGCTCATCTCAATCGGTTATGGTGCGTCTTCTCTCTGTCTCTCTCTCTCTTGCTGTCTGTCTCTGGCTCTCTCTCTCTCTCTCTCCCTCTTCCTCTCTCCCTCTCTCTCTCCCCCCCTCTTCCTCTCTCCCCCTCTCCCTCGTGTTCTCTCTCTCTCTTACCGTCTCTCTTCCTTTTCGCTGCTGCCCGTCATGCTCATGCTTGTCACCATTCTTAACGACGGCACGCTCATCTCGATCAGTTACGGTGGGCCCTCCTCTCTGGATTTATCTCCCACTCTACAGAGAAATTTATCTCACCCTGTTTCTCTGTTTCTCTCTCTCAGGTCCCCTTTCCCCTCTCTCTGCATTTCTGTCTCTCCCCATCTCTCTCTCTCTCCCTTGGTTCGCGCTGCTGCCCATCATCATGCGCATGCTTACCACGACTCTCAACGGCGGAACTAAGCTCGATCAGATCAGGTGAGTTGCCTGTTTCAGTTTTTCGTCGTGGCTGCCCGTCTGCCTTGTCAGTTCTCATCACTACTGCCGATTACGCTCAAGCTCGTCACCATCTGATGGCAACGGAAGGACATCCATCATCAAACACTCATTTACACACATACAGTTACAGTTACATCGGCTTTCCAGCAAAGACTACCAATAGTCCTAGTACCACCGCCTAGACCCAAGTCCAGTTCTGGCCCTAACAATTACTTGTGAGGGGCGGTAGCCACCAGCCGGCTGCCTGCCAACGTGTAGTCCCAGAGCAAAAAGGAGAGCTATTGTGCGACGCCTCAAAAATAGGTCCTAACTGCTTCTAGGGGATAGGGGGTCAAGTGGCGCTTGCCAATCTACTTGACCGCCGTGGTGGAGGGGCCGGCGCCTGAGGGGCAGCCGGACCGTACACCACGGCTCTCCACCCGACCCTATCCTGAGCACGCTCAAACGCCGTGTCCGAAAAAGTCTTCCAATCAGAACGAGTGCCACTAGTTTCGCCTAGCTGCTGAATCAGTAGCTTAAGAAAATAGTGTCGGGAGGAGGCTGGAGGCCGGCCTTGCTGCCGAGCCACATCCATTGTGCAGTCAAAAGTCGTACGAGGAAGACGAGAAGCCGGCATGCGCATCACATGGCCTAGCCACTGCATTGATCGCTTTGCCACAAGGCTCTCAATTGGCTCAGTGTCGCACGCCTGCCGAATATAAGTTAATCTGTGCCGGTCGACCAGGCGCACACCCAGAATGCGACGAAGGCAGTTAGAGTGGGCAACCTCCAATCGAGTCAGTTGTGTTTTAGTAGGGGCCCATGTTTCGCAGCCGTACAGAAAGTGGGGCAGCACGAAAGTGTTGTAAACCCGCATCTTAGACTGCACTTGCATCTTCTTGCTGGCCCAAATCTTATCAAAAGACGCAAACACGCCCAGCGCGCGACCGACACGCACACCGATCTCCTTTTCCACACCACCACTCTGGGTTATCCAACTCCCTAGATACTTAAATGCAGAGACGGTCTTCACTTCACCACCAGTCAGCGCAAACGTGGGCAGATCCGCGTCAAAATCTGCTGGCAAAATCATCACTTCTGTCTTGGCGGCGTTGATTTGCATGCCAAAGCTAGAGGACACTTTGTCAAGGATTTTCAGCATAAGCGCAACTGAGCTGGGTCATGCGAGAACAAACATAAATCGTCGGCATACATCAGCATTACTATGCGCTCAACCGACGACGACAACACAGAGCCGCCGGCTCGGGTCACGACTGACACGCCAGCTCCCTCTGGCATCATGTCTAGCGCCTTTTTCACTATGTGGTCAATAAAAACATTGAACAACACAGGAGCAATGACGCACGCACCCGCTGTCGCACACCAGACGACACGGGGAATTCGTGCCCGATTTCCCAGCCAGCCGCACGGCAGCTGCGGTGTTGGTGTGAAGATCCTCCAACAGATCAATAATGTGCGGATGAACACTATATAATCTAAGGACTCTCCACAGTGCCGCACGGTTTATGCAATCGTAAGCTTTAGAATAGTCGACAAATGCCACAGCCATGCATTGTTTGTACTCGGCATGTGCCGCGCTCAGCGAGCGCAGAGTAAAAATTGCATCAACAGTGCCTCTGCTTTTTCTGAAACCACACTGAGCCTCATGCAACTGACCATCAACCTGCGTGGAGACGCGGTGCAGAAGTATGGCAGCGTACACTTTCCCGGCAATAGAGAGAAGGCTTATACCGCGGTAGTTTCCAGGGGAGTCACGCGGACCCTTCCCCTTATATAACGGTGTGATAATAGCAGTTTTCCATTCCCTCGGGGCTCTCCCCGACCGCCATACGGCGATGATGACCCGGTGGAGCCATGCGATGGCAGGTGGGCACCGCAACAGCATGGCGTCCAGCTGGTCACCGCCCGGAGCGGCGGCCGAGCGCAACGCTCGCACACACGCCTCCGTCTCAGCCAGGTCAGGGGGGCGCCTGTGCGCCTCGTCCACCTCTGTGGCGCGTGTGAGCTCAAACGCCGCTACATCGTTCTCCAGCTGGTTCAGGGTCTCGTCGCTGAGCTTGGTCTCCCCGCCATATAGCTTGTCGAATGACTCTGTCATGGCCTTCAGCACCCCGTCTGGACCGCTGTGCAGCGCGCCCGAGACGTCCCGCATGGCAGGTGGGATCTGATGGCTGCGGCTGCGGCCCGCCAGCCTGTCGCACGCGCGCGCAAACTGGCGCAGATTCTTCTTGCGTAGCATGTCTTGCGCCTCCGCCACCTGCTGGCCGATCCACCTCTCCCTGTCTCTCTGCACAGCTGCGTCGGCCGCGCGGTTGGCGCGGTTGCGCTCTCGTTTGGCAGCAGCAGACTTGCTCCTGAGCCATGCCGTGTGCGCGCGCTGCCGGGCGTCCATGAGCCGGAGGGTGCGCTGCGACAGAGTGAACTGCCAGCCGCGCCGCCGGCGGCTGCCGCGTGGAGCGAGGTGGTTGGTGGCCACCTCGCGAATTGCAGCAGCCATCGCGTCGTACTCCGCCTGGGCATCAGCGCCCTCGGGCGGCACGGCCTCCAGCAGCCCAAAGCGATCGGACAGCTGGAGGTTGAACTCACGACGGACAGCCGGGCGCCGCAGTTGTGAAGAGTCCCATGCGCGCCGCTGAGAGCCGCCTGCATGGCGGGAGGCTCGCATGCGGAGGCGCATGGACAGTACCACCATGCGATGATCGCTGTCCCAGGTTGGGCTCCTACGCACCCTACAGTCTGTCACCGCATGCATGCGGCGGCGCGCGACCAGGATGTAGTCCTTGACGCTGTGCAGGCGGCGCACAGAGCATGCATGCCGTCTGCTCTGTGCAACAGCCATGGGGCTGATGTGGGTGTACTGGTGCTCAGGCCTGTGGGGGTAGAGAGTGTTTGCAGCGCGCAGGCTGCATGCAGTGGCAGTGTCAAGGAGCAGGCGACCGTTCCTGCTGGCCATCGCTGGCTCCGTGAGGGGCAGGTGCTTGCCAACGCATTCGTGGTCGGACACCAAATCCCTCCCCACTGCTGCATTGAAATCACCTGCCACGATGAGCAGATCGCGCTTGTCGTTGGCCTTGTCCGCGAGCGCCGCTACTCGAAGGTAGAAGTCGCCAGCCTCCTCGTCGCTCGCCGCCTCCGTTGGACTGTAGGCGCTGACGATGGTGATCATCTGCCCACGGTCCGCTGCAAAGCGGGCCTGGATGAGGCGGACGGACACCGCCTCCCAGGAGACGAGTGCCGATGCCCATGCAGGGGACAACAGCAAGCCCACCCCACGCTGCCGGTGCTCCCCACCCGACCATAGCAGCGTCCACGACGTGTTACACACATACACCCACACAAACCTCTTTCCAACGCGCACGCACACAGACAACGCCAACCCGTCGCACATGCCCCATTTCCATGCTCCTCTCCCCCTCCCCCCACTAACCCCCAGGCGTTTGCCACACACACACACACACACACCTCCCCCTCAATGCACACGCACGCAGACAACGCCAACCCTTCGCACATGCCCCATTTGTCGCCATACCTCGGCACCCCTCTCCCCCCCCCACACACAAACCAACCCTGACACACACACACAAGCACACTTACACACACGCACACACACCTTCCAACGCAGACAACGTCAACCCGTCACACATGCCGGAGAAGTGGAATCTGCGCTCGCTGTTCTCGACGTCGATCATGCTCGGTGCGTGCGCCAGTCTTGGGGTTTCTTGTCGTGCATGCCGACTATTCTTACTTGTCTCGTGTGCTGGCGCTTGCCTGTGTTGCGTGCCCGTGTTGCCCGTGCAAGTGTCTGCATGCGCGTGTCCTGCATGTGTGTGTCTGTCTTGAGTGCCTGTGTTTGCCTGTCTCAAGTGCTGGCACCTGTCTGTCCGTCAGGCTC
>VFSX01000312.1:165000-208547 GCA_016618255.1 Chlamydomonas sp. UWO 241
TGAACCTGCACGCGTGTTTCCACACGTGTTGGCCACGCTGTATCCCGTACAAGCACATTTCTGGGATCGGGAATGGCCAATGTGAGAGATTGTGCGAATTTCAACCTGAAAAGTGTGAAAATCGCCATTCGCACACTCTTCGCAACACATGAAAGCGGAGTCAAGGCTGACAACCCTTAATGCCGCAGGTTCGTGAAGCATGAATGTGTCATCACTCGTTTTACATCCATCAGTTCTAACCTCAACCCAAAAACCTGAACTCCGAACCCCTAAAACCGCAGGTTCATGTACAGGGTCGACGACATCAAGCTCGGCCTCGGCAACTTCATCTTTTACTCGATGCTGTGCGTGCCCCCAACTTAACCCTACACCCTCCGCCCCTCTGCCCCCACAGGTGGCGACAACGAATACCTGCGCGACATCGGCGCCAACAAGATCATGGTCAACATGCCGCTTGCCGTTTTTTGTTTCTTTTATGCATGCAAACGCGCGCTCAGAACTGGCTCAGACATTCAAACAGACCAAACTTGCAACTGCTCAAAACCTCGCACCAGGTGCATGTACAGAGGGTCGATCTGTTCGATATCCGCGCCGAAACAGATGGTTAACATGCGCTGCCATAAACCCTTACATCTCAACCATAAAGACGGTCCCATTCATCACCTCCAAACTCGCAACCCTCAACCTGATGATGGATTTTTCACTCGTGTGTGACGCACCTTCATGTAGCGTATCCAACCGTGCTTGGCGTCTATCGCCCGAGCACTATAAGACGGGTGTCTGGCTTCATGTGGTGGGGGGCTAGCTAGTGGGTTGGGGCTGGACCTAGACAGGGCACTCGGCCCCCAGATCTGACTTTTCCCCGCCACACCGCAGGTTCATGTACAAGGTCAACCTGTTCGACATCCGCACGGACAAGATGGTCAACCTGCGCGCCGCCGACAACGTGCGCGGCAAGCACGGTGCGCTCGCGCGCCAGTCGGTCGGGCTCGTGGAAAACAAGCTGCTCAACGCCAAGGTGTGGGTTACAGTTACAGTAACAGTAACATCGGCTTTCGAGCGAAGACTACCTTCTAGTCCTAGTACCACCGCCTAGACCTAAGTCCAGTTCTGGCCCTAACAATTACTTGTGAGGGGCGGTAGCCACCAGCCGGCTGCCTGCCAACGTGTAGGTGTGGGGAGGCAAGGTGTGGGGAGACACTTGTTTGCAGTGATGAAAAAATGCCAGCCAGGCCGGGAAGGGCCCCGCAATCAAGCGCATGCCTCACCAGCGACCACAAGTCCATGTTCAGGTGTGGGGTAACACTTGTTTGCAATGATAATAAATACGCCAGGAAGGACCCCACGATCAACCGCATGCCTCACCAGCAACACAACTCCCTGACCTCAGTATGACTCTGCCTCTCCCTCTTCTCCCTGTTCTCCCTCTTCTCCCTCTTCTCCCCCTCTTCTCCCCCTCTTCTCCCTTTTGCTGACATGCCACGCTCCTCCATCTCCCTCTCCTCCCTTGCTGACATGCCGCGCTCCTCCCTCTCCCTCTCTCAGGTCGCTGACGTAATGGAGAAGGTCCAGACCGCCGGGGCCAAGTGCCCCGCCATCAAAACAGCATTTGCTGCAATGCTCGCGCTCTCGCTCTCACTCTTCCTCTGCCTCTCCCGCTCTCACACTCACGCTCTCTCCCTCCCACCCTCAGATTGACAACGCCATCGAAAAGGTCGAGACTGCCGGGACCAGGGGCCCCGCGATCCAACCGCATGTCGCTCCACCGCTCACGTTGTCACTCCCACTGCCACCCTGTCTCTGTCTCTCTCCCTCTCTCCCACCCCGACCTCTCCCTCTCACTCTGCCTCTGTCTCTCTCTCCCTCCCTCCCACTTTCAGATCGACGATGCCATCGAAAAGGTTGAGACCGCCGGCACCAAGGGCCCCGCGATCAACCGCATGTCGCTCCAGCGCGTGTCGGCGGGGCTCAAGATCGCAAAGACGTCGATGGGCGCGGCGACATCGCGGACGGCCGAGGAGGTGGAGAAGCAAGTCAGCGCGCTCGAGGGGGTTGTCAAGCAAGAGGTAGGTGGGCTGCTGGCTGGCTGGGGTTGATGTTTAGATTGTAAAGGGTGTTGAGGTATTCGGGTTGCGGGTTTCTAAACTCTTATCCATAAGGGTAGGCCTTTAAAGGCTACCTACCCTAAACCCCGTTCTGGTGAAGTGTTATTGAAGTCAAGGTGGAGAAGCAGGTCGACGTGCTCGAGGGCGGGGGGCGCCAAGCAAGAGGAGGGTGGGCTGTTGGTGTTGAGGTTTTAGTTTAGGGTTTGTTTTTAGGGGTGGGGTGTAGGGCAGGTTTGGGGTTGATGGTTCAGAGCTTTCTTGTGAGGGCGAGGAGCAGGTCGGCCAGCTTGAGCGGGTGGTCAAGACAGAGTTGCTATTATGCGCTGTTTGTGTTGTCGCACGCGCATGCGCACACACACATACATACACACACAACACACACGCACACACACGTACTTGTACACACGCACACGCACACGCACACGCACACACACTCTCCCAACACAGGTGGAGGGCGCGGCGGGCGAGGAGATTGCCGCCGACATGCAGTCAATCAAGGCGACGGCGGAGCGCCTGAAGCTCGTGCGCAAGTCGGCCGCGGGCCCCATGCAGTAGGGCGGCGGCAGGCGGCAGTTCAGCCGTCCATTAGGGCGGTAGCGGGCAGGGGTGCCTTGTGCGGCATGGCGTCGATCTGTGGGCAGGCCCCAGGCAGGCAGACACGGTGGCAGGCGGTGGCAGGCGGCAGGCAGACAGGCGGCAGTTCAGCCGTCCATCAGGGCGGTGGCGGGCAGCGGGCGGCAGGCAGGGGTGCCTTGTGCGGCATGGCGTCGATCTGTGGGCAGGCCCCAGGCAGGCAGACACGGTGGCAGGCGGTGGCAGGCGGCAGGCAGACAGGCGGCAGTTCAGCCGTCCATCAGGGCGGTGGCGGGCAGCGGGCGGCAGGCAGGGGTGCCTTGTGCGGCATGGCGTCGATCCGTGGGCAGGCCACAGGCAGGCAGGCACAGCGGCAGGCGGTGGCAGGCGGCAGGCAGGCAGGCGGCAGTTCAGCCGTCCATCAGGGCGGTGGCGGGCAGCGGGCGGCAGGCAGGGGTGCCTTGTGCGGCATGGCGTCGATCCGTGGGCAGGCCCCAGGCAGGCAGGCACAGCGGCAGGCGGTGGCAGGCGGCAGGCAGGCAGGCGGCAGTTCGGCCGTCCATCAGGGCGGTGGCGGCGGCAGGCGGCGGGCAGGGCTGCCTTGTGCGGCATGGCGTCGATCCGTGGGCAGGCCCCAGACAGACAGGCACGGCGGCAGGCGGTGGCAAAAAAAGACAGGCCTATTGGCCTGCCGGCAGTCCATCAGGGCCCTAGGGAGCAGCAGCGGCGGCAGGCGGCGGTCACGCGCGCCTTGCATGGTGTCGATCGAGGTGACGGGAGGGAGGCGGGGCATCGCCGCCGCGTGTGGGGAGACTGCGGGGTGCCTGCCCAGCTCTCCGCGGCGGGTCCCAGGCGGTCAAGTGGTGGCAGGCGCCCTGCCTGCAGTCGATCAGGCCTTACAGCTGTCGCGACAGCGGCAAGGCGGCAGGCAGGCGCTTGAGGGTCGCAAGTCGACCGCGTGTTCTGGGCAGTAAGGCATCGGGAGGGAGGCGGAGCAATGCTGCCGCGTCGCTCTGCTACTCGAGGGAGACGACAGAGCGCCGTGATGCGTTCGCAGTGTACAGCAGCAACAACAGCAACAACCGCAACACCAACACCAACGATTCCACTACCATACAGTCAGCACCCCCGCTGAATGGCGCGCAGGTTTTTACTGGCACTGCGTATTTTTTTGCGCACGTGTGTGTGCGCGTTTCAGGGTGGGACTTGGGCGCGGGCAATTTGTTTTTGGGGGGGGGGACTTGAGCGGGCGCCGCAATAAGACGGCGACTTATCGCCGCCATGGGTACATGACGCGCACACTCGTTCTTTGTTTGCGGTGGGACTCTGATTAGCGACACTGACGCACACTCTCGTTGTTTGGATGGGTGGCACGTGGCACACTCTTGCTGTGGCTTCAGAGCTTGCTCTCGAGACCGGGCAATTTTAAAATGGTCCAGCCTGTGGGGGTGACAGAGTCGAGAGCCTCTAGAGGCGCTCTCCTATACGACTTCTGTCTCCAAAAACACGGCGGGGGCAGATGTGGTGGCTTTGGGACGAATCTAACAAAATGCAACGACTGCCCCGGTTGTTTGATGGGGGTTGATGAGCAAGAGCGTGTCCAGAGGCCCAGAAACACGCCGCACATGCGTGTAGTTGTAAACGTGTAACAGTAGAGAGTTTTCATACCCATTCACCGGCGCCGCGCTAGGCCCACGTTACGGGCACTGGTGGGTGTCGGCTGGTGCCATCAGGTGCCTTTGTGCCAGATCAGCTGGTGTATCATCTTGTGTCAGCTGGTGGTGGTCAGCTGATGCCCTTGTACAGGTTGCTCTCATGCGTGTGCTTGAGCTCGTCGCACACCCGGGCCCACTTGCGCACCTGCTCATGCGCGCGCTGCAGCAGCGTCTCCTGCGTGCGCGTGTGAGCGTGCGGGTCGCGTCGGTTCACGCCGTGCGCGTGTGCAGATGGGCCACGCGCCGTGTGTGCGTGAGGGTGCACGCATGTTTATATGTGTGTGCCCAACGTGTGTTTGTGCGTGCGTGTGTGTGAGTGTGTGTGTGTGCGCGTGTGTATGTGCGTGTCACGCACCCCCAAACCGGGTGCAGCGTCCCACCTTTGCCTGCAGCTCCGCCTCCAGCTGCTTTATTCCCGCCTGGCACGCCTCTGACGTGGTGGACGCCCCTGGCGCCCCGGGCGCCCCAGCGGGTTGGTGCTCGCGCAGAAGCCCCTCCAGCTGTGCCGCACACGACGCAAACTCATGCAGGGCCTCTGCACGCATGGCGCACGCATGGGGCACGCATGGGGTCAGGCGTTGCATGGCCCACGGCTACCACATGATGTCCCCGCCAGTGCATGCACGTGCCAATGAAGCGCATCCACCCACCATGCCACTCTGCTGTGGACGGCGCCGCCTCCACGCCGCTCAGTGTCCGCATGCAGGTGTCCAGCCGCTGCAGAACATCATCACTGCAAGCCACGAGGTGTTGGTCGCTCATCACAGGGAGGAGAGATTGCGAAGTAATTCAGTTTTTTGAGTGAAGTGAAGTGTAGGTTTGAGGATTTGGGGGCGCCACGTCCCTTTTTCCTTTTCTTAAGCTACTGATTCAGCAGCTAGGCGAAACCAGTGGCACTCGTTCTGATGGGATGACTTTTTTGGACACGGCGTTTGAGCGTGCTCAGGATAGGGTCGGGTGGAGAGCCGTGGTGTACGGTCCGGCTGCCCCTCAGGCGCCGGCCCCTCCACCACGGCGGTCAAGTAGATTGGCAAGCGCCACTTGACCCCCTATCCCCTAGAAGCAGTTAGGACCTATTTTGGAGGCGTCGCACAATAGCTCTCCTTTTTGCTCTGGGACTACACGTTGGCAGGCAGCCGGCTGGTGGCTACCGCCCCTCACAAGTAATTGTTAGGGCCAGAACTGGACTTGGGTCTAGGCGGTGGTACTAGGACTAGAGGTAGTCTTTGCTGGAAAGCCGATGTAACTGTAACGTCCCTTGAAGAGCCCCCGCCACACACACACCCCGACCTAGAACTTAGCGACGATGCGCGCGGCCTCCTGGACGCAAGGCAACAGCTGCTGTAGTAGCAGCGGCAGCGGCCTGCGTGCGCGCACAGCAACACACGCAAGACAGCGGAACGTAGGTGGTCGCAGCGGAGCGCAGGTGGTCGTGCGCGTCATCAACAGCGAGGGGTTGTCTGGGGGAGCGAAGTTCGTCCTCGCGAACGGCATGGTCGATTACTACGAGGTGTGCTTCGGCTGGGATTTGCTGAATCCATCCATCCATTTTGCATTCACCAGTTGGTACACAAGAAGATGGCTGTGTTCTTGCCCTCCACTCGTCCAACCCATCCAGACGCATCCCTGTCGCGTGGGGTGTTGTGGTGCATGCATGCATGTGCATGGGGCGTGTCCGCCATGCAAATCAGCACGCGGGATCCGCCAGCGCGGGATGCGTTAGCAGATCTGCTAGATTGTTGTTACTTACACAGTGACACACACACACACACACACACACACACACACACACGCACACACACACACACACACACTCAACAGATGCGTGTACAGGTGGCAGTGACCAGCACCAGCACCAGCATGGGCATGCACACACACACGCTCACACCAGTGATTTTGATTTCAGGATGTTAAATTAATTTCCTGGAGCCATTTGACTGAAAGCCATTCGACTGAAAGACCGGCTCCATGGCTCCCAAATCCTGCTGCAAGTGCCGAAAACAAAAACACCGACTCACATGCACACACACACACACACACACACAACCTGCTGAACTAGGTGCTGGGAGTCAACGACGACGCCGATACCTCTGAAATAAAGCAAGCATACCGCGCCCTCGCCAAGACCTGCCACCCCGACTTCCTGGGCGAGGAGGGCCACGACCTCTGCATCCTCCTGAATGAGGCGTACGATGTGCTGTCAGACCCAAACGAGCGCAGCGCATTCAATGCCAAGCTAGAGCAGGTAGGTCGCGACCGAGCAGCTTGCACGCGTCGCGCACGCACGGCCACTGGCCCGCATGCAGTATGCACGCACTGAGGTGCCTGCGCGCGTGTGCGTGCGTGCAGGCATTGGTGGATTTTGAAGATGACTACACGGGCAAGCCTCTGTCCAAGTGGATGCCGTCAATCAGCCCGCGGGTGGGAGCACAGCATGTGGTCGATTTTACAGTCGTGTTGGACGCCTTTGATGGCGTATTAGACTTGTGCTTGCGCACTCAATCCCTGAGGCAGGCAGATAGCACCCGCACTAGTCCACTGAGTGGATACAAATTGACTGTGTCCATCCCACTAGCTCTAGTACGTCGGGTCGCATGTGTGCCGGACGGGTGCATGCATGCCTAGATGCGCTCTGTTGGTGGGGCTCGAGTGGTGCATGTGTGCGGCATGCGAGCGCCGGCACCTACCTCCCTTCTCCAACCCCTCCTTGCCTCCCTGGTTGCGCGCGCCATACACAGATGGCCAAGAATGAGGACCCCATTGAGAACCGCGCCGTGTTCGTGGACGAGGTGTGCTATTCTAGTTTGGCTGCAATTGTAGTACAGGTTCGAATCCACCTTATTGTTCTTCTGAACCTAGTCTCCAAGGGCCTTCCCACGCTGGCTCGTACGACAAGCCAAAGGTTTAATGCCAGACAGAAAACCAAAATTCAAAGTGACCACTCCCATATTGGCCACAGCACACACACACACACACACACACATCTCACGCTCGAGAAACATCAATCATATGTGTTTGTGCTTTGGAACACGGGGGTGGAGCCCCTGAGCGCGGTTGCATGGGGAGTTGCCTGGGTGTGTGGCACCACAGGTGTGGGAAGCGCCCAACTGAAGCGTTTTGAGCTTGTTCCTCAACGCAAAATCCTGAAACACACGCAGGTCACCTGTATTGGATGCAAGATGTGCGTTTGGGCAGGTGAGAGGTCAGAGAGTGTGGAGGAACAGGAACAGTAACATCGGCTTTCCAGCAAAGACTACCTTCTAGTCATAGTTCCACCGCCTAGACCCAAGTCCAGTTCTGGTCCTAACAATTACTTGTGCAGGGCGGTAGCCACCAGTCGGCTGCCTGCCAACGTGTAGTCCCAGAGCAAAAAGGAGAGCTATTGTGCGACGCCTCCAAAATAGGTCCTAACTGCTTCCAGGGGATAGCGGGTCAAGTGGCGCTTGCCAATCTGCTTGACCGCCGAGGTAGAGGGGCCGGCTCCTGAGGGGCAGCCGGACCGTGCACCATGGCTCTCCACCCGACCCTATAGCGTGGGGGTAAGTAAGTGCGCTGCACGGTGCACGATGCGCACTACTACACACCAGTTCCCCAGACCACACACACCAGTTGCCCAGACCACACACACCAGTAACCCAGACCACCACACACACCGTGCGCGCTTGGGCAGCTTCCGCGACGTTCCGCATGGAGGACACCAACGGCCGCTCGCGCGTGTTCGCGCAATGGCTCGACACCGAGGACAAGATCCAGCAGTCGATCGACAGCTGCCCCGTGAGCTGCATCCACTGGGTGCGTGCCAGTGTTTCCGTTATAAGCCACCCAGCCACTGCCCTCACAAGTAGTTGTTAGGGCCAGAACTGGACTTGGGTCTAGGCGGTGGTACTAGGACTAGAGGTAGTCTTTGCTGGAAAGCCGATGTAACTGTAACTGTAACTGTAACCAGCCACTGCCCCGCAAAGTGTATGCGCGGGGTGAGATTGGACGATTTGGGCCGGCGCTGCGGGGTGAGATTGCGTGAATTTCGACCCCTTCGAAAGTGTGAAAACGACATTTTCACACTCTCGTAAAAAAATCGCCTCTGGTGGGGTGAGATTGAGGAAGTGAGCGTGAGGCGCGGGGTGGACCATCACTTTCCCAAGATCCTAAATCCCAAGATCCTAAATGGAACCACGGGTGCGTTTGTGCGCCAGTGGTTCCGCTGAGGTGCCCCGTCTGGTTGACTTCATTCGGGCGCCCCTAGCCCAGATATGCAAGGCCTTACAGGAATTGTATGGGTGAGTTGCCTGTTGGCGGAATCGCTGGTGGCCAGGAGGGGGCGGGGGCGGGCAGGAGGGGGGGTGGCAGGAGGGGGCAGGGCTGGGAAGGAGGGGCAGGGGCGGGCAGGAGGGCGGCAGGGGCGGGCAGGGGGGCAGGAGGGCGCGGAGGTGGCCTCGGCACAGGCCTCACTCGCACCTCACTCGTGTAGACAACAAAATAACCGTGTGCTGCGCTGTGACTGCTGCTGTGCTGCTGTGCTGCCAGTTATTTTTTTTTGAAAATCCGGCTCCATGGCCCCGAAATACGGCTCCAAATGCCGAAAACTCAAAGACGGTGTGTTGCGCTGCACTGTGCCGTTGTACTGTGTTTTGCCACTGTGCTGTCAGTGATGCTGTGTGACTCTCTGACTGTCGCCACGCAACGCGACGCGCGGCGCTGCAGTACACATATTGTAGGCACGGCTCATGAGCCCCAGGACTGACGACCTGCCTCTCTCTCTCTCTCACTTGCCTGTTTCTTTCTCTCTCTCTCTCTCACTTGGGTCTCATGCGCCATCAAATGCATCCGACGGACTGTGCAATCGACCACTTGCCATTGCAGGTGCAGAAGCAGGACCTGGCCGCGCTCGAGTATGTGACTCAGGTCGGTGGTGCCGCGACTCAGGGCGCCTGCCTGCCTGCCTGCCTCTCATGGATGTAGCAGTCATCCAACATCTGCGCCGCCTATGAAGGCGTCAATGACGGCGTAGGGCACACGCCTATGAAGGCGCAGAAGACTGTGCTCGGGGCGCCTCGCTGCGGCTTAAAGATTAGGCTCCTAGGCTCCCTTATTTCCAGATAAGATGAGATAAGATCTCCAGATGAGATTAGGCTCCTAGGCTCCCTTATTTCCAGGTAAGCAAAGCCTCACATGATTCCTGCAAGTGGGGCGCCTCAGGGGCGCCTTGGAGGAGCCTGCCCCCTTAAGGCGTCAAGACAGACATGACTCTCATGGGTGGGGTGGGGCGCCTTCCGCCGCTGCTCCGCCAAAGGCCTGTGGTAGGCTGGCGCATGCTCGGCCTCGCGGGATCGCGTGATGATGATGATGGATTGTACAGTCTGTGTAGTAGAGCCCCAGGGGGCTACAGTCTGTGTAGTAGAGCCCCAGGGGGCTACACTTCTAGTCTCGGAGGCCTCGACTCACGCCCCGGGGTTCCTCAGGGCGCGTACGTTCCAAACCTGGACACACAAAAAACTGCCCCGCAGGTCAAGGTCACGCAGCGCCCCAGCGTGGGCACCATGATGGGGGGCCAGCCGCCGCCGGTTGACATTTTTGAGCAGACTACGCGCTTCCTAAAGGAGCGAAAGCGCCGCGAGGAGGCCGCGGCGCAGCAGCAGAAGTACAGCCCGGCGCAGGTTGGTTACACGTCTGTTATAAGCCTGCTGTGATTCAGTTTGCAACTGCCGCGACATGGAACACGTCACCGCTGGCGCAGCAGCAGCAGCAGACGTACAGCCCGGCGCAGGTCAGGTGTACGTCAGTAGTACACGTATATTCAAATCATTTTATTGCTGCCGCGACATGGAGCACGTCACCGCTGGCGCAATAGCGGAAGTACAGCCCGGCGCAGGTCGGTTATGGAACAGTGATGTTACTGTGCAGTTACATCAGCTTCCCAACAAAGACTGCCTTCTAGTCCTCGTACCACCGCCTAGACCCAAGTCCAGTTCTGGCCCTAACAATGACTTGTGAGGAAGCCACGAGCCGGCTGCCTGCCAAAGTCAGTTATACTTCACTTCTTACTGATATTATGTCTGTTGTGATTCAGTTTGCAAGTTTGCTGTGACATGGGGCACGCCACCGCGCAGCAGCAGTAGTACAGCCTGGTGCTAGACCAGCCGGGAGCCAGCCGGGAGCCAGCCGGGAGCGAGCCGGAAAATAAATAACCCCTAAATCCTTCCCGGGGATCACTGGTGCTGGTGCGTGCGCGTGGCCCCTTTCCAAGGAGTGCGCGCCGCGCCGCAGCGTCTTCTCGCGGGTCGCCCTGACGGAGTCACCGCCGCCCCCCCTCTCTGTGGCAAATACGCCTTACTTGGCCTACTTGGTTACTTGTGATGATGGATTTTACAGTCGTGTGTGACGCAACTACCGGCAGCGTATTCGACCTTGCTCGGCGTTTAACGCCCGAGCGCTACAGACGGGTGGCTGGCTACTGGTGGTGGGGGGCTATTGGGTCGTCGAGTTGTAATCACGCCAACGGCTCCATAACATACACCCAGGACCCTTTTGATGCATATTGCCCCCCCCCCCTCACAGGACGCGCAGCGCCGCGCCGCAGCGTCTGCCCTGCGGGACAAGAAGTACGGGTGGTTCCCGAGCATGGAGGGCTTCCTGGCGGGAGCATTTGCGTCGGCGGGCGCGTACGTGGGGGACAACGTCGAGTACAAAAAGGTGGGTGCACACACGCTCGCCTGGCAGTGCTTCGGTTCTGCAGGTTTGCAGCTTAGAGGGCTTGGGACCAGCTGCGCAGGCTTGAGTCTCTTTGACAAGAGGAACCAAGCGCTTGCATCGGTCGGCAGGCGCGCACGTGGGGGACACTGTGGAGCACAGAAGTTGGGTCGCACACACACACACACACAGGTTTTACAGGTTTTACACGTACGCGCCCGGAGGACCCCGGGGCGTGAATTAAGGTCTAGACTACACGTCTAGAGGGGCTCTACTAGGAGAGTCCGCAAGGCCACGCAGCGCGCCAGCCTACCAGGGAGTCAAAAAAAGAAGGTTGCCCCTCCTCCCCTCCCCCCCCCCCGCCACTACACAAGCGCCAGCTAGCTAGGGATCAGGGGGGGTGTCGGTGCAGTTTTGCGGGCGTGGGACCAGCCACAAAGGCTTGGATTTCTTTGACTAGAGAAACCCACTGGATGCGGTTGTGTGTGGGGGGGGGGGGGTGCCTGGAGTATAAGAGGTGGGTCACGACAAAGCTTTGGTCCTTGCACACGATTCCTGTACAGTTCGTTTTGCCTATGCTGAGCGACCTTCGTCGCATTCTGGGTGTGCGCCTGGTCGACCGGCACAGATTAACTTATATTCGGCAGGCGTGCGACACTGAGCCAATTGAGAGCCTTGTGGCAAAGCGATCAATGCAGTGGCTAGGCCATGTGATGCGCATGCCGGCTTCTCGTCTTCCTCGTACGACTTTTGACTGCACAATGGATGTGGCTCGGCAGCAAGGCCGGCCTCCAGCCTCCTCCCGACACTATTTTCTTAAGCTACTGATTCAGCAGCTAGGCGAAACTAGTGGCACTCGTTCTGATTGGAAGACTTTTTCGGACACGGCGTTTGAGCGTGCTCAGGATAGGGTCGGGTGGAGAGCCGTGGTGTACGGTCCGGCTGCCCCTCAGGCGCCGGCCCCTCCACCACGGCGGTCAAGTAGATTGGCAAGCGCCACTTGACCCCCTATCCCCTAGAAGCAGTTAGGACCTATTTTGGAGGCGTCGCACAATAGCTCTCCTTTTTGCTCTGGGACTACACGTTGGCAGGCAGCCGGCTGGTGGCTACCGCCCCTCACAAGTAATTGTTAGGGCCAGAACTGGACTTGGGTCTAGGCGGTGGTACTAGGACTAGAGGTAGTCTTTGCTGGAAAGCCGATGTAACTGTAACTGAGCGACCTTCGATTCCTTTGACTAGAGAAACCCACCATTTGTGTCGGTAGAGGGGCGCCGGGCCGGGTGCATACCCCCCACCCCACCCCACCCCACCCCACCAGCAGATGTCCTTAGCGCCCCCGCAACCCCGCAGCCCCTTCTGTGGGGGCAACACGGGGAATTTGGGGGGAAACTGCGGCGGCGAATCGCGGGAATTTCGCTTCAAAAAGTGTGAAATTCAACGATTTCACACTTTTCTGCAAAAAAAAAATCGCCTTTTGTGGGGGGCCAATTCGGCATGTCCCATCGAATGTTGCGGGGGCGAACACGGCATTCTCGGCTTCCTTAAGGCATCACCAAGGCAAGACACCACCGCACCCCACCCCACCCCACACACTCCCCCCACACACACTGCACCCCCATTGCCGCACACGACTGCAGGTGGGGCAGCGGCGGCGCGCCGTGCGCTGGGACGAGCTGCAGGCGCAGCAGGCGCAGCGCGCGACCATCCCGCTCGAGCGCGCGCTCGTGCCGATTGGGTACTACCAGGACGAGCAGACCGAGTACATGCAGCGACGGTGAACTGGGGCGGCTTGGCAGCAATGTGTTTGTTGGTTCTGGGCTGGTGAAGTGGTCGGGCTGGCGGGTGGTCGAGCAGGCGAGTGGTCGAGCAGTGATCGAGAGTTCTGATTGGCTGCTGGGATGAGCAGCTCGAGAACCTGCATCGCCTGTGAACCGGGGCGGCACGGCAGGGGTGGGGTTGTCGCGTCTGGGCAGACGAGAGGTCGAGAGTGCCAATCGGGACGAGAGGGACGTAAAGTCACGTGAACGTGAGGCATGTGCGAGTTGATTGGTCTTCTTCGTTCCTCGAGGGCGCGTGACAGGAGGGGGGCACAGACCGCTGCTGCGAGGTGAACGCAGCATTCCGCCGCCGCCACCGAGCGCCGTAGTGCACGCGAGAGAGATCTCGCGGGTCAAACCGCGGGGCGCAATTATTCTGTTCATTATCTGTGACACACGTGAACCGTTATCCAACCCTTAACCCAGCCCTTCAACTTGAATCAGACCACACAAGTATGACCAAACTCTGAACCACAATTCAAAGCTCCATGACGTTTTTGTATCCACGTAATTTGTTGAGTAAGTGTGTGTTGCTTGAGAGCGGCTTGTACTTTTATTTTAATGTGACAGCCCCACCGTCTCCCACCCCTGTCCGGGTGGCAGCGCGTGTGGCGTCTCGCTAGGGCACCAAGCTGTGCAGCAGGTGTAACAGGGGAGAGGGCAAGCGGTGTAATAGGCAAAGCCACGTTACACAGTGTGACTTGTGACAGCACTCCCACTCTGCCTGGCGCCACCATTGAAGAGTGAAAGCGCGAGGGACCACAGACGGAGAGCTGGAGTGGAGAGAGAGAGGTGTCTGCACATGATTAAATGGGGGAGGATTTCCAGGTGCCTACCACTGCCTAACCTGACCTGTCGCTGAACGCTGCTAGTGTACAAAAAAACGCCTTGGCGGCTAAAACGCCTCAAAACAGGCACATGTGGTTGTCCCGCAGGATCTCGTCCATGTCAAGGTCCTCCACCTCACCGCTCGCATACAGGATCTTTGCCTGCCGCGTCTTTGGGTTGAAGCTCTGCACCTCGACCAGGTACCACATCGCGTCGTCGGGCCAGAAGAGCTGCAGTTCAGGGCGTGCGGGCGCGCACGTGAGTCCGGGGTGTTCCAGCCGAATCATTTTCCAAGGGGTAAGCGTGCAATGCCAGCATCAGCACCAATGCAGTGCTGCCTCAGTGCTGCCTCATATGGAGGTGGCGAGGGTCAGAGTCAGGCGTGAGCGGTGTCGGGAAACGTTGCACGCGGTCCACGCCTCTTGCACACGCACAGGGGGGGGGGGGCTCCGCCTCACCTCTGCAGCTCGGTTTCTCAAGCCCGACCCCAGGTCCGCCTCCCTGAGCGGCGTGCCGCTGGGGGTTGCAGACTCGGTCGGGCGGCCCATTGCATTGAACTGCAGACAGCAACAGGTGGCAGTGTTTGTTAGCATCTTTATCACCCAGCACGTGCGTGCTCTTCCTCAAACCATCCGGCGGCAGCATCCGGCGCTGCCCACCTTGGGTCGCTTGGCCGCAGGCGCGCCCGCGCCGCTCTTGGATCTCCGGTTGGTGACCACCTCGAACAGCGTCGGGTGCGCGTTGAGCAGCTTGTGCAGGCGGCTCCTGCGCGTTGACGCAACAGCCCATGACGGTGATGCGTGCCGCATCCATCGCTGGTGGTGCTGGCATGCTGGGCTGACTCATGGATGCATGCTCGCCCCCCACCCCGCAGCGCGGTCCCACGCGTCCACCACCCACCGTCCCGCCGCGTCCAGCTTCACAGCATAGAAGTAGGCGACAGCCATCAGCCACGCGTCGGAGTGCACAGCAACGAGAGCAAGCCAATCGCGCTTGGACATGCCGTCGCGCGCAAAGTTCACGCCCAGGCAAGGCTCCGGAAGCTCTGGGGGGACGTCCTCCACTGGGAGATCCACGCTCCACGACCCGTCCTTGTGTCCTGCACACACATCGTGAAAACTGGGTTGGGGCCCCAGCGCGCCGTCACCTCCCGCAGCGAGGCACTAGGGGCCTCTTTCTGCATGTACACACGTCTGCTTTGCGGTGCGGCGGTGGGGAGGCCCAGGGCGCCTCGATCACAAAACGTCCTCCATGCACGCATGCGCCCCCCACGCAATTGCGCCCTCTCACCATACAGACACAGGTTGTCGCGCTCTGGATCACACCGCTTGAAGAACTCCTCGACGTCTGCGTTTGCACGAGGGGGGAGGGGGGATGAGCCGGGGTTGGGTCGCACTGGTCATGGCCATCAGTCCCTCGACACGCGCTCCCCGCGTACGCCTCCTCTCCACCACGGCCGCGAGCGTTCATCAGTCACCATGTGGGGGCTCGGCAGAGGCACCCCCCTGCACGCACCATCGGTCAGCGCCTTAAGCAGCCCCGAGCGCCTCGCTGCATAGTCCTCCGCTATTTGTTCGATGTCCCTTGGAAAATCACTCATCGCAGCGAGGCCGCACCGCGAAGAGCGCGCAGCGGCGCGAATACATAAGCAAATTGCTTTCCTCGCAACCTTCCCACACTTTACTTCCACGTTTTCCAAGGTCCTCAAGGAGTTGCAGTGGATTTGCTGACGAGGCGAATGAGGGGTGATGAGAGGTGGAGAGGCGGAGAGGGAGGGGGTGACCAATACTGTGCAAGCGGCTGGGTGCTTTGGGGCTGCATTTTGTCTGTTGCAAAAGTTGGAAAGCAAAAGGCAAGGCGTGCGTGCTTGCCAAGCTCACAGGCAGCGTGTGGTGGCCCTTCGGGCCAGCCCTGATGCAGGCCCACCAAGCTTGTGTGTACTCGCCAAGCGGTACACGGCGTCCCTCTCCGCCCTTTCCCCACCCCTCACGCAAATGCACCCGTGGTGGGAGCCCATCCTGCTGCTTGTCATCGTTGCTGTCTCTCCTTCTCGCCCAAATCCATTCAGTGCGCACCGATTTATGACTGATCCCGTGTGGGCGCGTTCCCAGATGACAATGTGAGTAGGACGCCAGGTGGGGACAGGTTCTCGCACACGCTGCGCCAGATGTTCGCGCGGCATGTGTCGCTTCTTGACTCATATAAATGCCCTTGAATGCCATCAGGCGTGGCTCAGACGCTGCGACGGGCCTCTGCCGACCCATCGCGGCCACTCGGCAGCATTTCCGCGCTTCCCCGGGCAGTAATACTCTCCCAAACGATTATACACGGCTGTATGTCGACCCGAGTGCGCTGTGTAGGCCTACATCTCGGTAGGCGGGGTGGCCGATTTTTTATGACCTCACTCAGACACACCGCCTGTCCCCCCTAGCAGCATCCCGCGCCCCTCAACACGCGCATCTAGTGGATGGGGATCAGTGATTTTCTTTTCAGTTTTTTCAATTAATTCTTCCACAGCCGGATTTCGCTTTGACCGCGAAGGCACAGCGCCCATACAGTACCGCCACCTGGCCCCACATGTGGTGTACAAGTGCCCGCAAACTGCACTAGCACTACGCGCCCATCATGCAAACTGCACTGGCACTGCGCGCGGCGGCTTTTCATGGTAGACTGATGTGCAGGTCAGGTGCCGCGTACTCGCTAGCTTCTCTGGGTTCTGGCAACGTCGACTGTCAGATCGCACCTGGATCGCACAGTTTTGTTTGTTTTCGTCTGTTACGCTTTAAGAGTGATCATTAGACTCGACACGGACGTCGACGCCCCACCGCTGGCTTGCGTCCACCAGCTGTTTGCTCATTCGAAACATTCGAATGAACGGCTCGTACCGCGTCGGCTGCGCCTCGTGCGGCTTGCTGCACCTGTGGGTGTTTGCTGGCGCGGCGCTGCTGCTAGCGATGGGTGCTGCTCCTGCTCCAGTGGACACGCCACCCCGGGGCTTCCGCCTGGTTGGGACTGGTGATTCGCGGGGGACGGACTTAACGAAACACTGCCGTGTATCAGTCTATTACTGCGCCAACAAGTGCAGGAACAACACGGTGCGCGCATGCCCGGGGGGGGTCGCATAGGAGGGGGGGGGGCGTGCCTGGTGGGGGTGCATTGGGAGCGCGCATGCGGGGGACTCATGCAGCATGCAGTCCAGTCCCAGATCAGACGAGATTTGGCATTTGACTGCGACAGCCAGGTAGTCAAGCAGATGTGAAGCCTGCAGAGCAAGGGGGGCATGGGGTGCGGCGTGTGTTGACCGTGAAACACGCCCCTGCCTGTGCAGGCGTGCGTGGCCTTCACGTGGGTCGAAACGGGGCCCACCCGCGCTCAGTGCTGCTATACCAAGAGTCGCCTCCAGGTGAGGTCCCTCCGCAATGCTGTGGCGTGGGATCTGGATGCAAGTGAGGCAGCGCCCGAGCCACCCCCGCGCGCCCACCAGCCAAGCCACTCCACTGCCGTGCGGTGTCAGCCCCTCCACAGATCCACTGTCTTGCCTTCTTGCGATGAGCACACTTACTCTGCCGCGGCACCCGCGGCCGCTCGCAGGATCCGCTCACACCCTTCCGAGCGGGTGACGCCGGCTACACTTACGCCCGTGACGACGGCCCGGCACCAACCGACGAGCGCAGTGTGTCTGTGGTGGCGTTTGGCGACTCGCTGAGCGACACTGGCGGCGTTTATGGCGAATGGGAGATACTGGGTGAGCCCCTTGCGAGGCTGGGTTATTTTGAGCACCAGTGGAGCAATGGCAACACATGGCCGCGACACATCAAGGAGGCACTGCCCGAGGCGATGAAGAACGTGGAGGTGAGGCAGGCAGTGCTTCTTCGATTGGGCAGTTTACCGCCGACGGCGGTTTCTGGGCGGTAATAATTAATTGATTGTTGAGGGTTTACCGCCCGATTTTGCCGATTTTGGCCGATTTTGGCCCCGCCACCAGCGGCCGGGCTGTAAGAATTAATTGATTGAAATCAATTGGAGAAGCACTGGAGGCAGAACATGCGACTGGGCAGCGGCGGCGGCGGCGGAGTTCGGATTGCGCCCACCATGCAAGAACCGTATTGATCATCAAAGGATTTGGTGAAACTCGGATCCAATGAATGAACTCTGATCGTTCAAGTTTTATTGTTCGTCTTGATTGCGCCATAACGTCACACTCAAGGTGAGGTCGCCTTAATGCTTCCAGATGCACGTTTGGTTCAATACGTTTGGTTCAACACACGTTTGGTAAAATAAATCCGAGAGCCCTATGTTGTAGTTACACGCCCTGCCGCTGCTGCTGTGGCTGCTGGCAGCGCTGCATGCGCGTTTTGCGTTTCCTCCCTCCCGGCTGTGCCCGGTGCCCCCTAGATGCTTCGAGGTGCCTAGGGCGGTCAAGAGCGGCCTGCAGGCCGTCCGCACCTCCGCTGCCCTCATCCTTCGAGGTGTGTCCGCTTTTCTCCCCTTGTTCCTCTTCCGCTCTCCTGCATGCTCCACCAGTACCACGGCATCATCGCCAGCAACTCCCCCTGCTGCCCCACCACATACCCAACGCCTCAGGCGGCGCCTTGATCCCTCTGACCACCCGAGGCGTCGCCAAAGGTGTCACCCCGACCGCCTCAGGCGCCACCCCGACCGCCATGGGCGCTCATCACCGCCCGAGGCGCACCCCCGACCGCCTCAGGCGGTCATGACCGCCTTCACTTGCGCGGATCGGGCGTTGGAATTTTGGTAGGGCTGGTAGGATGCCAGCAGAGGATGAATTTCAGCGGCCGCGGCTGTGGCGGCCAGGCGGAGGGCAAACATGTCCAAACCCTCCAGAGAGTTAATCTTACAACTGCCTGAAGGCAGGAAAGTTTCTGGGGTAGCGGCATTTAGGCAAGACTCGGAAAGCTCTCGTCGTGTAGATAATTTACTAAAACCTATAATGGCCCCGGATTAATGTGCGTCGTTACATGCTACGGCCCCTACGCCGCAGCCCGGTCAGTTGAAACAGTGGACTGGTGCCCCTCCCCCCCCCTTCCCCCACACACACACCAACCCCCGCTACCCCCAAACCCCGCTCCCCCCAGCTGTTGTGCTCCGAGGCGCACCACCACCCACTCCTCTCCATCAAGGCGCCCCCCCCCTCCCCCAGCTCATACCAGGCCCCCCCAAGCTCCCATGGTGGGCGACCAGGCTCACCCCTCTCCCCTCAGGTCCCCCCTGGCACCAAGCACGGTGCATCTTGCTTGCATGCACGCATTCACTGCAATGCTGGGGGAGGCCCCCCTGACCGCCCTGCCCCCCGCTGCCTCCATGGGGGGAAGCTCCCGCCGACCTGTTTGCGTGAGTGTCGGCCTCTGCCCTGCGGCGTTGCTCCAGGGGTTGCGCTCGCCCACTCCTGCCCACCAAAACACGCGGCCCAAATCCCCCGCCTCCGGTACCCCCCACCCCCCTGGTGCATCGCGCATCACAAACGATGACGCAATGCCGAGGCCGCAGTGATGGCACGGTAAGGCTGCGGACATGAGTTGACACATCCCCTCGACCGCGCCTCGACCCCATGGACGCACTGCAGTGACCGCCGGCATGGCGCATGCGGGGCTATGCTAGGTAAATCGGATTTGTTGGCATGCGCGAGGGACAAGCTGCACTGCTCGCGTGCTGTTGCATGCTGACAGGGAGAGACGACAACACCACCAGCTCAGTGATCCCTGCTTAGGCAGTATACCGCTCGGAGCGGAATCTGAGCGGATTTGTTATTAATTGTTTTGCAGGCTATTCCGCTTTTCCGCTTTTCCGCTCGGGGGGGAATTAATTGTGCCGGGAAAAAGCTAGGAAAAGGCGGAATAATAATGTATTGCGAAATCATTCCCAGGGATCACTGCACCAGCTCCTGAAATGTTCTGCTCAGGTCAAGCAGGAAGGCCCCCCCACACTAGAAGTCGTACAGGCAGAGTAGCAAAAAATACTGCTGCTCTCTGTCTGTGGCTGCCCCCCCCCCTCCCCCCCCGCTCCTCCGCTCCCCTGATGAGCAGCAGAACATGCCGTGTATGCCGCTCCCCTGTGTATGCCCGGCCTGTGCATGCCGCTCCCCTGTGTATGCCACTCCCCTGATGAGCAGCAGAACATGCCGTACTGGCTCCGCTCGTTGAGTATGTGACACAAATATAAGGGTGTAAATGAGGATGACACGCGCCCCCTCTGCACACGATTGCTGCAAGATCCCGTTTCGCCTAGCCTGTGACGTGCTGTCACTGCTGCTGCTGCTGCTGCTGCTGCTGCTGCTGCGCAGATCACTTCTACGCACGATTGTTGCAAGATCCCGTTTTGCCTAGTCTGTGACGTGCTGTTGCTGCTGCCGCTGCTGCTGCTGCGCAGATCACTTCAATCGCGATGGGCGGGGCGTCTGTGCTCCCGCTCAACTTGGTGGACGAAAGCGTGGTCAGCTTTTCTTGTAAGCTTGCACTGCGGTCGCGTCATGCCCAAGGCCTCCCTGGAACGTGTGCCCCATGCGTGCACACACGCACAAACACGCACACACACACACACACACACACACACACACGCAAGCACGCAGACACGCACACACACACACACACACACACACAACTCCGTACGCAGACCCGCATCTGGCGACCCAGTTTGCCACTGCTGCTGCGGAGGTTGCCGCGGGCAACTTGGTTCGCGGAAATACCACCGTGTGCATCATCTGGGCCGGAGCGAACGAGTAGGTGTCGCACCGCAATTGAGCATGCCGAGGCATGCTCATGCCTTACCCTTCCCATCCATGAGTATGAGCGGGCCTGGTGGTGTGTGTACTCTTAACTCGCCCCCACACAAAGTTCATTGTCCCAACACCTGCAAAGGGGTAACTCTGTGACAGTAGGCCCCCTTGCATGCCCTCCTGCTGCCAGCTTGCTCAACTGTGGAATTTAACTACCCCCCCCCTCCCCCTCGTGTAACCCCTCCCCCCGCTCCCTTCTCGTCTGCATGCACGAGCGTGGGCGCGCACACACACGCATACACACATCACATGCCCACACACACAAACACGTTCAACCTTAAGGCGCTTGGTCGCGCGGCCGCCTCATGACCGATTTGCCCCCCTCCCACCCACCCCCCCTCCCACCCCTGTTGCTATGTGCACTTGCAGCTTGCATGAGCTGAACAACCCTTACGTGATATTCAACCCCGCCGTCAACCCCGGGGCCCCGCGAGTCAACCCCGGGGTCGCCCCTACCCCTGAGCAGCTGGCCCAGGCCCAGCAGGTCTTCCTCGACAACATTGTTACCACCCTCGCCCAAAACGCCCTCGTCTTGGTGACGAGCGGCTTGTGTGACAAGGTCATGCTCTGGACCGTCCCCCCGCTGCACCGCTCGCCCGGCTTCATCGCTGATACCACCTTTGCCGTCAAGACAGCGGTTGCGGCATCGTTCGAGGTCTGCCCCCCATGGCCGGCACCCTGCCCCGGCTACGATGACCTCATCGAACAACACTCTGTCTCTGGCATTGCGGACGCCATTGACGGTCTCAAGGCTGTTATCATCCGTATAAACCACGGCATTGCACAAGCCATTGCCTCACTCGACTATGGAGATGACTATGGAGCGCCCATCTCCACCTTCAACGCGTACGCCCTGCTCATCGGCGTCCTCAACGACCCTGCCAGGTACGTACGCAGCCCCTCGCCGAGCGCCGGACCCTGGAGCTTCCATGCTTCGGAGGCATGCATGCCCTCTCACCCGTCGGCTCGCGTGCGTGTACACAGTGTTTTTTTACAGTTTTTACATGTACGCGTCCGGAGGAGCCCAGGGCGTGAGTTGAGGCCTAGACTTCACGTCTAGGGGAGCTCTACTAGTAGAGCCTGCGAGGCCACGCAGCGTGCCAGCCTACCAGATGCATGTGTTCAACTGTACACACTGCACCCTTCATTGCAGGTACGGCTTATCTGACACCACCCATCGGTGCATGGTGAGTTCTGACGCCACTGCAACAAACGACTCCACGCTCGTGAGCACGTGCGCCACCCCCGACACGTTTGTGTGGTGGGACGGCCTCCACCCCACCGCGGCCGTGCACACGGCGATTGGCGCCGCAATCGCGGCGGCGCTGGAGGGACTCCTGTGACCAGCAGCGCCTCCAGAGGGAATCTGGGTTGGACAGCAACGCGTCGCCGTGCACCTGTGCATCTGTGCTCAGATAGACCACGCGCACACGCAACACGCGGGTGGCGGCCGGCAGCGGCGGCCAGGTGCGGCGGCGGCCGGATGGTAGCGGTGGCGTGCTCGCGTTCGTCTTCCTGAGTTAACAGTTCACAGTTGACTAAACGCTCCCTCAAAGCGTGGTTTGAGGAGGGCCGACCAAACATACTAGGGACCTCTGTCCATCTAGTTGTCATAGGTCAAGGCCACCAGAGTTTACTTCCAGCCACTGGCACATGAAGCCGGCCCAACCCAGACGACGACCCTTGTAACTTCCAGCCTCTGGCAGATGTGCCTGGTTCGGACCTAGACGTTGCTGGGCTTCTGCACCCTCACACGCTCTGTAAGACAAAGCCGCGCATCCAAGCATGCACCAGCGTCCAACATTGGAATGCATACATGCACCAGCAGCAGCATCGCGCACGGTCACACGACACACGGCGCTCACGTCCGTTTGCGAAACCTAGCCAAATCGACACTTTCACACATCTTCTAACATGTAAGGGGAGGTTTGGGGGAGCCAAGTGGGGGCACGCGGGCCATGCGCTGCGTCACGCAGAGTGTAATATCCATCATCATCCGGGGCTACTCGCTTCGGCGTGACCAACTAACGGCTTTCCGCCTCCCCACCCACCACCACTCCTACGCCACAAAATTGAGTCTTTAGAACAGTCGTGTAAGAGGTGCACGGGTGCATATTCGTAGTGTGCAACTGCAACATCCATGACCCATCAACACCATGACTACTACTGCGCCGCGCCGCCTCAACCGCCCAGCGCTGCCGCCAGCTGCGCCACGCTGAGCAGCGCGAACGCGGGCCCTGGCGCGCCCTTCACGTGGCGGCCGACCTCGTCGGCTGTCAGCCGCGGCCGCCCAAACGTGGCCGTAAAGTGCCCGTGCGCGTCGACGATGTCGTGCGGCGGCCCACGCGCAACCGACACCCAGTGGTCGCCCCCGAGCCGCTGCAGCTCAAAGCTCCAGCTGCGTGTGCACGCGCGTGCGTGAGCGCGTGCATGTGCACCGGGGAGGGTGGGTCTGGGATGGGTGGGGCCGGGGCCGTGAAAGGTGGGGGCACGGGGCCGCGTGCCGTCCAGACATGCACGCACACACGCAGTCGCGCACTGTACGTACCTCGGCTGGCGCACACCATCGACCGCAACGCTCGCGCTGCTGCCGTCGAGCCCCCCGTCCTCCGGCCGCCGCGTAAAAGAAAACTCCGCGCGGGAGAGGGGCTCAAAGCCCAGGCCGTCGCCGCGCGCCTTGACGAACGCCTGCGTCGCGCCAGGTGTGGCGCATGGCGTGCGTGTGTGTGTGTCGTGTGTGTGGTGGCATGAGGCGCTGTGTGTGGGATCTTTGCGTGTGCGTGTGTGTGTGTGTGCGTGTGTGTGTGCGTGTGTGTGAGTGTGTTCGTGTATGCGTGTAGCTGTGGTTATGTGCGTGCGCGTTTGCATGCACGCACATGTGTGTGTGTGTGTGTGTGTGTGCGCGCATGTGCCCACTGTATCACATGCACCGGCCTCCCTTTGCGCGCACCTCCTTCAGACTCCACAGCCTCTGAAACCATGACTCCATCTGGCCTTCGTCGTGCGCGCAGCCCTGGATCAGCGCCCACTGCGGGCGGTGGCACGCCATGGCCACACGGTGCGCGTGGTGTGGGTCTCCATCTGTCCCGGCGGAAGCAGCGCAGGGGTGCACGCATGCACACACACACACACACACACAACACATGCACACACACATAGTGCTACGTGGCCGCACCTCTGACGGCGCAAACTGCGCCCGGAAGATCTCGATCGCCGTGGCAAATGCCTCTCCACCTCTCCGCCGCACCTGGTTGGGCGCGGCCACGTCGATGCCGACGACGCACAGCGGGTCTGCTGCGAGGGCAGTGAAGTTGCCCTGTGTGCACGCCACGCACACACACGAAAGGCATGTTGGTGGGTGTGCTGGGCGTGTGTGTGTGTGCATGAGTGCAACCCCCATGTACCCATGCATACACAGCCCATGCAGGCGCTGGCACCCAGGCCCCCAAGTGCACCTCATGCGAGACGTTGAAGTTGAAGTTGGGTGCCCCATGAGGCTTGGCGTTCGTGGTGAACGGCTTCCTGCCCTTGGTGCGAGCGATGTTCACGTCGGCGATGTCCACGTCGCAGACCGCACACACTGCAGCGCGCTGCAGCAGGCGCGACACCACCGCGCGCTTGCGGTCGTCCTCCTTGATAAAGCGGCGCACAGCATCCCGCTCCTCGCTTGGCAGCAAGCCCAGGCACGCATCGAACTCGCCCGCGCTCGGCTCCCAACTCGCTGAATCGACCGCCCACCGAAGCACGCCGAGCGGGGCGCCGCTCATCAGCACCTCTATCAGAGCAATGCCGCCACCGTTTCACATCGCACGGTCGACGCGCGCTCTCGGACGGTGACATTCGGGCGCGGGACCATCAAATTGACACACCAGTTTGAAAGTATCGCAGCGGACAGCTAGGCCACCAAGTGATGATGAAGTTGTTTTACAATCCACTGCCGGCGGTCACACGTTCGGTTCCAAAGCTCCAGCGGGACTTAAGAGAGCAGGCACGAGGCCCACCAAAAAAGTAAAGCTACTAGAGCAGCCCACGGTAGCGCCAACCACGTCGTGGCGGGCGCCAAGCAAGCAGCACCACAATGCAGGCTCCACACCCAACACCTCCAGTGGCCGGAGGACAGGGCCCAAGGTATAAAACCATAAAAGGACCAGAAAGGCCTTCCCCCCAACCACTGGAAGCGGGGCTGGTAGCACACCCGCCGCAGCACTCTACCCAGCGACCACACAGCACCCGCCACCGCACGTGTGCGGCGCCACCTCCCTTCAAACACACCCCCAGAGGGAATGCAACCAGCAAACAGGTGCAGCCACCCGCTCGCCGTCAACCACGAGGCGCGCGCGGTGGAACTGCGCCCGCTTGCCCGCAGCCTTGGCGGCGACGAAAGCGGGCCACAGTGCCCGGCGCCGTCGCGGTCACTCAGCACGTCGAAGACGGCAGACGCCGGTCCAGACCAGTATTGTCGGTTGCGCAGCGCGTGGCGCCAGCGCACGACGGTGTCGGCCACGGCTTCAGACGTCACGGTGAAGAGCACACGCAGCATGCCGCCCGCGCGCCGCTCCACACCGATGCCCCCGACGGCATGTTGGGAGTTTAGGAACGACGCTGACACGACGCCGCCGCTAGCCGGCTCGTTTTGGCGAGGCCTCGTACAGGAAGCGCACGACATCCATAGCCAGGCAGAAAGGCAGGCTGATGCCGGCCTCGGCGTTGAAAGCGAGCCGCTCCGCCGCCGCCGACGCCGCCCCCACCGCATCGTCGTTAAATTCGCTGCTGATGATCGTCTGCGATGAGCCTGGTGGCGGCTGCCACTGGGATGGACAGCACGTGGCTGCGGCGCAGCGACGTGTCGCCCACACGCGCGGGCAGCCCCCCCCCGACGGCAGGGGCCGCTCGCAGATGCGGCGCCAAGTGCTAGGCTCTAGCAGTGGCGAGAGGTGCCATGCAGCATGTGTCCTGCTGCATGCCACGCTGGAGCTGGCCGTGCAGCCTGCCGCTCGGCCGCACACCCCGCCGACTTCCGCAGCAGCTGGGTGCTCCACGTCACCGGTCCCCCGCGCGCAGCGGCTTGCGGCCTGCGCCCGTGCCACGCCCCCCGCGACCACCTCCGCTGGCACCACGGCCGCCACCGCTGTCACCCCCGCGTCCACCACCACCGCTCCTTCCGCCACCCCCACGACCGCCGCCGCCACCGGCCTCGCTGCCGGTCATCACCGGCGGCGCCTTGGCCGCCCCGCCGCCAGCGCCGCCACCGCCCGCGTTCGGCAGCAGCGTCGAGAACCCGGGGCGCTCGAACTCGCGCGCAAAGTCGGGCACGAGCGCAGCGCGCGTCGTGACGGCGACCTTGGGGAACGTCCATACACGCAGGTCGGCGGCGCCCTTGCAGCCGACCGAGACCCAGCCAAGGCCCGCGATTGCGACGTCCACGGTGCTCGCGTCCCAGGCGCTGCCCTGGAAGAGTGGGGGGAAGGGGTGGCAGGAATGCGGGGGGGAGGCTGAGTGTTTAGGGTTTGATGTGAGCGGAGGAGCTGGCGCCCGTCAATGCATGCTGGACATCGGTCAAGATGGCTGCTCGTGGGGGCGAGCTACCATCAGGGCTTCAGCGGTGGTGACCGCCGAGGCAACAACAGAGTTTATCCGCTTCACCATCGCAGCGTTTGTCACCGCGCTCACCCTCGGGGGCACTCGTCTGCCGGTGACTGGCGTCGGCATTGGTCTTCAGGCAGCCTGCCATGACGACTCTGTTTGCCCAGGCCCCCCTGGAGGGTGGGACCTGGCCATGCATGACGCATGGGGCGCAGGCAGAGCCCCATGCATGGAGTTGGACAACCATGCACCATGCCAGGCGGGGACTTTTCTGCTTCAGCGCCGCCAGTCGGCACAGCCGGCGTGGTTGGCCTCAAAGGCCAGGAGGAGGACGGTCCTTTCCTATACGCTCCTTGCCAGACATGTCCCTCAGGGACTTGTTTGGGTCTAAACTAGCCGGCGGGAGCGGTAGTCTAGACGGCAGGTAACCGGCTGGTGGCTATCGTCCTTCACAGGGCGGTGGCACTAGGACTAGTGTTGTCTTAGCTGGAATGCCATGTAACTGTAACTGTGAGAGAGGGGAGAGGGGAGGGGCGCGGGTTGAGGAGGGAGGGGCTGCTGTGGCGTCTAGTCGTGTGGGCGGTGTGGGCGGCGCACGGGCACGCCCACGGTGATCGCATCCCAGGCGCTGCCCTGACAGGGGGGGGGGGAGGGGGGCGGGCATGAGGCACAAGGTTGCGGGTTTAGGGTAAACGGTTGAGGCCCACCTGCATCGTGTCGCACACGGTTTAGGGTTCCATGGTTTGGGGCTATTTATTGAGTCCCACCTGCACACCCCTTGACGCACGGTTTATGGTTGTGCGTGCAGGGCAAATAGGGCCCCCCGCCCCTGCCCCGAGCTAGAGATTGAGTCCCACCTGCACCGCCACCTCTGCTGGCACGAGGCGCGGGAACTCGGCCGCGCGCTCGGGCGAGTACGGCGGTGTGAGCTGCGTGCCCACGTGCTTTGCGATGCGCTCCTCAACGCCCTGTGTGTTGGGGGAGGGGGCGTGAGCTGCGTGCGCTTCGTGCCAACGTCGACGTGCTGTGGGTAGATCATCGCCACCACACTCCCGCAACAACAGACACCACGCGCCTCGGTTTTTCCGTAGTGCAGCTCGACGTAGTGCGACACAAACACGGTCAGGTAGATCGTCGCTGCCGGCGCCGCCACGACGTCGATGCGGCACAGACCTCCGAGCAGGATTGTGGAACCGGCGGGCACGCGGAACGTGCGGCCGACGAGGCGCCGCGTCGGGAGCACGGCCTGCGCACACAATAATGGGGATGGTGGATGTTACAATAGAGAGAGCACACGACGTCGATGCGGCACAGACCTGCGAGCAGGATCGTGGATCCGGCGGGCACGCGGAGGGTGCGGCCAACAAGGCGCCGCGTCGGAAGAACGGCCTGCGCACACAACAATGGTGATGGTGGATGTTACAATAGAGAGAGCACACGACGTCGATATGGCACAGACCTCCGAGCAGGATCGTGGAGCCGGCGGGCATGTGGAAGGTTCGGCCGACGAGGCGCCGCGTCGGGAGCACGGCCTGCGCTTAGAAAGCAGTTTTGTTCTTAGGACGACAGATAACATTGAAGTCCATGTAGGTCTTACATGGGTCACGGAGCATGCATGTGCACGAGTGAGGAGAGAAGAACCGGCAGAAGGCATGCGGAACATGCAGCCGACGGGCACAGGGTCGGAAGCACGGCCTGCGCAACGAGAGAAAAGCATTGAGAGGAGGAGCACGGGGCATGCACGGGCGCAGCAGAGCCCACCGAGCAGGCACGCGAAACATTGCGGCCAGCGAGGCGCCGAGTCGGGAGCACGGCCTGTAAAATGATGATGATGGATGTCATACAACAGATCCCACGACACAGCACACAACGCAGCACACACAGCAGAGCATGCAATCGAGCAGGTGTGGAGGCGCGGCCGACGAGGCGCCGTGTCGGGAGCACTGCATGCGCAAACAGAGGTCAACAGAGCGTGCATGCAGCATGGCATGGCATGAGCGGGGAGGTGAGCATGCGCGGGGGAGAGGAGGATGGAGCTCCGCAGAAGGCACTCAGAAGGCTCGGCCGACAAGGCACCTGGCTGTAAGCACGGCCTGTGCAAATATAGCACACGGCACAGCACAGAGCAGAGAATGTACAGACACGGGTGGGGAGAGTGGAGCCAGCAGGCGCCTGGTTGGGAGCACGATGTGGTAGGCTGGCGCGCGGCGTGGCCTTGCGGGCTCTCCCAGTAGAGCCCCCCTAGACGTGTAGTCTAGGCCTGAAATCACGCCCCGGGGTCCTCCGGGCGCGTACGTGTAAAACCCGTGTAAAACCTGGGAGCACGGCGTGCATAAAGAAAGCAGCCTGGTCGGAAGTACGGCCTGCTCACGTCGTCGGGGTGCGCGTTGGGTTCCACCAAGCGGCGACGGCACACGGAGTACGCAACACCACACCCTCACACACCCACTCACCTTGATTTCCGTCCGGTTGAGCATGCTCGTGAGCAGGTGGCCAGGGTAAGCACGCTCTGGTTACACTGCCCCACCCTCATCCTGCCCTCACCCACCCACCCACCCACATTGACCTCAGTCACGAGCATGCTCAACCATTGAGCATGCTCGTGAGCTGAAGCCGCGCAACATACTTCCCAGACATCACACCCTCACGCACCCCCACCCACACCCACACCCACACCCACACCCACAAACACAAACACACGTAAACAACGACAGGCACCTTGACTTCAGTCAGGTTGCGCATGCTCGTGAGCTGGTAGTCATGCGGCACACCTTCCACACCCACACCCTCATCCTCCCCCACCTTCACCGACAAATGCAAACACACCCGAAAGCGCAAACAACAACACCCACCTTGAGCTTGCACCCAGGTTGAGCATGCTCGTGAGCTGGTAGATGTGCAACACACTTCCCACACAAACCACCCTCACCCACCCACCCACCCACCCCCACACACAAGCACACCCACAAACACAAATACGCGTTAATAACGACACGCACCTTGACCTCAGTCAGGTTGAGCATACTCGTGAGCTGGTAGTCGTGCGGTACGCCGGGCGTGTCAAACGCGCGCTGCTTCGGGCCGAGCGGCAGCCCTGGCACATTGAGTAAGCCGAGGGTAGTCCCGGGGACCTGCATAGGCAGGCCACAAGGACACAAGTTCAGTGAAACTACTAGGAGGAGGACTCCTTACATCTATTGTATGGTTTACAGCCAGCCCAGCCCGGGCACATTGAGCAGGCCGAGGGTGGTGCCTGGGACTTGCATGCACAAGCAGGGAAAAGGTTCAGTGAAGCAAACCACTGTTGTAGTGGGGGAAAGAGAGAGACAGAGCGAGCGAGAGAGAGAGAGAGAGAAACAGAGAGAAACAGAGAGAGAGAGAGAGACACTCTCCCTCTCCCTCTCCCCACACACACAAAGAAAAAAAACGAATAACACGCACCGGCGCGATTGTCGGCTCGCGGCTGCCGCTCGTCCCCCCCAGCCGCTTCATTGCGCTGATGAGGCTGCTCTTTCCAGCATTTTGTGCGCCGACGACCCACAGGTCGCCCCTGCGAGCGCACGGGGACACGGCACAGGCACAGTGTTAGAACGAGGCACAATGTGGGCTGATTTGGGGCAGCCTGCACACACAGGAGTCTGCAGAGTGTCTGCATGCAGTCTGCATGGGGTTGTGATGTAATTGGGCCAGCCGCGCCATCGCGTCGATCGCCCAAACTAAGAAAGGCCTCGACTCAGCGCGCAGCGGCACTTAGAGGTACACAGCGGCCGCGGGATGCAACAGCTGAACGACCCACCCAGGTGGTCATATGGACCCCTCCCGATGTACAAACTCCTCTCCCACAGCAAGCCTGGTTGCCGTCATCTAATGAGTGACGCGCATGAATGGATGAACGAGATTCCCACTGTCCCCATGTATCTAACGAAACCACAGCCAAGGGGACAGGCTTGGCTGTAAACAGCGGGGAAGGACTCTCCTTTCCAGTGTGTGCGCGATGGGGGTGAAAGCCACTGCACCAATAGGTCAGGCCAAAAGTGCATTAAGTGCGTGCCGAGGAGCCTGTGGCCCTTGAAACTAGCATGCAGGCAAGTGTGGTGGGGGGTGCCCGACTAGTGGTGGGCGGAGGCCTGGGCCGCGACCCAAAGTGTGGTCACTCCTCGCCCGCACCCCCGCCCGGGTGCCCCCCGTGCCCCAACCCCGGTGTGTTAAAACATGTACAGCCACATGTGCTCCGTCCACCCGATGGACATCCTCCTCTCAGCCTAGTTGCCGCCATTACCTGGCACGTGCTCGATAGCAGGATTGCACATTCGACATTCGATCCATATGACATTCGACATTCGACATACGACATTCGATGTTTTTTCAAGAGGTCATTCGATATTCGACATTCGATGGTTGTTTTCCTAACTTTGGCCTCGATTTTCTCATCGCAAACCTTTACGGATTTCACTTCTGAAAGAAGTTCTGGAATCCTGGCGTCACGGTGATGCTTCTAGTTATCGGAATCGTTCGAAACAGAGCTTTGGTTCGAAAATGTTTGGAAAAGTGTGAACTCGTCGAATGGTGTTCGTAGCGTATATACGACATTCGACATTCGCATTCGATCATTCGACATTCGATGCTCATCGAATGTGAATGGTGCAATCCTGCTCGATAGCAGCATGAGGGTGAACGTTGCTGTAATAATAGGCTGATGATGATGGATGTTACAGTCAGGGACATGATGTTTGGTTACAATCCACTTCTGGCGGTCACACGTACGGTTCCAAAGCTCCAGTGGGACTTAGAGAAACAAGGCTCAAGGCCCACAAAAGGTCAAGCTACAAGTAGCCCACGGTAACGCCATCCACACTTGGTGGCGGGCGCCAAGCAAGCAGCACCACTGTGCAGGCTGCACACCCAGCCCCTCAAATGGCCAGAGGGCGGACCCAAGGTATAAAACCATGAAGGGACCAAAAAGCCCTCCCCCAGACCACCGGAAGCGGGGCTAGTAGCACACCCGACACTTGTAACAAGTAACAAGTAACACGGGGTTTCCAGCTAAGCAGGCTACTCTTCTACTAGAGACACCCGCCGATACTCCAGCACACTTCAGTACTAAAGTACCGCCGGCTCCCGGCCGATAGACTACCGCTCCCGCCGGCTAGACTACCCCAAACAGCGGTCTCTTGAGAGAAATGTCTGGCAAGGAGCATATAGGAGAGGACCTTCCTCAGGGTCACAGTAGTGGCCTTGTGGCCAGTCAAGCCGGCAGAGCCGACTGGCGCTGACTGGAACGGTCCCCGCCTGACAGTGCATGGCTGTCCAGCTCTCGTTTGCATGGGGCTCAGCCGGCGCCCCATGCCTCATGCATGGCCCGGTCCCACCCTCCAGGGGTGCATGGACGACAGAGTTGTCATGGAGGCTGCCTGAAGAACTTCCAACGCCAGTCACCGGCAGACGAGCGACCCCGAGGATGAGCGCGGTGACGAACGCTGCGATTGGTGAAGCGGATTTACTCTGTGTTGCCTCGGCGGTCGCCACCGCTGAAGCCTTGATGGTAGCCCGCCTCTACGGGCAGCCATCTTGACCAATGTCCAGCATGCATTGACGGGCGCCAGCTCCTCCGCTCGTCGATCAACTCGTCGAGATCGGTGCTGCATGGCATCCTGCATGGGGGGAGGATAAGGGCCGTCTCCCAGCACGGGCGGCGGCAGCGCCGCGGCTACTCGCCAAGCCATGGCAGCGCCGGGCAAGCCGCTCCTGAAGTTTTCCACCGAGGGGCAGTCTAGCAGGAGCCGGGCCAGTCGTATTTTACCCCGCTCGTCAGCGGCACGGAGATCCTCGTCACCAGCAGCGCCGCATGCTGGGTCCAGGGCTCGGCGACGAGAACGCGCCTCCGTTAATCGAGCCCCTTGTAAAGGCGTATGAAACCGTGCTCGGCGCGCATGGCCCGAGCACTTCACTGAGATGGCTGCCTTTTGGTGGTAGGGAACCCCAACTCTGTAAAGAGCGTGGGCGCACCCCCAGGTCCCCTACCGCAGCGGCAGCAAACACGTGTTCAAGTAGTTGAGCGCTTGTGGGGAAACAGAAACGCAGGTTCATTGCCAATCGCCAAAAGAGGCTAACATCTTGGCCTATCAGATAAGTCAGGCGGCATGTGACAGTTCCGCCAGTGATTTTCTTTTCAGGAGTTTAAATTAAATTTTCCACAGCTGGATTTTGCTTTGATGGTGTTGACTGTTGGCCTACAGCTGACCGTTTGTCCTCAGCTGTAGGTCGCTTGAAAGCTGCTGACAATCTCTGTCTGGCGGCCTTGTCAGACTAACAATCCACTGAATGGGTTGAGCTGTGTTCAAGGGCAAAGTACAGCCAGAATACAGCCAAATGGCTGTGGACAGCCGAAAAGGAAATCACTGAGGCCCACCCATTGTGCCCCACCCATCCACCCACATGAAACCCATTGCCGACTTGACATCCTCCACCAGCTCTGAACCCTAAACCCCAACACCTCCTTGAAAGCTAAACCATGTCTTACACCTCTACAAAACCTCTATAAAACCGTTGGACTTGAAGCCCTAAAACCCGATCCTCGATCCACACCCCACCTGAAACCCATCGCCGTTTTCACACCGTCCACCAGCTCCCAGATCCTGCTACCCTGTGACCATAACCTGAATCCAATCCCTAAACCTAGAACCCACAACCCGAAAGCCCTAGAACTCCAACCCACCTGAACCCCATGGCGGCCTTCACATCCTCCACCAGCTCGCGGATTCCGCTCCCCTTTGTTGACGACACCATGAAGACCTTCTCGGGGCGCGGCAGGCCAGCGTCCTTCATGCGCTCGCGTGCCCAGTTCTGCATGGGACAAACGTGTCATTGTTATGGTCGCGCGCGCAGGGAGCGTTTTCTGGCGGGAATTTGGCTTATTTCCGAATGAGGGGGTCAAATGAGGGGGCGCGACGGGCCAGCGTCCTTCATGCGCTCGTGCACCCAGTTCTGCACGTGCGCAACCATAACAACAACATTGTTTTCCCGTTCGCAGAACTGGGTGCGCGAGCCATGAAGGACGTTGGCCTGCCGCGCCCCCTCATTTGGCTTGGAAATTATCAAAATCCCTACCGGACACCGCTTCCTGTGTGCGCAACCATAAAAACAACATGTTTGTCCCGTGCAGAACTGGGTGCACGAGCGCATGAAGGACGCTGGCCCGTCGCGCCCCCTCATTTGACCCCCTCATTCGGAAATAAGCCAAATTCCCGCCAGAAAACGCTCCCTGCGCGCGCGACCATAACAATGACACGTTTGTCCCATGCAGAACTGGGCACGCGAGCGCATGAAGGACGCTGGCCTGCCGCGCCCCGAGAAGGTCTTCATGGTGTCGTCAACAAAGGGGAGCGGAATCCGCGAGCTGGTGGAGGATGTGAAGGCCGCCATGGGGTTCAGGTGGGTTGGAGTTCTAGGGCTTTCGGGTTGTGGGTTCTAGGTTTAGGGATTGGATTCAGGTTATGGTCACAGGGTAGCAGGATCTGGGAGCTGGTGGACGGTGTGAAAACGGCGATGGGTTTCAGGTGGGGTGTGGATCGAGGATCGGGTTTTAGGGCTTCAAGTCCAACGGTTTTATAGAGGTTTTGTAGAGGTGTAAGACATGGTTTAGCTTTCAAGGAGGTGTTGGGGTTTAGGGTTCAGAGCTGGTGGAGGATGTCAAGTCGGCAATGGGTTTCATGTGGGTGGATGGGTGGGGCACAATGGGTGGGCCTCAGTGATTTCCTTTTCGGCTGTCCACAGCCATTTGGCTGTATTCTGGCTGTACTTTGCCCTTGAACACAGCTCAACCCATTCAGTGGATTGTTAGTCTGACAAGGCCGCCAGACAGAGATTGTCAGCAGCTTTCAAGCGACCTACAGCTGAGGACAAACGGTCAGCTGTAGGCCAACAGTCAACACCATCAAAGCAAAATCCAGCTGTGGAAAATTTAATTTAAACTCCTGAAAAGAAAATCACTGGCGGAACTGTCACATGCCGCCTGACTTATCTGATAGGCCAAGATGTTAGCCTCTTTTGGCGATTGGCAATGAACCTGCGTTTCTGTTTCCCCACAAGCGCTCAACTACTTGAACACGTGTTTGCTGCCGCTGCGGTAGGGGACCTGGGGGTGCGCCCACGCTCTTTACAGAGTTGGGGTTCCCTACCACCAAAAGGCAGCCATCTCAGTGAAGTGCTCGGGCCATGCGCGCCGAGCACGGTTTCATACGCCTTTACAAGGGGCTCGATTAACGGAGGCGCGTTCTCGTCGCCGAGCCCTGGACCCAGCATGCGGCGCTGCTGGTGACGAGGATCTCCGTGCCGCTGACGAGCGGGTAAAATACGACTGGCCCGGCTCCTGCTAGACTGCCCCTCGGTGGAACACTTCAGGAGCGGCTTGCCCGGCGCTGCCATGGCTTGGCGAGTAGCCGCGGCGCTGCCGCGGCCCGTGCTGGGAGACGGCCCTTATCCTCCCCCCATGCAGGATGCCATGCAGCACCGATCTCGACGAGTCGATCGACGAGCGGAGGAGCTGGCGCCCGTCAATGCATGCTGGACATTGGTCAAGATGGCTGCCCGTGAGGCGGGCTACCATCACGGCTTCAGCGGTGGCGACACAGAGGCAACACAGAGTAAATCCGCTTCACCAATCGCAGCGTTCGTCACCGCGCTCATCCTCGGGTCGCTCGTCTGCCGGTGACTGGCGTTGGAAGGTCTTCAGGCAGCCCCCATGACAACTCTGTCATCCATGCCCCCCTGGAGGGTGGGACCTGGCCATGCATGAGGCATGGGGCGCCGGCTGAGCCCCATGCAAACGAGAGCTGGACAGCCATGCACTGTCAGGCGGGGACCGTTCCAGTCAGCGCCAGTCGGCTCTGCCGGCTTGACTGGCCACAAGGCCACTACTGTGACCCTGAGGAAGTCCTCTCTTATATGCTCCTTGCCAGACATGTCTCTCAGAGACCGCTGTTTGGGGTAGTATAGCCGGCGGGAGCGGTAGTCTATCGGCCGGGAGCCGGCGGTACTTTAGTACTGAAGTGTGCTGGAGTATCGGCGGGTGTCTCTAGTAGAAGAGTAGCCTGCTTAGCTGGAAACCCCGTGTTACTTGTTACTTGTTACAAGTGTCGGGTGTGCTACTAGCCCCGCTTCCGGTGGTCTGGGGGAGGGCTTTTTGGTCCCTTCATGGTTTTATACCTTGGGTCCGCCCTCTGGCCATTTGAGGGGCCTGGGTGTGCAGCCTGCACAGTGGTGCTGCTTGCTTGGCGCCCGCCACCAAGTGTGGATGGCGTTACCGTGGGCTACTTGTAGCTTGACCTTTTGTGGCCTTGAGCCTTGTTTCTCTAAGTCCCACTGGAGCTTTGGAACCGTACGTGTGACCGCCAGAAGTGGATTGTAACCAAACATCATGTCCCTGACTGTAACATCCATCATCATCAGCCTATTATTACAGCAACGTTCACCCTCATGCTGCTATCGAGCAGGATTGCACCATTCACATTCGATGAGCATCGAATGTCGAATGATCGAATGCGAATGTCGAATGTCGTATATACGCTACGAACACCATTCGACGAGTTCACACTTTTCCAAACATTTTCGAACCAAAGCTCTGTTTCGAACGATTCCGATAACTAGAAGCATCACCGTGACGCCAGGATTCCAGAACTTCTTTCAGAAGTGAAATCCGTAAAGGTTTGCGATGAGAAAATCGAGGCCAAAGTTAGGAAAACAACCATCGAATGTCGAATATCGAATGACCTCTTGAAAAAACATCGAATGTCGTATGTCGAATGTCGAATGTCATATGGATCGAATGTCGAATGTGCAATCCTGCTATCGAGCACGTGCCAGGTAATGGCGGCAACTAGGCTGAGAGGAGGATGTCCATCGGGTGGACGGAGCACATGTGGCTGTACATGTTTTAACACACCGGGGTTGGGGCACGGGGGGCACCCGGGCGGGGGTGCGGGCGAGGAGTGACCACACTTTGGGTCGCGGCCCAGGCCTCCGCCCACCACTAGTCGGGCACCCCCCACCACACTTGCCTGCATGCTAGTTTCAAGGGCCACAGGCTCCTCGGCACGCACTTAATGCACTTTTGGCCTGACCTATTGGTGCAGTGGCTTTCACCCCCATCGCGCACACACTGGAAAGGAGAGTCCTTCCCCGCTGTTTACAGCCAAGCCTGTCCCCTTGGCTGTGGTTTCGTTAGATACATGGGGACAGTGGGAATCTCGTTCATCCATTCATGCGCGTCACTCATTAGATGACGGCAACCAGGCTTGCTGTGGGAGAGGAGTTTGTACATCGGGAGGGGTCCATATGACCACCTGGGTGGGTCGTTCAGCTGTTGCATCCCGCGGCCGCTGTGTACCTCTAAGTGCCGCTGCGCGCTGAGTCGAGGCCTTTCTTAGTTTGGGCGATCGACGCGATGGCGCGGCTGGCCCAATTACATCACAACCCCATGCAGACTGCATGCAGACACTCTGCAGACTCCTGTGTGTGCAGGCTGCCCCAAATCAGCCCACATTGTGCCTCGTTCTAACACTGTGCCTGTGCCGTGTCCCCGTGCGCTCGCAGGGGCGACCTGTGGGTCGTCGGCGCACAAAATGCTGGAAAGAGCAGCCTCATCAGCGCAATGAAGCGGCTGGGGGGGACGAGCGGCAGCCGCGAGCCGACAATCGCGCCGGTGCGTGTTATTCGTTTTTTTTCTTTGTGTGTGTGGGGAGAGGGAGAGGGAGAGTGTCTCTCTCTCTCTCTCTGTTTCTCTCTGTTTCTCTCTCTCTCTCTCTCGCTCGCTCTGTCTCTCTCTTTCCCCCACTACAACAGTGGTTTGCTTCACTGAACCTTTTCCCTGCTTGTGCATGCAAGTCCCAGGCACCACCCTCGGCCTGCTCAATGTGCCCGGGCTGGGCTGGCTGTAAACCATACAATAGATGTAAGGAGTCCTCCTCCTAGTAGTTTCACTGAACTTGTGTCCTTGTGGCCTGCCTATGCAGGTCCCCGGGACTACCCTCGGCTTACTCAATGTGCCAGGGCTGCCGCTCGGCCCGAAGCAGCGCGCGTTTGACACGCCCGGCGTACCGCACGACTACCAGCTCACGAGTATGCTCAACCTGACTGAGGTCAAGGTGCGTGTCGTTATTAACGCGTATTTGTGTTTGTGGGTGTGCTTGTGTGTGGGGGTGGGTGGGTGGGTGGGTGAGGGTGGTTTGTGTGGGAAGTGTGTTGCACATCTACCAGCTCACGAGCATGCTCAACCTGGGTGCAAGCTCAAGGTGGGTGTTGTTGTTTGCGCTTTCGGGTGTGTTTGCATTTGTCGGTGAAGGTGGGGGAGGATGAGGGTGTGGGTGTGGAAGGTGTGCCGCATGACTACCAGCTCACGAGCATGCGCAACCTGACTGAAGTCAAGGTGCCTGTCGTTGTTTACGTGTGTTTGTGTTTGTGGGTGTGGGTGTGGGTGTGGGTGTGGGTGGGGGTGCGTGAGGGTGTGATGTCTGGGAAGTATGTTGCGCGGCTTCAGCTCACGAGCATGCTCAATGGTTGAGCATGCTCGTGACTGAGGTCAATGTGGGTGGGTGGGTGGGTGAGGGCAGGATGAGGGTGGGGCAGTGTAACCAGAGCGTGCTTACCCTGGCCACCTGCTCACGAGCATGCTCAACCGGACGGAAATCAAGGTGAGTGGGTGTGTGAGGGTGTGGTGTTGCGTACTCCGTGTGCCGTCGCCGCTTGGTGGAACCCAACGCGCACCCCGACGACGTGAGCAGGCCGTACTTCCGACCAGGCTGCTTTCTTTATGCACGCCGTGCTCCCAGGTTTTACACGGGTTTTACACGTACGCGCCCGGAGGACCCCGGGGCGTGATTTCAGGCCTAGACTACACGTCTAGGGGGGCTCTACTGGGAGAGCCCGCAAGGCCACGCCGCGCGCCAGCCTACCACATCGTGCTCCCAACCAGGCGCCTGCTGGCTCCACTCTCCCCACCCGTGTCTGTACATTCTCTGCTCTGTGCTGTGCCGTGTGCTATATTTGCACAGGCCGTGCTTACAGCCAGGTGCCTTGTCGGCCGAGCCTTCTGAGTGCCTTCTGCGGAGCTCCATCCTCCTCTCCCCCGCGCATGCTCACCTCCCCGCTCATGCCATGCCATGCTGCATGCACGCTCTGTTGACCTCTGTTTGCGCATGCAGTGCTCCCGACACGGCGCCTCGTCGGCCGCGCCTCCACACCTGCTCGATTGCATGCTCTGCTGTGTGTGCTGCGTTGTGTGCTGTGTCGTGGGATCTGTTGTATGACATCCATCATCATCATTTTACAGGCCGTGCTCCCGACTCGGCGCCTCGCTGGCCGCAATGTTTCGCGTGCCTGCTCGGTGGGCTCTGCTGCGCCCGTGCATGCCCCGTGCTCCTCCTCTCAATGCTTTTCTCTCGTTGCGCAGGCCGTGCTTCCGACCCTGTGCCCGTCGGCTGCATGTTCCGCATGCCTTCTGCCGGTTCTTCTCTCCTCACTCGTGCACATGCATGCTCCGTGACCCATGTAAGACCTACATGGACTTCAATGTTATCTGTCGTCCTAAGAACAAAACTGCTTTCTAAGCGCAGGCCGTGCTCCCGACGCGGCGCCTCGTCGGCCGAACCTTCCACATGCCCGCCGGCTCCACGATCCTGCTCGGAGGTCTGTGCCATATCGACGTCGTGTGCTCTCTCTATTGTAACATCCACCATCACCATTGTTGTGTGCGCAGGCCGTTCTTCCGACGCGGCGCCTTGTTGGCCGCACCCTCCGCGTGCCCGCCGGATCCACGATCCTGCTCGCAGGTCTGTGCCGCATCGACGTCGTGTGCTCTCTCTATTGTAACATCCACCATCCCCATTATTGTGTGCGCAGGCCGTGCTCCCGACGCGGCGCCTCGTCGGCCGCACGTTCCGCGTGCCCGCCGGTTCCACAATCCTGCTCGGAGGTCTGTGCCGCATCGACGTCGTGGCGGCGCCGGCAGCGACGATCTACCTGACCGTGTTTGTGTCGCACTACGTCGAGCTGCACTACGGAAAAACCGAGGCGCGTGGTGTCTGTTGTTGCGGGAGTGTGGTGGCGATGATCTACCCACAGCACGTCGACGTTGGCACGAAGCGCACGCAGCTCACGCCCCCTCCCCCAACACACAGGGCGTTGAGGAGCGCATCGCAAAGCACGTGGGCACGCAGCTCACACCGCCGTACTCGCCCGAGCGCGCGGCCGAGTTCCCGCGCCTCGTGCCAGCAGAGGTGGCGGTGCAGGTGGGACTCAATCTCTAGCTCGGGGCAGGGGCGGGGGGCCCTATTTGCCCTGCACGCACAACCATAAACCGTGCGTCAAGGGGTGTGCAGGTGGGACTCAATAAATAGCCCCAAACCATGGAACCCTAAACCGTGTGCGACACGATGCAGGTGGGCCTCAACCGTTTACCCTAAACCCGCAACCTTGTGCCTCATGCCCGCCCCCCTCCCCCCCCCCCTGTCAGGGCAGCGCCTGGGATGCGATCACCGTGGGCGTGCCCGTGCGCCGCCCACACCGCCCACACGACTAGACGCCACAGCAGCCCCTCCCTCCTCAACCCGCGCCCCTCCCCTCTCCCCTCTCTCACAGTTACAGTTACATGGCATTCCAGCTAAGACAACACTAGTCCTAGTGCCACCGCCCTGTGAAGGACGATAGCCACCAGCCGGTTACCTGCCGTCTAGACGACCGCTCCCGCCGGCTAGTTTAGACCCAAACAAGTCCCTGGGGGACATGTCTGGCAAGGAGAGTATAGGAAAGGACCGTCCTCCTCCTGGCCTTTGAGGCCAACCACGCCGGCTGTGCCGACTGGCGGCGCTGAAGCAGAAAAGTCCCCGCCTTGCATGGTGCATGGTTGTCCAACTCCATGCATGGGGCTCTGCCTGCGCCCCATGCGTCATGCATGGCCAGGTCCCACCCTCCAGGGGGCCTGGGCAAACAGAGTCGTCATGGCAGGCTGCCTGAAGACCAATGCCGACGCCAGTCACCGGCAGACGAGTGCCCCCGAGGGCGAGCGCGGTGACAAACGCTGCGATGGTGAAGCGGATAAACTTTGTTGTTGCCTCGGCGGTCACCACCGCTGAAGCCCTGATGGTAGCTCGCCCCCACGAGCAGCCATCTTGACCGATGTCCAGCATGCATTGACGGGCGCCAGCTCCTCCGCTCACATCAAACCCTAAACACTCAGCCTCCCCCCCGCATTCCTGCCACCCCTTCCCCCCACTCTTCCAGGGCAGCGCCTGGGACGCGAGCACCGTGGACGTCGCAATCGCGGGCCTTGGCTGGGTCTCGGTCGGCTGCAAGGGCGCCGCCGACCTGCGTGTATGGACGTTCCCCAAGGTCGCCGTCACGACGCGCGCTGCGCTCGTGCCCGACTTTGCGCGCGAGTTCGAGCGCCCCGGGTTCTCGACGCTGCTGCCGAACGCGGGCGGTGGCGGCGCTGGCGGCGGGGCGGCCAAGGCGCCGCCGGTGATGACCGGCAGCGAGGCCGGTGGCGGCGGCGGTCGTGGGGGTGGCGGAAGGAGCGGTGGTGGTGGACGCGGGGGTGACAGCGGTGGCGGCCGTGGTGCCAGCGGAGGTGGTCGCGGGGGGCGTGGCACGGGCGCAGGCCGCAAGCCGCTGCGCGCGGGGGACCGGTGACGTGGAGCACCCAGCTGCTGCGGAAGTCGGCGGGGTGTGCGGCCGAGCGGCAGGCTGCACGGCCAGCTCCAGCGTGGCATGCAGCAGGACACATGCTGCATGGCACCTCTCGCCACTGCTAGAGCCTAGCACTTGGCGCCGCATCTGCGAGCGGCCCCTGCCGTCGGGGGGGGGCTGCCCGCGCGTGTGGGCGACACGTCGCTGCGCCGCAGCCACGTGCTGTCCATCCCAGTGGCAGCCGCCACCAGGCTCATCGCAGACGATCATCAGCAGCGAATTTAACGACGATGCGGTGGGGGCGGCGTCGGCGGCGGCGGAGCGGCTCGCTTTCAACGCCGAGGCCGGCATCAGCCTGCCTTTCTGCCTGGCTATGGATGTCGTGCGCTTCCTGTACGAGGCCTCGCCAAAACGAGCCGGCTAGCGGCGGCGTCGTGTCAGCGTCGTTCCTAAACTCCCAACATGCCGTCGGGGGCATCGGTGTGGAGCGGCGCGCGGGCGGCATGCTGCGTGTGCTCTTCACCGTGACGTCTGAAGCCGTGGCCGACACCGTCGTGCGCTGGCGCCACGCGCTGCGCAACCGACAATACTGGTCTGGACCGGCGTCTGCCGTCTTCGACGTGCTGAGTGACCGCGACGGCGCCGGGCACTGTGGCCCGCTTTCGTCGCCGCCAAGGCTGCGGGCAAGCGGGCGCAGTTCCACCGCGCGCGCCTCGTGGTTGACGGCGAGCGGGTGGCTGCACCTGTTTGCTGGTTGCATTCCCTCTGGGGGTGTGTTTGAAGGGAGGTGGCGCCGCACACGTGCGGTGGCGGGTGCTGTGTGGTCGCTGGGTAGAGTGCTGCGGCGGGTGTGCTACCAGCCCCGCTTCCAGTGGTTGGGGGGAAGGCCTTTCTGGTCCTTTTATGGTTTTATACCTTGGGCCCTGTCCTCCGGCCACTGGAGGTGTTGGGTGTGGAGCCTGCATTGTGGTGCTGCTTGCTTGGCGCCCGCCACGACGTGGTTGGCGCTACCGTGGGCTGCTCTAGTAGCTTTACTTTTTTGGTGGGCCTCGTGCCTGCTCTCTTAAGTCCCGCTGGAGCTTTGGAACCGAACGTGTGACCGCCGGCAGTGGATTGTAAAACAACTTCATCATCACTTGGTGGCCTAGCTGTCCGCTGCGATACTTTCAAACTGGTGTGTCAATTTGATGGTCCCGCGCCCGAATGTCACCGTCCGAGAGCGCGCGTCGACCGTGCGATGTGAAACGGTGGCGGCATTGCTCTGATAGAGGTGCTGATGAGCGGCGCCCCGCTCGGCGTGCTTCGGTGGGCGGTCGATTCAGCGAGTTGGGAGCCGAGCGCGGGCGAGTTCGATGCGTGCCTGGGCTTGCTGCCAAGCGAGGAGCGGGATGCTGTGCGCCGCTTTATCAAGGAGGACGACCGCAAGCGCGCGGTGGTGTCGCGCCTGCTGCAGCGCGCTGCAGTGTGTGCGGTCTGCGACGTGGACATCGCCGACGTGAACATCGCTCGCACCAAGGGCAGGAAGCCGTTCACCACGAACGCCAAGCCTCATGGGGCACCCAACTTCAACTTCAACGTCTCGCATGAGGTGCACTTGGGGGCCTGGGTGCCAGCGCCTGCATGGGCTGTGTATGCATGGGTACATGGGGGTTGCACTCATGCACACACACACACGCCCAGCACACCCACCAACATGCCTTTCGTGTGTGTGCGTGGCGTGCACACAGGGCAACTTCACTGCCCTCGCAGCAGACCCGCTGTGCGTCGTCGGCATCGACGTGGCCGCGCCCAACCAGGTGCGGCGGAGAGGTGGAGAGGCATTTGCCACGGCGATCGAGATCTTCCGGGCGCAGTTTGCGCCGTCAGAGGTGCGGCCACGTAGCACTATGTGTGTGTGCATGTGTTGTGTGTGTGTGTGTGTGTGTGTGCATGCGTGCACCCCTGCGCTGCTTCCGCCGGGACAGATGGAGACCCACACCACGCGCACCGTGTGGCCATGGCGTGCCACCGCCCGCAGTGGGCGCTGATCCAGGGCTGCGCGCACGACGAAGGCCAGATGGAGTCATGGTTTCAGAGGCTGTGGAGTCTGAAGGAGGTGCGCGCAAAGGGAGGCCGGTGCATGTGATACAGTGGGCACATGCGCGCACACACACACACACACACACACATGTGCGTGCATGCAAACGCGCACGCACATAACCACAGCTACACGCATACACGAACACACTCACACACACGCACACACACACGCACACACACACACACGCACACGCAAAGATCCCACACACAGCGCCTCATGCCACCACACACACGACACACACACACGCACGCCATGCGCCACACCTGGCGCGACGCAGGCGTTCGTCAAGGCGCGCGGCGACGGCCTGGGCTTTGAGCCCCTCTCCCGCGCGGAGTTTTCTTTTACGCGGCGGCCGGAGGACGGGGGGCTCGACGGCAGCAGCGCGAGCGTTGCGGTCGATGGTGTGCGCCAGCCGAGGTACGTACAGTGCGCGACTGCGTGTGTGCGTGCATGTCTGGACGGCACGCGGCCCCGTGCCCCCACCTTTCACGGCCCCGGCCCCACCCATCCCAGACCCACCCTCCCCGGTGCACATGCACGCGCTCACGCACGCGCGTGCACACGCAGCTGGAGCTTTGAGCTGCAGCGGCTCGGGGGCGACCACTGGGTGTCGGTTGCGCGTGGGCCGCCGCACGACATCGTCGACGCGCACGGGCACTTTACGGCCACGTTTGGGCGGCCGCGGCT
>VFSX01000039.1:0-70000 GCA_016618255.1 Chlamydomonas sp. UWO 241
TGTGTGTGTGTGTGTCTGTGTGTCTGTGTGTGTGTCCTTGGTGGAGTCTGCCGGCCCTGCTGCCTGCATTGTGTGTGTGTGTGTGTGTGTGTTTTGTCCTCCGCCCCCGCCGGCAGTTGAGCCCTCTCCGTTCTGTGGGGCGCTGCCGGCCCCGCTGCCTGCGTTGCGCGTGTGTGTGTGTCTGTGAGTGTGCGTGTGTACGTGCGTGATGTATGTGTGTGTGTGTGTGTGTCTGTGTGTGTCTGTGTGTGTGTCCTTGGTGGAGTCTGCCGGCCCTGCTGCCTGTATTGTGTGTGTGTGTGTGTGTGTGTGTGTGTGTGTGTGTTGTCCTCCGCCCCCGCCGGCAGTTGAGGCCCCTCCGTTCTGTGGGGAGCTGCTGGCCCCGCTGCCTGCGTTGTGCGTGCGTGTGCGTGTGCGTGTGTGTTGAAGGGGGTGGTCTGTCTGTCACTTGACGGAGGTTGTCTGTCTGTCTGACAGTTCACGGAGCGGGGGGCTCGTGCCCCCCCCCCCCCCCATCCCCCTGGTTGGTGCGCATAGGCACAACGCAGCCCAAGCGCCGGGCTCAATAACCCACCTGTCCCCCCCCCTCTCGGATTGGCACGCATACGCAAAACGCAGCAGCCCAGTCGCCAAGCAGCCCGTCCCCTCCACCCCCCAGGCTGTGTGCCCACACATAACCAAGCCTAGGCGAGCACAGCAGAAATACCCGCCGCCACCACTGCCCCCCCTCTCCCCGCTTGGCACGCACACGCACAATCGCCAAGCACCCCCCCCAGGCTGGGTGTGCCCACACACAACCGAGCCTAAGCAAGCACAGCAGAAACACCCGCCGCCACCACTGCCCCCCCTCTCCCCGCTTGGCACGCACACGCACAATCGCCAAGCACCCCCTCCCAGCTGGGTGTGCCCACACACAACCGAGCCTAGGGAAGCACAGCAGAAACACCCGCCGCCACCACTGCCCCCCCTCTCCCCGCTTGGCACGCACACGCACAATCGCCAAGCACCCCCTCCCAGCTGGGTGTGCCCACACACAACCGAGCCTAAGCAAGCACAGCAGAAACACCCGCCGCCACCACTGCCCCCCCTCTCCCCGCTTGGCACGCACACGCACAATCGCCAAGCACCCCCCCCAGGCTGGGTGTGCCCACACACAACCGAGCCTAAGCAAGCACAGCAGAAATACCCGCCGCCACCACTGCCCCCCCTCTCCCCGCTTGGCACGCACACGCACAATCGCCAAGCACCCCCTCCCAGCTGGGTGTGCCCACACACAACCGAGCCTAAGCAAGCACAGCAGAAACACCCGCCGCCACCACTGCCCCCCCTCTCCCCGTTTGGCACGCACACGCCCAATCGCCAAGCACCCCCCCCCCCAGGCTGGGTGTGCCCACACACAACCGAGCCCACGCTAGGCAGAAAATGCACCGTGGCCACTGCCTCCCTCCCCCCCGCCACGTACACGCACAACGCAGCAGCCCAATCGCCAGGCAGACCCCCCCCCCCCCAGTCCGCATGTGCACACGCACAACGGAGCACGTGCAGAAACAGCAGGCAGGGAGGCAGGCAGGCAGGTGCGCAGGCAGGCAGGCGGGCAGGCATCAGGCAGAAACACCCACCGCCACCGCCGCCCCCATCGCCACCAAGTCCCTCCAAGCTGACAGCCCTGCCGCCCGGAAACGAAGTCTCCCTTTGGTTAAGGGTCTAGGGTCAAGCTAGGGTCAAGCTAGGAGCTAGGGTTTGGGTCTAGGGTCTCAGGTCTAGGGTTCAGGGTTTAGGGCCAACCCACCGCCGCCGCCCCCCATTCCCGCTTCTGACTCTGGCCACGCCAGCGCGTGCAGCAGCGCTGACGACGCAGCTGCTGAGGAGAGGTCGGTGGAGAATGTCGCGTGCACGCGTGCGAGGAGCTCGACGGCGGCTGAAGCTTCCACCTGACCTGTGGTCGTGTGTGTGTGTGTGTGTGTGAGTGTGTGTGAATGTGTGCCTGAGCGGTGGGAACTGTCAACGTGTGTCTCTCTCTCTCTCTTCTCTGCAGGGAGAATGTCGTGTGCACGCGTGCGGCGAGCTTGACGGCGGCTGAAGCTTCCACCTGGCCTGTGGTCGTGTGTGGGAGAAGAAGGGAGGGGGCGTGGGCGTGTTCCGCGGTTTGAAATGGCCACGCAAACACGAGTGCAGCAGCGGTGACGACGCAGCTGCTGAGGAGAGGTCAGTGGAGAAAGTCACGTGCACGCGTGCGAGCAGCTCGACGGCGGCTGACGCTTCCACCTGGCCTGTGTGTTTTTTGGGGGGGGGGAGGGGAGGGGCGTGTGTGTGTGTGCATGCATATGTGTGTGTGTGTGTGTGCGGAAATTGGCGTGTACGCGTGCGAGGAGCTCAACGGCGGCTGACGCTTCCACCTGGCCTGTGGTTGTGTGTGTGTGTACATGCGTGTCTGTGTGTGCGTGTGTGTGTGCCTGAGCGGTGGGAACTGTCAACGTGCGTCACTCTCTCTCTCTCTCTCTCTCTTCTCTGTAGGGAGAATGTTGCGTGCACGCGTGCGAGGAGCTCGACGGCGGCTGACGCCTCTACCTGACGTGTGATCGTGTGTGTGGTGGGTGGGTGGTGGATGGGGGGCGTGTGTGTGTGTGTGTGTGTGTGTGTGTGTGTGCCTGAGCGGTGGGAACTGTCAACGTGTGTCTCTCTTTCCCTATCTCTCTCTCTCTCTCTTCTCTGTAGGGAGAAAGTCGCGTGCACGCGTGCGAGGAGCTAGACGGCGGCTGACGCTTCCACCTGGCCTTTGGTCGTGTGTGTGTGTGTGTGTGCCTGAGCGGTGGGAATTGTCCACGTGTGTTTCTCTTTCCCTCCCTCTCTCTCTCTTCTCGATGTAGGAAAAAGTGTTGCGTGCACGCGCGCGAGGAGCGCGACGACGGCTGACGCCTCCACCTGGCCTGTGTTGTTGTTGTTGTTGCTACTGTTGTTGCTGCTGTCGTTGCTGTTGCTGTCATTGTCGTCATTGTCGTCATTGTCGTCATTGTTGTTGTTGTTGTTGTTGCTGCTGCCGCTGCTACCCGTGCCTCGGTCTTCAGGTGCAACTGACTGAGCCCCGAACCCTCCCCCCCACCCGCCCCGTCCCTAACCCCCCCCCACACACACATACATGCCGCCTCCTCAATATCCTCGCCACACGCTGTCAGCACAACTGCCAGCACAGCACCCCCGCCCCCAAACACACACACACCAACCACCACCAGTTAGCCAGTTATTAAGGACAGCAATTGACGGTACCAACCTGCCGCCTCCTCAATGTCCTCGTCATACGCTGTCAGCACAACTGCCAGCACCACGTGGCACGCAGAAACGAGGATGAGCAGGCTGCTGGGCTGCGACTGATCGGTGCCGCGCCCACACGCGCCCGCGCCTGAATAAGTGGGGAGGGAGGTTGTGGGGAGGGGTGGTTGTGGGGAGGTATGGCAAGCTGACACGAGGATGAGCAGGCTACTTTGGCCGCGACTGATCGGTGCCGCGCCCACACGCGCCCGCGCCTGATTTAGTGGGGAGGGAGGTTGTGGGGAGGTTGTGGGGAGGGGACACAGAGTAAATCCGCTTCACCAGTCGCAGCGTTTGTCACCAAGCTCATCCTCGGGGTCGCTCGTCTGCCGGTGACTGGCGTTGGAAGGTCTTCAGGCAGCCTCCATGACAACTCTGTCGTCCATGCACCCCTGGAGGGTGGGACCTGGCCATGCATGAGGCATGGGGCGCCGGCTGAGCCCCATGCAAACGAGAGCTGGACAGCCATGCACTGCCAGGCGGGGACCGTTCCAGTCAGCGCCAGTCGGCTCTGCCGGCTTGACTGGCCACAAGGCCACTACTGTGACCCTGAGGAAGGTCCTCTCCTATATGCTCCTTGCCAGACATGTCTCTCAGAGACCGCTGTTTGGGGTAGTCTAGCCGGCGGGAGCGGTAGTCTATCGGCCGGGAGCCGGCGGTACTCTAGTACTTAAGTGTGCTGGAGTATCGGCGGGTGTCTCTAGTAGAAGAGTAGCCTGCTAAGCTGGAAACCCCGTGTTACTGTAACTGTTACTGTGGGGAGGGGTGGTTGTGGGGAGGTTGTGGGGAGGTGGATGTGTGGCGGCTGTGTTGCATGCAGAAACGAGGATGAGCAGGCTGCTGGGCTGCGACTGTCAGCGGTTCCGCGCCCACCCGCGGCAGCTGGCAGAGAGAAAGAGGTTTGGGAGGTTGTGTGTCATGTGGGCGCAAGGGCACGTGCAGGCTGCTGGGATGAAACTGTGTCGTGTCGACCCCACCCACCCCACTTGGCAGAGAGAAGGAGGTTGTTCGGGAGGTGATTTTGGAGGTTGTGGGGAGGGATGGTTGTGGGGAGGTATGGCACGCAGAAACAAGGATGAGCAGGCTGCTGGGCTGCAACTGTCAGCGGTGCCGACCCTACCCGCGTCCACACCTGAATTAGTGGGGAGGGGGGCTGTGGGGAGGTTGTGGGAGGTTGTGGGGAGGTGGATGTGTGGTGGCTGTGTGGCATGCAGAAACGAGGATGAGCAGGCTGCTGGGCTGCGACTGATCGGCGCGCCCACCCGCACCACCTGGCGGATCAAGAGGTTGTTCGGGAGGTTGCTTCAGAGGTTGCTTGGTGGTTGTGCCATGTGGTCATGTGCACGCCACCAGGGACCCTGTCTTCTGCGCTCTCCCCCCACACTTCCCCACACGTCAACCCTGCCCACACTCCACACCTCTTCACACCCCTTTATATCTGCCGGCGCCCCAGCAACGTCACCACCAGGACCCCCGTCCGCTGCGCTACCCCCCCACACCTGCCCTCACTTCACACCTGCCCACACTCCACACCCCTTCATACCTGCCGCCGCCCCGGAATCGTCACCACCAGAGCCCCCGTCTGCCGCACACGCGTCTGGGTTGGGAGCTGCCGGGTAGATGCGGTGCATCGCGACCTGTGCGTGTGTGTGTGTGTGTGCGCGCACGTGTGTGCACCTGTGCATGCGGGCATGCATGCTTTTGTGTGGACGCGTGTGTGTGTGTGTGTGTACGCGTGCGTGCGTGTTTGCATGATTACCCCCAAATGATGACCAGAAACAACCCATCTGTCTCATCTGTCGTTCACATGTTATCTGTACCGAGCTCTCTCTCTCTCTCTCTTTCTCTCTCTCTTGCACACACGCGCACACCAACCTGGCACACACACATACACACGCACACACACACACATGCACACACACCTGGCACGGCAGCGGCGCCACCTGAGAGTGCACCCCGAGCGCCCAGCACAGCTGCCACGTGAGGCGAGTGTCAGGTGGCGTGAGGCCAGACCACACTGTGAGGCCCCTGGACGGAAAGGGGAGGGGGGCAGTGTGAGCACGCTGATGCGCTTGGCGTCCACACTCATAGAGCGAGAGGACGCTGAACAGCAGACCTATAGGTTGGGCTGCTTCTTGTCATCCGCACGCGCGCTCACACACACACACACACACACACACACGCATGTACGCACACACACACACACACACAAGAGCACACACACAGCACCTGCCCCACACCTCAATCCACACCTGGACGTCAGGCAGCAAATGGGCAGTGAAGCTGTAGTGCGGTGTGCTGCTCCCCCTCCATCTCCCCTGCACCAACACACACACCAAAACACCAACACCAACACCAACACCAACGCACACACATGTACATGTAGCAGCCGGACCGGCAGTAAAAGCTGTATTGTGGTGTGCTGCCCCCCCCCCCCCACACACACATGCACACACGCACACACACACACACCCCCACACCCCTGTTCATCAGGCAGCAGGACCGGCAGTAGAAGCTGTACTGCCGTGTGCTGCCCCCCCCCCTCTCCTGCACCAACACACACACACACACACACACACCTGTACATCAGGCAGCAGGACCGGCAGTTGAAGCTGTACTACGGTGTGCTGCCCCCCCCTCTCCCCTCTCTCCCCTGCACCAACACCAACACACACACACACACACATATGTACATCAGGCAGCAGGACCGGCAGTAGAAGCTGTACTGCGGTGTGTTGCTCGCTGACTGGGGGCTGCTCGCACCAACACACACACACACGCACACACACACACACACACACCTGTACATCAGGCAGCAGGATCGGCAGTAGAAGCTGTACTGCGGTGTGCTGCTAGCCGGCTGAGGGCTGCTCGCACCAACACACACACACACACACACACACACAACACACACACACACACACCTGTACATCAGGCAGCAGGATCGGCAGTAGAAGCCTTACTGCGGTGTGCTGCTCACCGGCTGGGGGCTGCTCGCACTCACCCACCCACCCACCCACCCACACCACCACCCACCTGTACATCAGGCAGCAGGATCGGCAGTAGCTGTACTGCGGCGTGCTGCTAGCCGGCTGGGGGCTGGTCGCACCAACACAAACACACACACACACCTGCACAGCAGGCAGCGGGACCGGAAGAAGCTGTACTGCGATGTGCTGCCCCCCCCCCTTCTCCCTTCCACCAACACACACACACACACACACCTGTACATCAGGCAGCAGGACCGGCAGTAGAAGCTGTACTGCGGTGTGCTGCCCCCCCCCCCTCTTCTGCACCAACACACACACACACACACCTGTACATCAGGCAGCAGGACCGGCAGTAGAAGCTGTACTGCGGTGTGCTGCTCGCCGGCTGCGGGCTGCTCGCGCGTGCACCAGCCTGGCCGTCAGCTTCGTGTGCGCTCAGCATGGCCTCCAGCTCAGCCTGCGCACACACGTATGTGCACACATTGGGAATTGTTTCGTTAAGGAGGCATCATTGAGGAGGCATACACAAAACCAAGTCGAGCAGCACGCGTCGGCCTGGTCGCCCGCTTCATGTGCACTGAGCATGGCCTTGAGGTCAGTCTGCGTAGGAGCGGCCGGGCCGTTTTGGCGCCGCGTTTTCAAATCTGAATTGCAGGAGTTCCTGGCGGTTTCAGGTATAACCAAGTGTAACATCTGGAAGGCCTCGTAACCAGCTGTCCGTGGATGTCTCTACCATTATGATCAGCAGCCCAGTACTGAGTGGGATCTGGGGGGGGGGGCAAAGCCCCAAGCGAGCGAGTATGGGCCCCCTCCTCCTGCACAGGATTTGTGTCTTTTATCACGTGTGTCTCGTGCGTCGCGTGCGTCTTGTCGCGTGCGTCCTGTATTGAGTGCGTCTCATATCATTGGTGCCCAACCGACTGTTACATCCACTCTGGGTACGATCCCTGGTCCAGACTGGCCCAGACTGATCCTGGGACCGGGAAGTGCCACCTGTGGGCATATACAGCTGGTGCTGTCTACCGACCAAGTTACCAATTACCTCACCGTCTTCACAACTGGCACCTATGCGTCCGGCTCCTCGGCGTGTGGGCCCCCCAGGTGTTTTCCATATGAGCTGTTTCGGCGTTGCTAGACATCATCTGATGCCCAGGCGATTTACCCCCCTAGCTCGTGTGCATTCCTTGTAAAAGGACGGGGGATCATTGCACTGGCCCCAGGATTCCCCAGCTGGTTCCAGCGGGTCCAGGCCAGTCTGGACTGGGTCCAAGTGGGTTACTTATGGACCAGCTCTGGACCCCGTCTGGACAGCGGTCCAGACGGGGTGCTGAAGGCCATGACAGAGTCATTCGACAAGCTATATGGCGGGGAGACCAAGCTCAGCGACGAGACCCTGAACCAGCTGGAGAACGATGTAGCGGCGTTTGAGCTCACACGCGCCACAGAGGTGGACGAAGCGCACGGGCGCCCCCCTGACCTGGCTGAGACGGAGGCGTGTGTGCGAGCGTTGCGCTCGGCCGCCGCTCCGGGCGGTGACCAGCTGGACGCCATGCTGTTGCGGTGCCCACCTGCCATCGCATGGCTCCACCGGGTCATCATCGCCGTATGGCGGTCGGGGAGAGCCCCGAGGGAATGGAAAACTGCTATTATCACACCGTTATATAAGGGGAAGGGTCCGCGTGACTCCCCTGGTAACTACCGCGGTATAAGCCTTCTCTCTATTGCCGGGAAAGTGTACGCTGCCATACTTCTGCACCGCGTCTCCACGCAGGTTGATGGTCAGTTGCATGAGGCTCAGTGTGGTTTCAGAAAAAGCAGAGGCACTGTTGATGCGATTTTTACTCTGCGCTCGCTGAGCGCGGCACATGCCGAGTACAAACAATGCATGGCTGTGGCATTTGTCGACTATTCTAAAGCTTACGATTGCATAAACCGTGCGGCACTGTGGAGAGTCCTTAGATTATATAGTGTTCATCCGCACATTATTGATCTGTTGGAGGATCTTCACACCAACACCGCAGCTGCCGTGCGGCTGGCTGGGAAAATCGGGCACGAATTCCCCGTGTCGTCTGGTGTGCGACAGGGGTGCGTCATTGCTCCTGTGTTGTTCAATGTTTTTATTGACCACATAGTGAAAAAGGCGCTAGACATGATGCCAGAGGGGGCTGGCGTGTCAGTCGTGACCCGAGCCGGCGGCTCTGTGTTGTCGTCGTCGGTTGAGCGCATAGTAATGCTGATGTATGCCGACGATTTATGTTTGTTCTCGCATGACCCAGCTCAGTTGGCGCTTATGCTGAAAATCCTTGACAAAGTGTCCTCTAGCTTTGGCATGCAAATCAACGCCGCCAAGACAGAAGTGATGATTTTGCCAGCAGATTTTGACGCGGATCTGCCCACGTTTGCGCTGACTGGTGGTGAAGTGAAGACCGTCTCTGCATTTAAGTATCTAGGGAGTTGGATAACCCAGAGTGGTGGTGTGGAAAAGGAGATCGGTGTGCGTGTCGGTCGCGCGCTGGGCGTGTTTGCGTCTTTTGATAAGATTTGGGCCAGCAAGAAGATGCAAGTGCAGTCTAAGATGCGGGTTTACAACACTTTCGTGCTGCCCCACTTTCTGTACGGCTGCGAAACATGGGCCCCTACTAAAACGCATCTGACTCGATTGGAGGTTGCCCACTCTAACTGCCTTCGTCGCATTCTGGGTGTGCGCCTGGTCGACCGGCACAGATTAACTTATATTCGGCAGGCGTGCGACACTGAGCCAATTGAGAGCCTTGTGGCAAAGCGATCAATGCAGTGGCTAGGCCATGTGATGCGCATGCCGGCTTCTCGTCTTCCTCGTACGACTTTTGACTGCACAATGGATGTGGCTCGGCAGCAAGGCCGGCCTCCAGCCTCCTCCCGACACTATTTTCTTAAGCTACTGATTCAGCAGCTAGGCGAAACTAGTGGCACTCGTTCTGATTGGAAGACTTTTTCGGACACGGCGTTTGAGCGTGCTCAGGATAGGGTCGGGTGGAGAGCCGTGGTGTACGGTCCGGCTGCCCCTCAGGCGCCGGCCCCTCCACCACGGCGGTCAAGTAGATTGGCAAGCGCCACTTGACCCCCTATCCCCTAGAAGCAGTTAGGACCTATTTTGGAGGCGTCGCACAATAGCTCTCCTTTTTGCTCTGGGACTACACGTTGACAGGCAGCCGGCTGGTGGCTACCGCCCCTCACAAGTAATTGTTAGGGCCAGAACTGGACTTGGGTCTAGGCGGTGGTACTAGGACTAGAGGTAGTCTTTGCTGGAAAGCCGATGTAACTGTAACTGTAACAGCTCTGGACCAGCTGGACCAGCTCTGGACCAGGGGTCGTGCCAAGAGTGATACATCACGTCTACCATCATCGCATAATTGTGATGCTCGCCAGGTCTGAAGGCCTGGGTGAGACTGCCGAAAAAGGGATGCAGTGTGATGAGATTGCGAGGAGGCGGTCTTGGTCTTGTTCCAAGGCCCCGAGCCTGCAGTGAGATGCGCAACGCCTGGCAAGCCCCCACCTTTTTATCGCCACTCAAACTCAGGTACTTCACTCCTGGGCCCATCACGCACGATGGCAGGCCCCCACCCACCCAGCTACCTAGCCACAAACGGGCCCTGCCTGCGCCTGCCTGTTGTGACCACGCCCCGCCCACCCACGCCTACGCACCCACGCTCACATGCTGGTCGCCACCCAGACACAGGTACAGCACCCTTAATGGGCCATCGATCCAACACGCACGACGGCAGGCTCCTCCCTTGCCCAGCCAGGCCATGAACAGGCCTGATTATTACTGTGAATTGCTGTGCCTCACCCACCCCCCACTCCCACACACTCCCACACACCTGCTTGTCGCCACCCAAGGAGAGGTACAGCACACCTGGGTCCATCACGCACGACGGCAGGCCCCTCCCTCGTCAGGCCATGAACAAGCCTGATGATTATTGTAGATTTCTGTGGCCAGGCGCCTCATCCACCCACCCACTCCCACTCCCACCTGCTTGTCACCCCCCAAGGAGAGGTACAGCACTCCTTGGGTCCATCACGCACGACGGCAGGCCCCTCCCTCGTCAGGCCATGAACAGGCCTGATGATTATTGTGGATTTCTGTGGCCAGGCGCCTCATCCACCCACCCACTCCCACTCCCACACACACCTGCTTGTCGCCACCCAAACTCAGGTACAGCACTCCTGGGTCCATCACGCACGATGGCAGGCCCCTCGCCCACCCTGGGCGGCCGACTTGGCGCAGCAGCCCGTCGCATAGGCGGTCAAAGAGCGGCTGCGGGCAGGTGGCGGTGGACAGTGGTGGCCACAGAGCCAGGCAACCGCTCCCGTCTACAGCGATAACCACGAGCAATCGTCACGAGGCTTTGGATTGGGCTTGCTGGCTTGCTGCAGGGAGGGGGGAGGGGAGACTCGGCACATAGGCGGTCAAAGAGAGGCTGCGGGCAGCTGGTGGTGGGGAGCGCCAGTCAGCCCTTCCCATATGACAACAAACGTGAGCAACAATCACGAGGCTTGCTTGATTTGGGGGGGGGGGGCCGACTTGGCGCAGCAGCCCGTCGCATAGGCGGTCAAAGAGAGGCTGCTGGCAGTGGCGGTGGGCAGCGTCAGGCAGCCCTTCCTATATGTCGACAAACGTGAGCAACAATCACGATGCTTGCTTGATTCGGGGGGGGGGGCCGACTTGGCGCAGCAGCCCGTCGCATAGGCGGTCAAAGAGAGGCTGCTGGCAGTGGCGGTGGGCAGCGTCAGGCAGCCCTTTCTATATGACGACAAACGTGAGCAACAATCACGAGGCTTGCTTGATTCGGGGGGGGGGGGCCGACTTGGCGCAGCAGCCCGTCGCATAGGCGGTCAAAGAGAGGCTGCTGGCAGTGGCGGTGGGCAGCGTCAGGCAGCCCTTCCTATATGACGACAAACGTGAGCAACAATCACGAGGCTTGCTTGATTCGGGGGGGGGGGGCCGACTTGGCGCAGCAGCCCGTCGCATAGGCGGTTAAAGAGAGGCTGCTGGCAGTGGCGGTGGGCAGCGTCAGGCAGCCCTTCCTATATGACGACAACCGCGAGCAATAATCGCGGGGACAGGTAGCTTTAGGTTTAGAACCCCCCCCCCAACACGGCAGCGTCGGCAGCAACAAGAGGTAGCCCTCCCCCCCCCCGCGTCCTCTAGATAATGAGAACAGTGACAGCAACAGGAGCATCGGCTTTCCAGCAAAGAACACCAATCATAACAAAAGGTGCATAAGCCCTAGAAAAGCTTCAAAGTGAGCACTCGTACAAACAAGCAAACGCACCGGCAGCGTCGGCAGCAGCGAGAGGTTGTGCCCCCCCCCCCCCTCCCGCCGTCATCTGCGGCCCATCAGACCCACAGCACTTTGCACGAGCGAGGCGGTCCCCTCGGCCGTTGTCTGGCTCATCAGAGCAGGTAGCTTCAGGTTCAGAAGCCCAAGCAAAAACAAAGAAAACAAGAAAGACAAAAACACACCGTCAGCGTCGGCAACAGCGAGAGGTAGTCCCCCCCTCCTGTCGTCCGCCAGATAAATAGAACAGTAAACAGCAACAGGAGCATCGGCTTTCCAGCGAAGAATACCGATCAGAACAATCGGTGCATAAGCCCTAGACAAGCTTCGAAGTGAGCACCCGTACGAACAAAACAAAAAACCGCACCGGTAGCGTCGGCAGCAGCGAGAGGTAGTCTCCCCCGTCTTCCTCTGGCAACGACTCCACCCACAGCACTATGCACGAGCGAGGCGGTCCCCTTGGCCGTCGTCTGGCCCATCAGAACAGGGAGATTAAGGTTTAGAAACCCAAGCTCAAAACACACACAAAAACGCACCGGCAGCGTCGGCAGCAGCAAGATGTAGTGTCCCCCCCGTCCTCTGGCAGCGACTCCACCCACAGCACTATGCACGAGCGAGGCGGTCCCCTCGGCTGTCGTCTGGCTCATCAGAGCTGGTAGCTTCAGGTTCAGGAACCCAAGCTAAAACAGAGAAAACAAACATAACAAAACGCACCGTCAGCGTCGGCAGCAGCGAGAGGTAGCCCCCCCCCCTCCATCGTCTGCTAGATCCACATAATCAAGAAAACTTGGAGGTCTCTGTCCGTCAGTCTGTGCGCAAAAAAAATCACGAGAGAGCGTTAGATGAAGCGTGTATATGCCTGATACATAGCGAAGGTACGCAGGTATCGATCGGCGGAGATACCGTCACGAAACAAAACGCACCGGCAGCGTCGGCAGCAGCGCGAGGTCCCCCCCCCATCGTCCGCTGGTTAATCAGAGCAGTGACAGCAACAGGAGCATCGGCTTTCCAGCAAAGACTACCAATCAGAACAACAGGTACATCAGCCCTAGAAACGCCTCAAAGTGGGCACCCATATAAACAAACAAACAAACAAACGCACGGGCAGCATCGGCAGCAGCGAGAGGTAGTCGCCTCCGTCGTCCTCTGGCAGCGACTCCACCCACAGCAGTATGCACGAGCGAGGCGGTCCCGTCGGCCGTCGTCTGGCTCATCAGAGCAGGTAGCTTCAGGTTTAGAAACCCTAGTTCAAAACAAAACAAAAAACGCACCGGCAGCGTCGGCAGCAGCGAGAGGTAGTCGCCCCCGTCTTCCTCTGGCAGCAACTCCACCCACAGCGGCGAAGGCCCCGCCAGCAGCACCATGCATTGCGCGAGGCCGAGGGCGAGGGAGGAAGCAACAGGGTCAGGGAGCCAGCCGGGGAGCACGAGCAGGACCATGCAGAGCTGCGATGTGTGTGTGTGTGTGCGTGTGTGTGTGTGTGTGTGTTGGAAGCAGCCACCATGCACTGAGGCCGAGGGCAAGGGCAAGGGAAGAAGCGACTGGGTCGGGCAGCCATACGGGGAGCACGAGCAGGACCATGCAGAGCTGTGAGGGGTGTGTGTGTGTGTGTGTGTTGGAAGCAGCCACCATGCACTGAGGCCGAGGGCAAGGGCGAGGGAGGGAGCGACTGGTTCAGGGAGCCAGCCGGGGAGCATGAGCTGGACCATGCAGAGCTGTGAGATGTGTGTGTGTGTGTGTGTGTGTGCGTGCGTGCGTGTGTTGGAAGCAGCCACCATGCACTGAGGCCGAGGGCAAGGGCGAGGGAGGGAGCGACTGGGTCAGGGAGCCAGCCAGGGAGCACGAGCAGGTCCATGCAGAGCTGCGAGGGGTGTGTGTGTGTGTGTCTTGAGTGTGTGTGTGTGTGTGTGCATGTGTGTGTGTGTGTGTGGCTGGAGGCAACTGGGTCCTGCAGCCAGCCGAGGAGCACGAGAAGGACCGTGCAGAGCTGCGAGGTTGAGGGTAACTGAGGGTAACGCGCGCTTGTCGATGAGCATGGGTAAGATTAGCATTCAAACAAGAACAGGCTGAGGGTACCGACCGCAGCACACCTGCAGGTGCACAAACACGACCGCGACCTCGCCATGCTGCGCCTGGTGCATGCGCAGGATGTGCGTCTTCTCTCCGCAGATTGACTGCAGCACACCGCGCACCGCCTGCATGTGCATGCGGGGGCAGTGGTGGTGGCGGGGTGTGTGGGATGCGTGTGTGGTGACGGTGGTGTGTGGTGGCGGTGGCGGTGGCAGTGGTGCTGGTGACGGTGGTGGAGTTGTGCTGCTCGCGCGCATTGGTGCTGTGCTTCTGCCTGCAGTGCTTCTGCCTGTGCTGTGCTGGGCTGTGCTGCGCTGTGCTGTGCTCCTGCCTGCGCTTTGCTGCGCTGCGATGTGGTGTGCTTCTGCCTGCGCTGTGCTGCGCTGTGCTGTGCTACTGCCTGCGCTGTGCTGCAACGTGCTGTGCTGCTGCGTGTGCTGCCCGTGCGTGCACAGGCGCACGGGTCGGTGCGCCTGTTTACGCGTGTTGATGCCACCCACCAGCCCGAGGCTCTTGAGCGTGACGGTGCTCGCTGTGGACGCAGGGCTGGGTGTGAATGAGTAGAGCACCTGCACGCGCGTGCGTCAGTGCATGTGTGTGTGCAGTGTGTGTGTGTGTGTGTATGTTTGTGAACGAGTAGAGCACGTGCATGCGTTCCTGCAGTGTGACAGAGAGAGAGAGAGTTTGTGTTTGTGTGTGTGTGTGTGTATGAGTGTAGGCGCATGTCCGTGGCGTGTGTTGACCCATGCGCCCATGCAACCAAGCATAATGCAGCCAACCCACGCTGCGATCGATGCCCTCATCCTTTCCCGACGTGCTGTTGGCCACGATGTGCGCAGCAGAGTGGGCGTGCATGGCGGCTGCAAGGGGCGCTCGTTCAGGCCAATGGCCGGGTTTGGTCACTCTGATGCATGAGGTGAGAACGGCGCTGCAGCTCCAGTTATCCACGCCCAGTGTTGGAGCCCGTCTAGCGTCTAGGGGTTGCTCGTCTTTGCCGTCTCGTGGTTCCACCCTTCCACACCTGGTGCGAGTGCCGAATCATCCTGGCTGGCTCCACAAGTAAGCCACGCACTCCAGTTTCAATTCCACCACGCTCTCTTCTAATCCCCCGTCAGGGCCTTCCCTCCAGGGACCGCCGGCAGGCAGCGATTTCTTTTGCGGAGAGGCGGTAGCGGGCCCGTGGACACGACCGAGGTAGCCATGACGAGCCCTAGCAAGCGGCGGGACATGGACGTCATGAAGCTGTGAGTGCCGAGAGCGCGCGTTGCGTTGCGAACAGCAACTCCGCAAAAGCCCTGGTTCATGCACATGCGTGTCACCAGTTCGCCTCCTTGCCCCAGCCCCGTGTGTGTTGGCCGGCGAGGTCAGGGTGTAAGGTGGGGGCGGTGTGTGTGCGGGTGGGTGCTTGAGTGAGGTGTGCGGGCCAGCGAGGCAAGGGCATGCATGGGCAACCTGCATGGAGCGGCCAGGCGGCAGCTGAGGGCTCACCCACTCCGCCACACACTCCACCCACCGACTCCACTCCACCCCTCCACATGCCCGCTGCACATACCTGCTCCCATTCCCAGGTCACTCCCACCCGCCCCAGGTCTCGGCAGCACGACACAACGCCCCCTCGTCGCGCCAACCACCCATTGCACTCACTCCCAATCCTAGGACCCATCCCAATCCCACCCACTGGAAGGCCTCGGCACCCACGTCCCCTTGCCGCGCCCACCCCCAATCCCTTGGGCTTCCCAAACCACGCCACCCACACCCTTGCCCACTCCCAACTCCCATCTGGCCATTGCACTCACGCACACACGCACCACCACCCCATCACGCCCCTAACGCCCCTCCCCGACACGCGCACGTCACAGCATGGTGTCCCTGGATGGCCCAAACCCCTATAGCCAACCCTGAATCGCTCCCTGCCACAGTATGATGTCTGATTGGAAGGTGGAGCTGGTGGACGAGAACTCGACATCCGACATGTATGTCTACTTCGAGGGGCCGAAGGACAGGTGCGAGGCCGCATGGAAGGAGAAGCATGCACCACTGTCCCCCATGCATGCACGTGGAGGGTTTAGAGGTTCGAGTTTCCTCGACGTCCGATCTTTTATGTCTATCTGAGGGGCCCAAGGAGAGGCCCGTGAGGCTGCGCAGCAAGCATGCACCTCTGCTCCCCTGCGCCATCACGCATGCATGCGTCGTACCTTGTGCCTATGCGCGTGCATGCGGCGCACCGTCGTGAGGGAGGGAGGCGTGGGGAAGGTGGTTCAGTGGATGCAAGCAGCGCTGGCAGCAGGCCGGCAGGCGCGCGCGGGGGCGGCAAGCAGCGGGCTGGCTGGCGCGGGCACGGGTGGCTGCTGGGCGAGGGTGCACACACACACACACACACACACACACACACACACACACACACACACACGCACGCAAGTACGCACGCCGCAAGAGCCTCATGACCCATGCGCACAAGCTGGCCTCGCATACCGCCGCTGCTGCTGCTGCTGCAGCATGCGCACCCCATGCACACTCGTAAGCCAATGCACCCGACACACACACCCCGCAGCCCGTACGAGGGAGGCTCGCCTCTGCTGCTGCATGCGCACCCCATGCACACTCGTGCGCCCATGCACCCGACACACACCCCGCAGCCCGTACAAGGGAGGAAGGTGCACGTGGAGCTGCCACCTGCTGCTGATGTGCATGCACCCCATGCACACTCGTGCGCCCATGCATCCGACACACACCCCACACACCCCGCAGCCCGTACGAGGGAGGCTCGTGGAAGGTGCACGTGGAGCTGCCCGAGGCGTACCCGTACAAGAGCCCGTCGATAGGTAGTACTGCCGTACACATGCATCAGTAGTGTTACCAGAAGTAAACGTCAAAATATTCAGGGTTCAAACTTGAGAGCTCGACGCCCTAGGGCACCGTCCTCTCTGGCGCCAGTTGCATATACAAGCGCGTTCTCACCGTCACCCTTCCACTTTATATTCCCCAGTAAAGTACGCACACACCCAATGCGCCATACGCCATGCGCCATCAAGGCGTCCGACGGACTGTACAATCGGCCACGCAAACAGACACGCATGTATCCACTCAGTGGACTCGTGCGGGTGCTATCTGCATGCCTCGGGGATTGAGTTCGCAAGCGCAAGTCTAATACGCCATCACAGGCGTCCAACAAGGCTGTACAATCGACCACTGCCCACCCAGGTTTCGTCAACCGCTTGTACCACCCCAACGTGGACCTCACTGCGGGGTCGGTCTGCCTCGACGTCATCAACCAGGCGTGGTCCCCGATGTTTGACCTCATCAACGTGTTCGAGGTGTTTCTGCCGCAGGTGTGTCGTCAGTGTGAACAGTGTCGGTGTGGGGCGTCAGTGTGGAGGGTGTCGGTATGGGGTGTCAGTGTGAGGGTGTCAGTGTGAAGGGTGTTGTTGTGGGGTGTCAGTGTGAAGGGTGTTAGTGTGGAGGGTAGTGTTCCTGCCGCAGGTGGGTCGTCAGTGTGAAGAGTGTCGGTGTGGGGTGTCGGTGTGAGGGTGTCAGTGTGGAGGGAGTCGAGCGCCGCACACGCAACCATGCACGCACACACACACGCACAACCACGCACGCACGCACACACAACCACGCACGCACGCACGCAACTGCCGCAGCTGCTGATCTACCCCAACCCGAGCGACCCTCTCAACGGCGAGGCGGCAAGCGCCGCACACGCAACCATGCACACACACACACACACACGCACAACCACGCACGCACGCACACACAACCACGCACGCACGCACGCAGCTGCCGCAGCTGCTGATCTACCCCAACCCGAGCGAACCTCTCAACGGCGAGGCGGCAAGCGCCGCACACGCAACCATGCACACACACACACGCACAACCACGCACGCACACACACACAACCACGCACACACGCACGCAGCTGCCGCAGCTGCTGATCTACCCCAACCCGAGCGACCCTCTCAACGGCGAGGCGGCAAGCGCCGCACACGCAACCATGCACACACACACACACGCACAACCACGCACGCACGCACACACAACCACGCATACGCACGCACGCACCTGCCGTAGCTGCTGCTCTACCCCAACCTGAGCGATCCTCTCAAAGGCGAGGCGGCAAGCGCCGCACACGCAACCATGCACACACACACACACACGCACGCACACACATACACACACACGCACAACCACGCACGCACGCACACACAACCACGCACACACACACGCACCTGCCGCAGCTGCTGCTCTACCCCAACCCCAGCGACCCTCTTCAGCAGGGAGCCAGCAAGCGCCCGCACACGCAACCATGCACGCACGCACGCACACCCACGCACGCACGCACACACACACGCACACACACGCACCTGCCGCAGCTGCTGCTCTACCCCAACCCCAGCGACCTGCTTCAGCAGGGAGCCAGCAAGCGCCCGCACACGCCATGCAACTGCCCACACACCATGCACGCAAGCACGCACGCACACCCACGCACGCACGCACACAACCACGCACACACGCACGCACCTGCCGAAGCTGCTGCTCTACCCCAACCCGAGCGACCCTCTTTAGCAGGGAGCCAGCAAGCGCCCGCACACGCAACCATGCACGCACGCACGCACAACCACGCACGCACGCACACACAACCACACGCACGCACCTGCCGCAGCTGCTGCTCTACCCCAACCTCAGAAACCCTCTTCAGCAGGGAGCCAGCAAGCGCCACACACGCAACCATGCACGCACGCACAATCACGCACGCACGCACACACAACCACGCACACACACGCACGCACCCGCCGCAGCTGCTGCTCTACCCCAACCCAAGCGACCCTCTCAACGGCGAGGCGGCGTCGTTGCTGATGCGCGAGCCTCAGGCGTACAATGCGCGCGTCAAGGGTGGGTTCCCACCAGTGGTGTCCTTAAGGAAACCGACAATGTCCTGTTTGCCCCCCGCAACATTTGATGGAACATGCTGACTCAATCCCGCAGGAGGCTTTTTATTTTGCGGGAAAGTGTGAAAATTGCAATTTTCACACTTCCGGAGCTAAATACCCGCTATTCGCCCCCGCAGTGTTCCCCATAATTTCCCGTTTTGCCCCCACAGCGGGGGCTGCGGGGGCTGCGGGGGTGCTAAGAACATCACTCTTTTCCACTCCCTAAACCGCCCTCATACTTCTACACCCCGGCCCTGGCAGCACACAGCGCCTCAGACCCTGCCACCGGGCGATAAAGAACCGGGGGGTCGCCCCGCATCCGTTTCCGAGTAACCCCAGTGGGGTCCAGGGAGTGCAACCTCCTTGGGTGGGGGGACAGAAGGGCGTGCCATCAGCGCACGATCTGGGCACACCATAAAAAGAGAGCACCACCATGCATTTTTGTACACCATAAGAGCACCATAAGAGCTGCATTTTAGTACACCATCAGAGCTGCGCACACGGTGTCCCCCATCCCTCACTACGCGTGCGTGCGCGCGAGCGCGGCGGGGCTGTGTGTGCGGCGTGTTGGTGCTTTCCTCAGAGATGGGCAGTGTGTGTGTGCTGGGGCCTGGTTGTGCATGTGTGTGGGCGGGAGTGGTGGGGGGGGGGGGGACTGCTGACTCAGCAGATGGACCGCCCACACTCGCGCGTGCTGCCACACTAACCCACACCTGCCCACACCGACTCGCAGAGTACGTCGAGAGCTACGCAAAGGTAGACAGCGCCACTGAGCTGCGCTGCCGCCGACACTCGTGCATGCTGCCCACACTAACCCGTTTCTGCCCACACCGACTTGCAGAGTACGTCGAGCGCTACGCAAAGGGCGACAACGTCATGGGCAACAGGAACCCGGGGACAAACAAGGTGCGTGTGTTGCGTGCTGTGCGAGTGTGCGCGTGTTGTGCGTGCTGTCCTGCTGGTAGTAGTGCTGCTGCTGCCTGCTGCTGAGTCTTGCTGCTGCTGCTTGCTGCTGCCTGCTGCCTGCTCCTGTCTGCTGCTGCTCCTGCTTTCCGCAGCTGCTGCGTTTGCTGCTGCTTGCCTTGCTCACGTGTGCGCGACACACCGCATCCACACACATTCGCCCCCCTCCCCCCCCCCACACACACGCTGCCCCCCCCCCTGCTTGCTCCCTGTCCCTCAGGAGCGCGACACAACGCATCCACACATACGCCACCACTCCCCCCCACACACCCACACCCACACGCTGCCCCCCCCCCTGCTTGCTCCCTCTCCTTCAGGAGAGCGACGACGGCGAGGGCGACAAGATGGACGGCGTGGAGGGGGAGGAGTCGGATGGGTTTCTCTCGTCGAGTGACGACGACGAGAAGTGAGTTGAGCAGCTGGCCCTGGCTCCTGATCCAGCCCACGGCCGCGCCGTCGGCCGCTCCAGGAGTTTTGCGTCAGCCTCAAGTTGGTCGACTGCACACGGCCCCCCCGCGGCTTTCGTTCTCAGCCGCAGGGGTGGGGGATGAGGGAGGAAGGGAGGGCGGCGGGCGGAGCCGAGCGGCTGGCGGGTGTGCCCCGGCGCGAGCCTCTCCCCTCTCCCCGGTCCCGTTTCCCCATCCACCACGCACCAATTCATGCCCTGTGGAACGGTCCTCAATGGGGTCTCCCCAAACCGCACTGTGCTATCGTAAGACTAGGTAGCGTTCATCCTCTCCACCCCACCCCACCCCACACACAGACCCCAGTCAAACGTCATGGTGGCTAGACTAGACAGTGTGTAGCGAAGCAGGCAGGTTCGCAGTGTGTAGCGAAGCAGGCAGGTGGCTGCGCTGTGTACCATACCGAGCTGTAACTCTGTGTTCATGTGAACTGGCCTGTTGAGCTGGCAGCACCGTGTCCACACCTATGGGAGCCAATCGAGTGCCAAATCGCGTCATTCCGATGGCCCCCATCGTGTGTTGAGCAGTCGCGCACCAGCACACGGCTCCAGCATGTCGAGTGCAGTGAAGAGCAGCGAGCGAGCCGGCGTGCGACAGACTGGCGGCGCGTCTGGAGTGCTGATGCGAGGCCGGCCGGTGGTGCATGCCGCGGCGTCGCGCAGCGTACCATGCATTCCGATTCCCCAGCCGGGGCAAGGACGCGCGTTAGCCTTGGGGCGCCCCAGTGCTAGTCTGCATGCGCCCCCCATGTGCATGCATGCTGCGGCACAGCCGCGCCGCAACCTGGCAGCACCAGCCGCCCCGCGCGCCAGCGCCGGCGGCGCACCGCTAGGGCGCACTGCCGTGGACGAGGATGAGGACGACCTGCTGCACATCGACGGCGACGGCAGCGAGGACACTGACCCTGACGTCACCACGCTCGGCGAGCTGCTTGGTGGCGAGACAGTTGACTCGAGCATGGGCAGCGTTGACTTTGTCCCCGGGGCGGAGGTGACGTCTGACGAGGAGAACCCCTACACGGAGCGCGATGCAATCAGGTGAGTTAGGTGGTCAACCAGGGTCACGTGCACGACTCCGCCGAAAGTGATGGGAGCTGCCAGGGGCTGCAAGATGTGTGTGTGCATGTGTGCATATGTGTGTGTGTGTGTGTGTGTGTGTGTTTGTGTGCATGTGTGTGTGTGTGTGTGTGTGTGTGGCGAGGTTGTGCGGTGGGGGTTGGGTGTCAGTTGGGGGTTGTAGTTAGGGTTTTGGTCAGCAGGGGCCTAGCACACACACACATATTCACACAAGCACAAATATCCGCATGCACACGCGCGTGCGCGCACACAATCTTCCTGAATTGCCTTGCCTTGCCTGCAGTGCAGCCCTTGCCTTGCTTCGCCTGTGGTGCTGCTGAGCTGTCAGGCGTGATTGGCAAGCAGTGAAGGAGTTCCTCTTGGAGAGCGAACTGATCAGAACAGAATAGAACCGAACCGAACAGAACAGAACAGAACAGAACAGAACACACACACACACACACACGCACACACACACATGCATGCATGCACACCCGCATATGCCCACACATAAACGCACACACATACACACACACACACGCATGCACGCACGTGCGCACGTGCACACACACATGCCCACCGCCTCCCTCGCCCCCACCCACATACGAGCACACACACTCACACACACACATTCACGCACACACACACACACGCATGCATGCACACAGCGTTGCTGCTGAGCTGACGGGCGCACACACACGCACACACACGCATGCCTCCCCCCCCCCCACACACGCAGCGTTGCTGCTGGCAGGCATGAGCGGAAAGCCAGCACTGGAACAGTTCCTCTTGGACAACGTGTCAGCACACACACATGCACACACGCATGCAGCATTGCGGCTGAGCTGGCGGGCGTGAACGGAGAGGCCGCGCTGGAGAAGTTCCTCTTGGAGAATGGCGCCAGCACACACATACACACACACACACACACGTGCAGCATTGCGGCTGAGCTGGCAGGCGTGAACGGAGGGCCCGCGCTGGAGGAGCTCCTCATGGAGAGCGTGCAAGCACATAAACACACACACACGCACACACACACGCACGAACACACACACACACACGCACACGCAGCATTGCGGCTGAGCTTGCGGGCGTGAACGGGGAGCCCGTGCTGGAGTGATTCCTCTTGGAGAGCGTGCCAGCACAAAGACACACACACACACACACACATACGTGCACACAAACACACACACACACACACACACGCACACGCAGCATTGCGGCTGAGCTTGCGGGCGTGAACGGGGAGCCCGTGCTGGAGTGATTCCTCTTGGAGAGCGTGCCAGCACAAAGACACACACACACACGCACACATACACACACACACACACGCACACGCAGCATTGCGGGCGTGAACGGGGAGCCCGTGCTGGAGTGATTCCTCTTGGAGAGCGTGCCAGCACACACACACACACACGCATACAGCACACGCAGCATTGGCTGAGCTGAACGGGGAGCCCGTGCTGGAGTGATTCCTCTTGGAGAGCGTGCCAGCACAAAGACACACACACACACGCATACGTGCACACATACACACACACACACACACGCACACGCAGCATTGCGGCTGAGCTTGCGGGCGTGAACGGGGAGCCCGTGCTGGAGTGATTCCTCTTGGAGAGCGTGCCAGCACAAAGACACACACACACACACACACATACGTGCACACAAACACACACACACACACACACACGCACACGCAGCATTGCGGCTGAGCTTGCGGGCGTGAACGGGGAGCCCGTGCTGGAGTGATTCCTCTTGGAGAGCGTGCCAGCACAAAGACACACGCACACAGACACGCACGCATGCACACACGCACACACACACACACACACGCACACACACATACAAACACACACACACTGCATGGCTGCTGAACTAGGAGGTGTGAGCGGATAGCCAGCGCTGGAACAGTTCCTCTTGAAGAAGGGTGCCAGCACACACGCACACACACACACACACACACATACGTGCACACATGCACACATACACACATGCCCCCCTCCCCACACACCCACACACATGCACCCACACACACACACACACATCCAGCATTGCTGCTCAGCTGGCGGGCATGAATGGAGAGCCCGCGCTGGAAGAGCTTCTCTCGGAGAGCGTGCCAGCACACACAGTCACACACACGCACGCACGCATGCACACACACACGCACGCACACACGCGCGCACACACACGCGCACACACACACACACACACACACACACGCAGCATTGCTGCTGAGCTGGCAGGCATGAGCGGCGAGCAAGCACTGGAGTAGTTTCTTTTGGACAGCGTGTCAGCACACACACACACACACACAGAGAGAGAGATATCGTTACAGAGAACTCTGCACGGCAGAACTAGATAGGCTGTTTCTGGTCATCATTGAGGAGATTCCATTTGGAGGCGGGTGACCAACCGTGCGCCAACAAGAGGGTAAATAACCTCATTCAAAAAGCAGTGCGGGAAAGGGGCAGATGCGGGTCACTGACGGCTGTGTTCGTCACTCCGCTTCGACTGAGTTTAAACTAGGTCTCGGCAGATTGACCTCCACAGTTGTGGAAATCTCGCTAAGAGGATCCACTCGGGTGTGACTCGCTTGGACAAGAGGTCCATGAACTCGGGGTGCTTGGAGATGTCGCGTTTGAAGTTGGAAAAGTGGGTGTTTGCGGAGGAACGGAACTTGACGGAGTGGGCGAAAAAGTCGCCGGCGCTGAGCCGGTAGGATGTGATGGCGCCGCCGGCATAGAGCGAAGTCATGTCCGGTCGGCGGTACGCGAAAAGGGCGGCAGTGGGGGGGTATATGATGTCGGGAGGGAGTGGGGGGGGAGAAGGGACGGGCGGGTGTGTGGAGATGGAGGGGCGGGGGGACGGGGGAGGTGGGAGGCGGCGGATGAGGGAGCCGATGAACGTAGCACGGTGCTTGTTGATCGTGTCGATGATGGGGAACGTACAAGGGGGGAGGCATGCATCGTGGTGGTGGAGGTGTGCTCTGTGGTGTGAGGAGGGATGCCCTTGATGAGGCGGAGGAAGCGGTTGTGGGTTACTTCAAGTCGGTGGATGTGGGCCTTGTTCAACGTCCATGTCTGGCAGCCATACAGTAGGGCAGAGATCACAAAGGCGTTGTAGAGGTGGATCTTGGTAGTGGGAGAGATTGAGTTGGAGTTCCAGAACCGGGGAGTGAGACGGTTGAAGGCGTACCAGGCACTTCCGATCCGGCGTGAGATCTCTGAGTCGAGGATGTCGGAATCAGACGTGTTGGGAGCGTCATCAGAAGGGGCGGCGGGGGAGGACAGAATACTTCCCAGGTATTTGAACTTGGAGGTGGAGTGGACCAGGTGGGGGGTAGATGAGGAGTTGGAGGGGATGGTGATAGGGGCGGAGGGGACGGTGTGGGCAGAAGAGTGGCCGAGGGATTGTGCCACGGTTTTATCGTAGTTGATTGCAAGGGCCAGGTCTGAACAGATGCGGTCGAGGAGGGTGAGCATAGTGCGGAGGTCTTCCTCGGAGGGGGCGAGCAGGGCGATGTCGTCGGCGTAGAGAAGGAGGGGGAGGATGGTGGTCAAAAAGTCCTTGCGGGACTCAGGGGTGTACAGTTTTCCGTCGATCATGTAGCCAATTTGAATGCCAGCGTTGGGGAGCTGGGCAATCAGGGACCGGACAACTGTGTCGATGTAGACATTGAAGAGGAGGGGGGAGAGGGGGCAGCCTTGCTTGACGCCAGCTTTGAGAGGGAAAGGGGCGGAGTATGCACCGTTGACTCGGGCTCTGGCGGTGGCACCAGAGTAGAGGCTTTCGATGCGTGCGAGGAGGGCAGGGTGCGCGCCGCGGTGGAGGAGGGTTTTCCAAAGGGCGGCGTGGTTGACACTGTCGAACGCCTTGGACAGGTCGACGTAAGCCACATGGAGGGGGGCGTGGGCGCGGTGTGACTCCTCTTGGAGGCGTCGTAGGGTGAAGATGGCATCGGAGGTGCCACGGCCCGGACGGAAGCCAAACTGGGAAGTGTGGAGGGTGGGCTCCAGCTGGAGCTTGAGGCGGTTGAGGAGGATGTGAGTGTAGACCTTGCCAGCGACGGGCAGGAGGGAGATGCCGCGGTAGGACTTGCTGCGCGTGGGTGGGCCCGAGGATGCGCCCTTGTAGAGGGGGCAGATGTCTGCTTGGTTCCACGCGGCGGGGATGGAGGTGGTGTTCCAACAGGTAAGGATGATCTGGTGGAGGGCGGTTGCGGTTGCGGTGCCGCCGTGTTTGAGGAGGGGGGAGGTGATGTCGTCAGAGCCGGGGGCAGAGTTCCTGAGGGATTTGATCGCGGAGACCACCTCGCTCAGAGAGGGAGGGGAGGCAAGGGGGGGAGGAGGGGGGGAAGGGGGGGGGCGAAAGGAGAGGGAGGAAGGGAGGGGAGGGAGGGACGGGAGGGGGAGGCAGGGGGGAGGGGAGGGGGACGGGGAGGGGGAGGGGAGGGAGGGAGGGGGGACGGAGGCGGAGGGGGTATGTAGGAGGAGGAGGGGGAGGGAGAGGGGCGGTGCGGGGGTGGTGGGTGTGAAGATGAGGTGGGAGGCGAGGGTGGCTTCGTCGACTTCCGAGCGGAGTGGAGTGTGGAGGACACGGAAATATTCTCAAAACGCGTCTGCCACCGCCTGAGCTCCAAAGCACAGGTGGTCGCCGACACGGAGGGCAGGGAGGGCGGCGGAAGGGGGGCGGTCGACGAGTTTGGACAGCATGCGGTGGGCGGAGTGGGGGTTGTTGTCGTCAAAATCGTGTTGTACGCGTTGAGCGACACCGTCCCAGTGCTTGTTGGTGGCGCGTGCGATGGCGGACTTGAGCTGGGCAGTCATGCGCGCCTCCTTGGGGGCGTCACGGTTGCCAGTCAGTGCACTGTCGAAACGCATGGACTGAAGGTCGTGGGCGAGTTTGAGAGTCTCGGGGGGGAGGTAGAAGTGGATGGGGACCTCGCGTGGGCGGGGGCCAAGGGTGGATCTGGCCGCTGAGTGGATGGCCGCGGTGAGGTGGCTCGTCATCTGGTCCAGGGTGGGGGGGGTCGGGGAAGGGGGGAGGGTGGCGAGGGCCTCCTCGATTGCTGCCGCGAAGTGGAGCCGTGTGTCAGGGTCTCGAAGCAGGTCGGCGAAATAGCGGGAGGGCGGAGGAGGACGGCGGGAGTGGGTGATGTTCCAGGCTCTGGAGAAGCGGAAGAGGATGCGCGCGGTGACAAGGGCGTGGTCAGAGCGGGCGATGGTGTCAAGTCCCCGGGTCTTGGGGCATCGTGCTCGCACGTCTTGCACGGAGCCCAGGTGAGGGCGGCGGACGAGGATGTAGTCTGGGATGTTGCAATCCTTTTGGGTGTTGCTGTACCAGAAAAATACGCTCGAAGGGGGATGGGGGAAGAAGGTGTAGGTGACGGCAAGATTGTGAGCGGCACACAGGTCGAGAAGCCGGTGGCCGTTGTCGCTGATGCCAGGTTTGTGGTGGAACCCGGCGCACACACACACACACACACGCATTTGTGGTGGAACCCGGCGCACACGCATTTGTGGTGGAACCTGGCGCACACACACACACACACACACGCATGCACCCCCCCCCCACACACACACGTGCAGCATTGCTGCTGAGCTTGTGGGCGTTTACGGAGATCCAGCGCTGGAGGAGCTCTTCTTGAAGAAGGGTGACAGCACACAAACACACACACACACACACACACACACACGTGCAGCATTGCTGCTGAGCTGGCGGGCGTGAACGGAGAGCCCGCGCTGGAGGAGTTCCTCTTGGAGAAGGGCGCCGACCTCAGCGTGGAACGCGTGTGCCGCCTGTTTGCGTTCCCGCTGGACGCGTTCCAGAAGAAGGTGGGCGGAAGCTGCGGTACACAGACACACATAGACACACACACACACACACACACACACACGCACAAAAGCATCCTCGCATACCTAGCGTGTGTGCCGCCTGTTTGCGCTCCCGCTGGACGCGTTCCAAGGTGGGCGGAAGCTGCAATACACACACAAACACACACACACACACACACACACACTGACACATTCGCGCACATGCACGCAGGCTATCGGCCACATGGGTGACGGCAAGAGCGTCGTCGTGTGTGCGCCAACAGGGGCCGGAAAGACCGCCATCGCTGAGGCGGCAGCGGCGGTGTCGCTTGCACGCGGCCAGAGGGTTATCTACACGACTCCGCTCAAGGCGCTGTCAAACCAGAAGCTACAAGAGGTGTGTGCGTGTGGTGGTGGTGGTGGGTGTCTGTGTCAGTCTCTTTCTCTCCTCTCTCTCCTCCTTCTCCTTTCTTTCCTCTCTCTCCTCTCTCTCCTCCCTGTGCTCTCTCTGGTCTCTCTCCTCTCTCTCCTCTCGCTCTCCTTGCTCGTTCCTCTCGCTCCTCTCGCCCTCCTCTCGCTCTCCTCTCGCTCTCCTCTCGCTCTCCTCTCGCTCTCCTCGCTCTCCCTGCTCTCCTTGCTCGTTTTTCTCGCTCCTCTCGCTCTCCTCTCTCTCTCCACTCACTCTCCTCTCGCTCTCCTCTCGCTCTCCTCTCGCTCTCCTCTCACTCTCCTCTCGCTCTCCTCTCACTCTCCTCACTCTCCTCGCTCTCCTTGCTCGTTCCTCTCGCTCCTCTCGCTCTTCTCTCTCTCCTTCTCACTCTCGCTCAATCTCTCTACACACACACTCAGCAGCTGCACACCCGCTTTGGCCCCGCGCGCTGCGGCCTTCAGACTGGTGAAACAAGCCTCGACACACATACACACATGCACGCACACACAAACACACACACACACACACACACTCCGCAGCTGCGCACCCGCTTCGGCCCCGCGCGCTGCGGCTTGCAGACTGGCGACTCAAGCCTCAACACAGATGCAGACATCGTGGTGATGACGACGGAGATCCTGCGCAACATCATGTACCGCACGGCGGAGGTCGGGGAGGATGCGCCTTCGGGTGGGTCACTCTGATGGTCACTCTGATGGTCTCACTCTGATGGTCTCACTCTGATGGTATCTCTGATGGTCACTCTGATTGGGGGGGCGTGTTTGGGGTGTGACCGCGCAGCAACATCATCATGTATCGCGCGGCGGAGGTTGGGGAGGACGCGCCGTTGGGTGGGTCACTCTGACGGTCACTCTCTGATGGTCTCACTGTGATGGTCATTCTGATTGGGGGGCGTGGCTGGGGTTTGACCGCGCAGCAACATCATCATGTACCGCGCGGCGAGGTCGGGGAGGACGCGCCGTCGGGTGGGTCACTCTGACGGTCACTCTGATGGTCTCACTCTGATGGTCTCACTCTGATGGTCACTCTGATTGGGGGGGCGTGGTTGGGATGTGACCATGCAGCAACATCAAGTACCGCACGGCGGAGGTCGGGGAGGACACGCCGTTGGGTGGGTCACTGTGATGGTCCCTCTCTGATGGTCACTCTGATGGTTGGGGCGTGACCGCGCACCCGTCATGCGCCGCACAGCAGAGGCCAGGCAACTTTGATGGTGGCAGGTGTGTCTCACCCCCCTTGCACCAGGTGTGACTTACTTCCCCCCCCCCTCCTCCAACTCTCCCTTGCGCAGTCAACCTCAGCGCCTCGCGTGGACCGCCTCGGAGACATTGTTCTCATCATTCACTCATCACTCAGCTCCAACAAACCCCGACCCTGAACCCTGCTGGGCCCTCAATCCAACAACCCAAACCACAACCCGCAGTCAACCTCAGCGCCACCCGCGAGGCGCGCCTGGGGGACGTCGGATGCATTGTTCTCGACGAGGTGCATTACCTGGGCGACCCGTCACGGGGCAGGTGCGCGGATGGTTGGGGTGTGTGGGCAGGGTGGGAGGTGTGGCGAGGTGTGGGGAGGTGTGGAGATGTCGGCTGCATCGTTCTCGACGATGTGCACTACCTGGGCGATCCGTCACGGGGCAGGTGCGCGGATGGTTGGGGCGTGGGGAGGGCAGGTGTGGGAAGGTGCGGGAGGTGTGGGGACGTCGGTTGCATCGTTCTGGACGAGGTTCACTACCTGGGTGACCCGTCACGGGGCAGGTGTGTGGAGGTGTGGGGATGTGAGGGCGGTGTGGGGACATCGGCTGCATCATTCTCGACGAGGTGCACTACCTGGGTGACCTGTCACGGGGCAGGTGTGTGGATTGTTGGAGTGTGGGAGGGGAGGCGTGGGAGGTGTGGGGAGGTGTGGGGGCGTCTGGCAGCCCTTCATGCCTGTGCCCCTCCGCTGGGCCAAGGCTCTACAATGGCTAGCAGGGATTGTACGCGCCCTCTAGCTGCCCTCTAGCTGGGGTTGGGAGCCAAGTGTGGAGTTCCTACTGGGCTTGCCCACTCCCCTAGTCCGGGTGGAAAATGCAGTCGAGTGCGAGGCAGGAGCACTTTGACACCCGACACACGGCATCAGCGCTGTGCCGCCCCACGTCAGCCCTGCAAAACTGCCCCCGCGTGTGCGTGCAGCGTCTGGGAGGTGTCATCAACGTCCCATGCCACTCCCACACCCTGGCACCCACACTCGATGCCACACCTCCTCTCTTCTTACAGCGTGTGGGAGGGGGTCATCATCAACTGCCCACTGCCACACATGCAGCTGCTGTGCATGTCGGCGACCCACGCCCCGACACCCCACCACCGCAACCCCGACCTCCCTCTCCCCATGCAGCGTGTGGGAGGGATCATCATCAACCGTCCGCTGCCATACATCCAGCTCCTGCGCACAGCACAGACACCCAGCACCCTGCCGCCCCACGCTATACTGCCTACCACCCCACACTCACACTCGGTGCCACACCCTCCCACTCCCCATGCAGCGTGTGGGAGGAGGTCATCATCAACTGCCCACGCCACATCCAGCTACTGTGCATGTCGGCGACCGTCAAGAACCCCGATGACCTCGGCGGGTGGATCTCCAAGGAGCACCAGGTGGGGCCATGCGAGCCAGCTAGCTGGTGTACTTACAGTGCGGCCCTGTTGATTGTTGGAAGGGCTCAAGGCTTTGTCTTCAGGGCGCAGGGATGACGGCTGTGCATGTGTGACCGCTAAGAGCCCCGATGACCTGAGCAGGTGGATCTCCAAGGAGCACCAGGCGGGGCCATGCAAGCCAGCTAGCTGGTTTACTTTCAGTGCGGCCTTGTTGGTTGTTGGAAGGGCTCAAGGCTTTGTCTTCAGGGCGCAGGGATGAAGGCTGTGCATGTGTGACTGCTAAGAGCCCCGATCACCCGGGCAGGTGAATCTCCAAGGAGCACCAGGTGAGGCCATGCGAGCCAGCTAGCTGGTGTACTTTCAGTGCGGCCCTGTTGGTTGTTGGAAGGGCTCGATGCTTTGTCTTCAGGGTGCAGGGACAGAGGCTGCGCTTCTGGGGCTGTGTTTGTGCATGTGCGACCGCTTAGAGCTTTGATGTCCTGGTCGGGTGGATCTCCAAGGAGCACCAGGTGGGTGGGCGTGCATGCCCAAAGCTTGCTAGCTGGTGTGCTGGGATTTGGGGATCGAGGATTTCGTCTCCAGGGCTGAGATAAGAGGCTGAGCGTCTGAGGCTGTGTATGTGTGACCGCTAAGAGCCCCGATGACCTTGGCAGGTGGATCTCCAAGGAGCACCAAGCCGGTGGGCACACGCCTGTAGCTGCATGGCCTGGAGCTTAGCTGCTGTAGCGTGTGAGTCGTTTCTCGGGGGTCGGAAGGGCTCAAAGCTTTGTCTTCAGGGCTCAGGGACACACACACACGCGCGCGCACACACACACACACAGACACACACACACACGCACACGCACACACACACACAGGAGTGCGTCACGATCAAGACCAAGTTCCGCCCCGTTCCGCTCGCGTGGCACTTTGCGTTCAAGAACGCAAAGGGCGTCAACGTGAGTCTTTCGTAGCTCGTGGATAGGGTTGCGGCGCGTGGGGGTTGGGCTGCTCAGTTCGACGCTCGACGCGTTCTGCCCACCCTGGTTCCTCGACCCCAAATTTCAAAACCCAAACCTCTCCAACCGCCCCCAACCACCCCCAACCGCACCCATTCAACCGCAGGTTCTGGACCTGCTAGACCCCACCGGCAAGGCGCTCAACCCGAAGCTGGAGCACAAAGAGGTGCGTGTTTGTGTGGATGTGTGGATGTGTGGGTGCTGCGGCGTGTGTTAATTTGTGGACTTGAGGGGTGAGGGGAGGCTAAGGCGCTCAACCCAAAGTTGGGGCACAAAGAGGTGCGTGTTTGTGTGGATGCGCATCAGCACAAACGTTCGTGCGCATCAAGTGTGTGTGTGTGTCTGAGAGAGGGGGGGGAGGGGAGGGGAGGGGGGGCGAGCCCTCCTTTCTGCGGCGCGGTCTGTTGTACAAATATTGTATTCCACACTTCACACTATCCCCACAATTCCATTCCACACCCCACACTATCCCTACACCCAACAGGTGATGCTCAAAGAGGCCCGCTTCCTGCTCCAGCGCATGGCATGGGACGTCCACAATCTCCACAATCCACACCCCACACTGTTCACACTTTCCTCACACTCCACACCCCACACCTTCCCCCCACCCCAGGTGATGCTCGAAGAGGCCCGCTTCCTGCTCGATCGCGGCCAGCGCGACTACAACGGCTACCACCGACCGGGCGACTTCCCCGCTCGTGAATACGGGCGCGACAGGGACCGGGACAGGGGCGCTGACCGGCGCGGGGGGTCGGGCGGTGGCGGCGGCGGAGGGGATGGGCGCCGCGGGGGCGGGAGTGGGCCACCGTGGGAGCAGACCGTTCAGCGCATGATGTTTGAGGACAGTGGGGCAATGCAGGTGTGTTTGTGTGTGGGGAGGGGGGCTCGGTGTGTGTGAGTGCGTGTGTTTTCGTGTGTGTGTGTGTGTGTGTGTGTGTGTGTGTGGCCTGCAGAGGGAGCGTACGGTTCAGCGAATGATGTATGAGGACTCGGGCGATGCAGGTATGTGTGTTTTGTGTGGGGGTGTCTTTCAGTGTGTGTGTGTGTGTGTGTGTGTGTGTGTGTGTGTGTGTGTGTGTGTGTGCTGCCTTCCGAGGGGCGTACGGCTCAGGGAATGATGGATGAGGACTCGGGCGATGCAGGTGTGTGTGTGTTTTCTGTGTGGGGGTCTTTGTGTGTGTGTGTGTGTGCGTGTGCGTGCGTGTGTATGCGTGTGCGTGTGTGAGTGTGGCTCGCCATCCCTTCACACCCCTAACTCCCACACCCCCAGCACCGCTCCAACCTGACTTGCGTGCCGTTAATGGACTGCGCCATCACACGCACACACACACACACGCACACGCCTTCTCCCACATCCCACCCTGGTATGCTGGCGCGCTGCGTGGCCTTGCGGGCTCTACTAGTAGAGCTCCCCTAGACGTGTAGTCTAGGCCTTAACTCAAGCCCCAGGGTCCTCCGGGCGCGTACATGTAAAAAACCCACACTCTCACACCCTTCAGACTTGTTCTCATACCCCCAGCGCCGCGCCAACCTCATCCGCGTGCCGTCGATGGACCGCGCCATCACACACACCTCCACGTCCCTTTTCTCACACTCACACTCCTTTTCTCACACTCACACCTTCTCTCACCCCTCTCACACTCCACACACTCATCCCACACACTCCCCAACTCCGCACACTCCCCTCACACCCCTCTCATACCCCTCCTTCCACACCCCTCCTCCCACATCCCCACACCTCACACGCTTCCTCACACCCCACACCCAACAGCTCCGCGTGGACCTCATCCGCGTGCCCTCAGTGGACCGCGCCATCACACGCACACACACACACACACACGCACACGCCTCCTCCCACACTCCCACACCCTTCACACTTTTTCTCACACACCCAGCGCCGCGCCAACCTCATCCGCGTGCCGCCGATGGAACGCGTGCCCCCCCCCCCCACACACCCACACTCGTCCCAGATGCCCACATTCTTCCTCTCACCCTCCCGCACCCTTCCTCCCACACCCCCTCACCCCCACACCCTGCTCACACGTTTTGCTCACACCCAACAGCGGCGCGTGAACCTCATCCGCGTGCCTCCGATGGACCGCGTGATCCGTCGCCTCGCGCGTCTCAACTACCTGCCCGCCATCTGGTTCATCCTCAGGTGGGCCACACTTTTCCACACTTGCTCCACACAAACATGATTATATGTCGCTGTTACACCTGCCACGCCCGCCTTGCGCAACTCTCAACTCTCAACTGTCTGCCCGCCATCCGGTTCATCCTCAGGTGGGCCACACTTTTCCACACTCAGGTGTGTGTGTGTGTGTGTCGATTTTACAGTCCGTCGGACGCCTCTGCTGATGGCGTAACACACTTGTGTGTGTGTGTGTGTGTGTGTGTGTGTGCGTGTGTGTTTTGTGTTGTGGAGCAGGGGTCCCCAAACCTCGTGCTACGCACGCCACGTGCGCGGCTCAACTACCTGCCTATCTGGTTCAACCTCAGGTGGGCATCCCCACACTTTCCACACACCCCATCCGCCTAGGCGCCCAGGCGTGCTCAGTCTGGTGCAACGGTGTTGCTGTGCTGTCGAAAACGTTATGGACCAAGCAGTGGTTCCGCTAAGGATCTTGGGGAAATGATGGCTCAACCCGGGCCTCACGGCTCACACCCCAATCTCAACCCGACGAAGGCGTTGTTTTGCAAAAAGGGTATGAAAATGAAAATCTCCACAATTTTCGGGTCGAAATTCGCGCAATCCCTACCCGACGCGCCTGCTCCAATACGCCAATCTCAACCCGTAATTGCATGTTTTCGGGTTGTGGGTTGGATTGGAAACACTGGGACCAACGTTGCCCCCGTTGGATGGGGACCTGTTGTCGATGTTTTCCGCCATGAACCAAGATACCTCAACCCTCCTCAGGTGATGCTGCTGCCAGTTACGCCCACCCACACACTCACTCGCTCGCTCCCACCCTCACTGTCACTCTCACTCTCACTCTCACTCTTCACTGTCCCGCCCAATCTCACTCCCACTCCCACTCTCACTCTCACTCTCACTCTCACTCTTCACTCTCACTCCCACTCTCACTTTCCAGCCGCAAGGACTGCGACGTCTCACTCTCACTTTCACTCTCACTCTCACTCTCACTCACTCTCTCTCACTCTCACTCTCACTCTCACTCTCACTCTCACTCCCACTCCCACTCTCACTCTTCACTCTCACTCCCACTCTCACTTTCCAGCCGCAAGGACTGCGACCAGAACGCCATCAAGGCCAGGCAGATGTGAACACCCACACATATACACCGCACGCACACACACACGTGCGCACACACACACCACACACACACACGCACACATGCACATACTCACGTTGTCCCCCATACACACACTCAGCCGCAAGGACTGCGACCTTAACGCTATCAAGGCCGGCCAGATGTGTGCGCTGACGAGCGAAGAGGAGATTCGGATTGTGTCTGCGGAGATCGAGGCGCTGAGGTGTGTTTGTGCATGTGTGTGTGTGTGTGTGTGCTTCATGTGTGTGTGTGTGTGTGTGTGTGTGTATTTGTGTAAGTGTGTGTGTTGTGTGTATTTTTTTGTGTGTGTGTGTGTGTGTGTGTTTGCCGGGGGGGATTTAGCACTGGCAAGAGCCGTTATCTAGGTTGCCCAAGCGTTGGGAACTGTAACGGATTTATGAATCTCTCTCTCCGTCCCTCTCTCTCTGTGTTTGTGTGTGTGGGGGGAGCGAAGAAGGTGCTGAGGTGTGCGTTTGTGTGGAAGAGAGGCGCTGAGGGGTGTGTCTGTTGCTGTTTGTTATCACGTTGACATCCACGAGTAAATTTGTCGCTTCTGTTGGTGAATGGGGAGGGTTGTGTGTGTGTTCCCACTCACGACCTGGAAGTTCATTATGGCCGAGAAGATAGGTGGGGAGCGACTCCGGCTGCAGCGTTGTCGACGTCGGAGACGCTAGCAATGACGAATGCTTGGGCTAGAAGAACATACACATCTTCTAGATCTGGGACCGCTCGGGGGCTCTCCAGCGCCTCTATACAACCTAGAAAAATCTTAGCGAGTCAGAGTGGGAACACACCCTATGACTGCCCTGCAAGCATCAGCAAGCAAAACAACCAACAACCAACAAACACCAGCCAACAACCAACAGCCAACAGCCAACAGCCAACAGCCAACAGCCAACAGCCAACAGCCAACAACCAACAGCCAACAGCCAACGGCCAACAGCCAACAGCCGACAACCAACAACCAAAAGCCAACAGCCAACGACCAACAGCCAACAACCAACAACCAACAACCAGCAGACCGCGAACAGCAAACAAGACAACCTGTGCTTGACACCCACACGCGCCATGCGTTGCACCGGTACACTCACTCACGCGCACACACTCGCACACAAACGCACACAAACGCACACTCGCACACACACACACACACATGCAGGGCCGACCAGGCAGAGGCCGTGCGTGAGGCGCTGCTGGCAGGCTATGGCTGCCATGCCGCATCACACACACACGCACACGCACACGCACACACGCGCACACACGCACGCAAGGCCGACCAGCCCGAGGCCGTGCGTGAGAAGCTTGTGGAGGCACTGCTGGTAGCCTATGGCTGACATGCCGCATCACACACACACACACACACACACACGCGCGCACACGCGAACGCAGGGCCGACCAGCCAGAGGCCGTGTGTGTGAAGCTGGTGGGGGCGCTGCTGGTCTTCTATGGCCGCCACGCCGCATCACACACACGCACACACACACACACACACACATGCACACACATATGCACACACACACACTCACGCAGGGCCGACCAGTCAGAGGCCGTGCGTGTGAAGCTGGTGGGGGCGCTGCTGGCAGGCTATGGCTGCCATGCCGCATCACACGCACACACACACACACACGCACGCACACACACACACACATGCGCACACACACACACACGCACACACGCAAACACGCACACACACACACACACACACGCAGGGCCGACCAGCCAGAGGCCGTGCGTGAGAAGCTGGTGGAGGCATTGCTGGCAGGCTATGGCTGCCATGCTGAATCACACACAGAGAGAGAGAGAATCGTTACAGATCCCACCGCTAGGCATCCTGGTTTACGGCTCTTGCCTGTGCCAAAGCACATACCCCGGCAACACACACACACACACACGCACACGTGCGCACACACAAACACACACACACACACACACACACATGCACACACATGCACATGCACATGCACACACACACAAACACGTACACACACACGCACGCACGCACGCACGCAGGGCCGACCAGCGCGAGGCCGTGCGTGCGAAGCTGGTGGAGGCGCTGCTGGCAGGCTTTGCGTCGCACCGTGCTGCATCACACACACACACACACACACACATGCAGGGTCGACCAGCCCGAGGCCATACGTGAGGCGCTGCTGGCAGGCTATGGCTGCCATGCTGCATCACACACACACACGCACACAAACACACACACACATGCACATGCACACACACACACATGCAGGGCCGACCAGCCCGAGGCCGTGCGTGCGAAGCTGGTGAAGGCGCTGCTGGCAGGCTATGGCTGCCATGCTGCATCACACACACACATGCACACACACACACACACACAAACGTAGGTCCGACCAGCCCGAGGTCGTGCGTGAGGCGCTGCTGGTCTTCTATGGCCGCCATGCTGCATCACACACACACACACACACACACGCGTGCAAACACACACACACACATACACACACGAACACGCTCATGCAGGGCCGACCAGCGCGAGGTCGTGCGTGAGAAGCTGGTTGAGGCGCTGCTGGCAGGCTAGGGCTGCCATGCTGAATTACACACACACACACACACACACTCACGCACACACGCACACACACACATACACGCGCGCACACGCAGGGCCGACCAGCCAGAGGCCGTGCGTGAGAAGCTGGTGGAGGCGCTGCTGGCAGGCTTTGGCATGACATGCTGCATCACACGCACACATACACACACACACACACGCAGGGCCGACCAGCCCGGGGGGCCGTGCGTGAGGCACTGCTGGCAGGCTATGGCTGCCACGCTGCATCACACACACACACACACACACACGCAGGGCCGACCAGCCTGAGGCCGTGCGTGAGAAGCTGGTGGGGGCTCTGCTGGCTATCTGTGGCTGCCACCCGCATCACACGCACACACACACACACACACACACACGCAGGGCCGACCAGCCCGAGGCCGTGCGTGAGAAGCTAGTGGAGGCACTGCTGGCAGGCTTTGCGTCGCACCACGCCGGGCACCTGCCTGGGTGGAAGACGCTCATCGAGAAGCTGTTCCAGGTGCGTGAGGCGGTTGGGTAGGCAGTTGGGGCATGGGCAGTGAATATGGGGTTCAGGCATTTGTGAAAGGTGGGGAGTGGGGATTGGGAGCTTGTGTCCGCCTGCCTGGGTGGTTCCAAGACGCTCATTGACATGATGAGAGTTTTACAATCCACTTCTGGCGGTCACACGTACGGTTCCAAAGCTCCAGTGGGATTGACAAGTTAAGAGAGCGGCGCTGGGGCGCCGCTAAAAAAACGGCGGAGCCGTCGCGGGGCCGGGTTTGGTCCGCACCGGCTGTTATGATACATCTCGCGCCGAGAGAGAGAGATAAGAGAGAGTTCTCTCTCTAGAGAGACACACACACACACACACACACCACGGACCTACTGCCACCCATTGTCTGCCCCCGGCCGCTCGGGTCGAGCAGATATACCAAGCTGATGTGTGTGCGAGTGCGTGTGTGTGTGGTGCGCGGCTGGGGGATGAGGTGACCCGCCCTGACCCCCAGGCATCATGCGGAGAATTTCAACGCGAAGCTTTGACTGGGTGTTGGGTGACGATGGGCGAGAGCGTCCCATGCTCCGCGCTATGCGACGCAAGTGGTGAACCGCCCCAAACTGCGCCACATGAGGCCCTTGGCAGGGCAACTGGGGGCACAATCTGACTGGGAGGCACAATCTGACTGTTCAGGCCTGTAGCTTATGACACAGGGCCGGGGTGGCGTGACCGTGGGCGCTGCGCTGTTGCTGCGCGCGCGCATGTGCGCGCCCTCACTGCATGGCGCATGGCGCATGACCCATGCGGCCAAAGACATCCCTGATGCCAGATCTGGGGAAACAACTTTATGACATGTGATGCACGAGTCACGCTAGGAGGGTGTGCATACAGGGAGAGGCAGTTTGGTGGCTGGGCATGCATATTGGCAGGGAGTGAGACGGCGCCAGGTCGCCGCCCTGGCGCCCCCGACCCGCCTCTACAGCAGCGGGATGTCATACTAGACTCATATGGCAGCTCTACACGACCGCGGAAAAGGCCGCGGGCGGCGCCGTCGCGACGGCGGGGGTTGTGCTGAGTCAGCGGCACTAAGGGGTAGCTCCCCCGCGCCCCGGGCTCTCCCCACAGCCGCAACGCGAAGCAGGAGATTTCATATACACATATAGGACCTGTGTCCTCTCTGTGGGGGCCAGAGGGGCGCGCTGGGGCGCCGACCAAATTTCACGAAGGCGAGGGACGCAACTTGGCACCAACTTTCACTGAGGCAACGCACGCCCCTGAGTATTTAGACATAAGCTTTTGAGCCCATCCCGCAGCGATCTGCTGGGGCGGATGGCGTGGAGGGGGCCTGTGCTACTACATCACTTGTGACATGGCAAACCCGGGGGCGGGGCCCCCCTTGGGTGGGGGGGCTCCGCCGAAAAGCTGTTCCAGGTTGGTTAGCTAGCTACAGACACACGTGTGCACGCACGCACACACGTTAGCACACACACACACACACACGCACGCACGCACTCAACACGCAGTGCGGCCTCGTCAAGATTGTGTTTGCGACGGGCACGCTCCGCTGTCGGCACACACACACACACACACACACACACACACATGCATGCACGCACGCACACACACACACGTATGCACGCACTCACACAACACGCAGCGCGGCCTCATTAAGATTGTGTTTGCAACGGGCACGCTCGCCGCCGGGATCAACATGCCCGCGCGCACGACAATCATCTCGGCGCTCGGGCGCAAGACGGACGACGGAATTAAGGTGAGGGTAGAGGCCGTGTTTGTGCTGTGTGCTGTGTGCTGTGTGCTGTGTGCTGTGTGCTGTGCTGTTCTGTTCTGTGCTCTGTGCTGTGCTTTGTGCTGCCACCTCGCCGCCGGAATCAACATGCCCGCGCGCACGACAATCATCTCGGCTCTCGTGCGCAAGACGAATGATGGAATCAAGGTGGGGGTGGAGGGTGTGCATGTTCTGTGCTGCGCTGCGCTGCACCTCCCCTTGCACCGCGACCTGCCCCTCCTTGTGGCACGTGCATAGCTGCGCCCGCCGTATCCCCCTTCCCCCCCCCTTGTGACACGTGCAAAGCTGCCTTATCCTCCTAAACCCCTCCCCTCCTCCCCTCCCTTTGTGCGAAGCTTGTCTCACACAACGAGCTGCTGCAGATGGCGGGGCTCAACCCTCCTTGTGGCACGTGCAAAGCTGCTCCCGACTTATCCTCCCAACCCCCTCCCCTCATCCCCCCCTTTGTGCGAAGCTTGTCCCCCACAACGAGCTGCTGCAGATGGCGTGCTCCCGCCTCACCCCCCACCCCCCTTGCGGAACGTGCAAAGCTGCTCCCGCCTTGTCCTCCTGACCCCCTCCCCTCCTCCCCCCCTTCTTGCGAAGCTTGTCCAACGCAATGAGCTGCTGCAGATGGCGGTGCTCAACCCCCACCCCCCTTGCAGAACGTGCAAAGCTGCTCCTGCCTTATCCTCCCAACCCCCTCCCCTCCTGCCCCCCCTTTGTGCGAAGCTGCTTCCCCACAACGAGCTGCTGCAAATGGCGCGCTCAGCCCCCACCCCCCTTGCGGAACGTGTACAGCTGCTCCCGCCTAATCCTCCTACCTCCCCTCCCGTCCTCCCTTCTTTGTGCGAAGCTTGTCCCCCACATCGAGCTGCTGCAGATGGCGCACTCCCCCCCCCCCCCCTTGCGGAACGTGCAAAGCTGGTCCCGCCTTATCCTCCCAACCCCCTCCCCTCCTCCCCCCTTGTGAGAAGCTTGTCCCCCACAACGAGCTGCTGCAGATGGCGGGGCTCAACCCCCACCCCCCTTGCGGAACGTGCAAAGCTGCTCCCGCCGTATCCTCTTAACCCCCTCCCCTCATCCCCCCCTTCCTGCGAAGCTCGTCCCCCACAACGAGCTGCTGCAGATGGCGGGGCGCGCCGGCCGCCGCGGCTACGACACCGAGGGGCACACCGTGGTGCTGCAAAACAGGTAAGTCGTTCGCAACAGTAACAGTAACAGCAACATGGAACATCTTTTGAGTCCAAGATACCACCGCCTAGATCCAGCTCTGTCCCGCGGCTACGACACCGAGGGGACACCGTGGTGCTGCAAAACAGGTAAGTCATTCGCAACAGTAACAGTAACAGTAACAGCAACATGGGACATCTTTTGAGTCCAAGACACCACCGCCTGAAGCACACATGATAATTGAGTGCCCTGCCTATTAAGAGGCACGGGTGCGGGCCCACAGCCTGTTTCGGTTCATCCCTCGCCCCGAGGAGGCCGATTTAGATGAGCGGATGCAGGACAGTTTATAAATCCTCGGCCAGGCCAGGAGAACCCCAGGTTCTGGCACGAGTTGGCTGACTTCCTTGTCGCCTGTTTTGAGACACGCGCCGTGTGGACAGCAATCATAATGGCAGATGGCATGCTAAGGGTCTAATTTTGACAGCTGCCGGCCTCTTTCCCAGGGTCTAATGCGCCATCAAAGGCGTCCGACGGACTGTAAAATCGACCACCGCCTAGGCCCAGCTCTGTCCCTAACGATCACTTGTGAGGGGCGGTACCCACCAACCGGCTGCCTGCCAACGCGCAGTCATTGAGCATGGAGAGCTTTTATGCAACGTGTATTTGTGCGCGGCGTCAACATTGCTAGGCAGGTTGGGAAACGGCTTCGACCACACTCACAAATCGACCACACGCCCACACACTCTCCCCACACTCACCACACTCACAGGTTTGAGGGCGCAGAGGAGGCCTTCAAGATCATCAAGGCCGGGCCCGAGCCGCTCACTTCTCAGGTGTGAACGCATACATCTCTCAGAATGGGCTTGTAATTTGAATTTCAAGCAGGTTTTGGACGCATACATTTCATTCGCTAGGAGTGGCGTGTGTGGGGGTGGGGGGGCGGGGGCGCATAGCCAACTTCCCCAGTGTATTACCCTGACCACTGTCTGCTCTCTCACGCACGCACACACACACACACACACACACGCCACTCCCAGGTCGCCGCTTCATACAGCCTCGTACTAACCCTGCTGAGCGTTTAAATCGTTGAGAAGACTGGCTCCTGTCCTGTCTGCTCTCACACACACAATCAACACACACACACACACACACACACACGCACAGTAGGGGAGAGAGAAACACACACACACACACACACACACACACACACCTCAGAGTTCACCGCCTCGTACGGCCTCTTGCTCAACCTGCTGAGCGTTTCAATCATCGAAAAGGCTGGCCCCTGAACACACACACACAGAAAGAGAGAGAGAGAGAGACACACACACACACACCCACACACACACACACACACACACGCGCACCTCACAGTTCACCGCTTCGTACGGCCTCGTGCTCAACCTGCTGAGCGTTTCAATCATCGAAAAGGCTGGCCCCTGAACACACACACACACACACACGCGCACCTCACAGTTCACCGCCTCGTACGGCCTCTTGCTCAACCTGCTGAGCGTTTCAATCATTGAAAAGGCTGGCCCCTGAACACACACACACAGAGACACACACACACACACACAGAGAGACACACACTGGCCCCTGAACACACACACAGAGACACACACAGACACACTCTGGCCCCTGAACACACACACACAGACACACACACACATACATACACACACACACAGACACACACACGCGCGCACCTCACAGTTCACCGCTTCGTACGGCCTCGTGCTCAACCTGCTGAGCGTGTATACCGTCGAGGAGGCGCGCCAGTTTGTGCTGCGGTCGTTCGGAAACTTCCTGCAGACTGAGGGGCAGGTGGGTGCGAACGGAGGGGGTGCTAGCTCTCTTTCCCTCTCTGAATCTGTATCTGTCTCTCTGTCTCTGTCACACACACACACACACACACACACACACACCAGGTGCAGCGCCTGGCAGAGGCCGAGACCCTGGAGGCGAAAGCAAAGGAGCCGCACACATACACACACACACACACACACAACCCCACGCATATACACACACACTCTCTCTGTCTCTCTCTGTGTCTCTCTGTGTCTCTCTCTCTCCCTCTCTCTCCCTCTCCCTCTCTCTCTCCTTCTCTCTCTCTCTCTCTCTCTCTCTCTCTCTTGCACAGACAGACAAACACACACACACACACACACTCTCTCTCTCGCGCGCACACACACACACACACACACACCAGGTGCGGCGCCTGGCAGAGGCCGAGGCCCTGGAGGCAAAAGCAAAGGAGCTGCTGGCATCATCAGAGGACAAGGCAGACGGCGGTAGCAGCACGGCAGAAGCTGTCGCGGCGATGCGCACGGTGGGTGTGGATGTGTGGACAGGCGGGGTTGTGGTGTGTGTGTGTGTGTGTGCGAGTGTGCAAGTGCGGGTGTGCGGGTGTGGATGTGTGTGGGAGGAGGGGGGGCAGACGACAAGGCGGACGGCGGCGGCAGCACGGCAGAGGCGGTCGCGGTAATGCGCACGGTGGGTGTGAGTGTGACGGGGTGGGGCGGGTGGGGGTGGGGGGGTGCGTGTGTACGGGTGTGAATGTGTGTGTGGAAGGAGGGGGGGCAGACGACAAGGCCGACAGCGGCGGCGGCAGTTGGCAGAAGCGGTATGGGCGATGCGCACGGTGGGTGTGGATGTGTGGACTGGGTGTGACAAAAGGGGGTGGGGGTGGGGAAGGATGCGGATGTGTGTGTGTGTGTGGGAGGAGCGGGGGCAGAAGACAGCGGCGGCAGCACGGCAGAGGCGGTCTCGGCGATGCGCGCGGTGGGTGGGGATGTGTGGATGTGTGACGGGCAGGGTGGGGCCCGTAACTCCACACCCCCATTCCCGCAACCCGTAACTCCGGCCCCTTCCCAGTAACTTCCTGTAACCCCATCATTCACGTTAGCATGAACTATTTAGAATTCCATGTTTTTGATTATAAACGTAGTGTTTTTTTTAACAACAAATAAACCAGAGGCTGTTACTCCCGTAACTCGGCGCGCCTGTGAGTGCAGTCGACGCGACGGCTGGTCGACCGTGGGTGTGGGTTGGGAAGAAGACAAAAACGATCTCCTCCCTTTGGAAGAAACAAGCCCGATCTCCTCCCTTAGGTAGTCTTTGCTGGAAAGCCGATGTAACTGTAAGCCTGATCTCCTCCCTTGACCCAGGCCATTCTAGAGGCCAAACTGGCCTGACACAGGCACGCTGTGGTCATCTTCGGGCGCTGCGGGGGGGCCTGGAGGGCGCCGATTCGCACTTTCGCAGCAGCGTTTCACACTTTTCTGAGTTGCGGGGCGAGTTACGGGGTTCCGGGCAAGGCTCTCTCGTATCTCACGTAACAGTTACGGCCGGGGTTGAGTTACGGGAGTTACAGTTACGGGCCCCACCCTGGTGACGGGGGCGGGGGTGTGGACGGGATGTGTGTGTGGGCAGGTGTGAATGTATGTGTGGGAGGATCGAGGCAGGGGACAAGGCGAACAGCGGCGGCGGCAGCACGGCAGAAGCAGCTTCGGCGATGCGTGCGGTGGGTGTTGATGTGTGGACGTGTGTGACGGAGGTGGGGGTGTGGAACCCCACACCTTCTCACACCTGCCCCATACCAGCCCCACAAATTAGGTGCAAACAAAGCTGCGGAAACTCGAAAGTCGAGTGCGCCAGCCAGACACCTGGCAATCAGGGCACCCGCCCCACACCTGCCCCACACCTTCTCACACCTGCACCACACCTGCCCCACACCCCAGGCACGGACAAAGCTGCGGAACCTCAAGGCGCGGGCGCTCGCAGAGCGCATCAGCGCATGCAACAGTGTCATGGAGGTGGGGCTGCTTGTGTGTGGGTGCGTGGGTGTGTGGGGGTGTACGCGTATGTGCGCGTGTGGCTGTGGGGGTGTGTGCGTGTGTGTCTACGCATATGTGCGTGCGCGCGTGTGTGTGTGCGACTGCAGAGCGCATCTGCGCGTGCAACAGTGTCATGAAGGTGGGGCTGCTTGTGTGTGTGTGTGCGTGTGTGTGTGTGTGCGTGTGTGTGTGCGCGTGTGTGTGTGTTTGTGTGCGTGTTTGTGTGGGGAGGGGACTGCAGAGCGCATCAGCGCGTGCAACAGTGGTGGAGGTGGGGCTGCTTGTGTGCGTGTGTGTGTGTGTGCGTGTGTGTGGGGGAAGGGGGGACTCCAGAGCGCATCAGCGCTTGCAACAGTGTCATGTAGGTGGGGCTGCTTGTGTGTGGATGTGTGTGTGTGTGTGTGCGTGTGTGGGTGTGCACGGGTGTGTGTGACAGCAGAGCGCATCCGCGCGTGCAACTGAGTGATGGAGGTGGGACTGCTTGTGTGTGTGGGGGGGGCAGGTCTACGCGTATGTGCGTGCGTGTGTGTGTGTGTGTGTGCGTGTGTGGGTGCGTGTGTGGGGGTGTGGGTGTGGGGGTGGGTGTGCGGTGTGTGCGTGTGTGTCTACGCGTATGTGCGTGCGCGCGTGTGTGTGTGTGCAACTGCAGAGCGCATCCGCGCGTGCAACAGTGTCATGGAGGAGGGGGCGCATGTGAATGTGCATGTGGTCGATGTTACAGTCCGTCGGACGCCTTGAATGGCGTGTCCGTGCGTGTGCGTGTGCGTCCGTGTGTGGAGGGGGGGTGCGTGTGTGTCAACGCATATGTGTGTGTGTGTGTGACGGCAACACATGCGCACGTGCAACAGTGACATGGAGGTGGCTTTGCTTGTGTGTGTGTGTGTGTGTGTGTCTGTGTCTATGCGTGCACCCTGGCTATTACCTGAGGAGACACTTTACTTCGCCCTGCTCTTACCTCACACAACTAGTGGCGTCACACTGACTGTAATATAATATCCACCACGCCCCTACAGGAGCTGGGGCCCCGCAAGGTGCTGTTTTGACCGCGTTACTTTGACCGCGTTGACCGTTGACCTCCCGTTGCCTGCTTGTCCTCATATGCAGGTCACTTAAAAGCTCTTCTCAATCTTGCGTCACTGACTCAGTGACTGCTGCTTGCTCTGCTGCAGGAGCTGGGCCTGCTGCTGCAAGGTTATGCCACCAAACCCCATTGCCAACCCTGCGCCTGGGATGCCCCCTCTGTACATATTATCTTATCATATCTTCTCAAACTCTCCTTCATTTCACATCACTGCTTGCTCTGCTGCAGGAGCTGGGCCTGCCCCGCAAGGTGGTGCTCCAGGTGACACAGAGCGACACCGACGCGCCGCAGCTGCTGCCGGCGGTCGTCGTGGGGCGTGTGCCCGCAGACCAGGTGGGCGGGGTGGCTAGGGCTTGTGGTTTAAAAAGTTGGTAGGGCTCGGTGCTAGGCTGGGTGCTAGGCGACACCGACGCGCTGCAGCTGCTGCTTGCGGTCGTCGTGGGGCGCGTGCCAGCAGACCAGGTGGTTGGGGCAACTGGTGGCGGAAGTTGCTGTCAGGGATCAGTCACATCTACAAGGCGTATGAGACCGAGCTCAGCGCTTCTTAGCGCGTCGCGCTTGAGCACCTAGCTGGTACTCACTATATCTCACTCTCTCACTCACTCTCTCTCTCTCTCACCAACACACACAGGTTGTGGACCTCTAGCCTCTTGGCCTTGGCAAGGAACCCCCCCCCCTTGTCTGCGTGCCTATTTTCAGTTAACTCACTTTCACTCACTCTGTCTCTCCCTCGCTCCCTCACTCCCTCTCTCACTCTCTCACTCTCTCTCTCCGCACACACACGCAGGTGGCCGACCTCCAGCCTCTCTCCCTCTCTCCCTCTCTCTCTCCGCACACACACGCAGGTGGCCGACCTCCAGCCTTCTGGCGTAGGCAAGAGCTCCCCCTTGTACGCGTGCCTAGGTGCAGACTTCTCACTCTCACTCACTCTCACTCACTCACTCCGTTTCTCTTTCTTTCTCTTGTCTCCCTCACTCCCTCTCGCTCACTCTCTCACTGCCTCACGCACACACCAGGTGGCCGACCTCCAGCCTGCTGGCGTGGGCAAGGACTCCCCCTTGTACGCGTGCCTCGCAGCAGACAGCTCTTACTCACTCGCACTCACTCACTCCGCCTCTTTTTCTTTCTCTTGTCTTGGGGCTCGATTAACGGAGGCGCGTTCTCGTCGCCGAGCCCTGGACCCAGCAATGCGGCGCTGCTGGTGACGAGGATCTCCGTGCCGCTGACGAGCGGGGTAAAATACGACTGGCCCGGCTCCTGCTAGACTGCCCCTCGGTGGAACACTTCAGGAGCGGCTTGCCCGGCGCTGCCATGGCTTGGCGAGTAGCCGCGGCGCTGCCGCGGCCCGTGCTGGGAGACGGCCCTTATCCTCCCCCCATGCAGGACGCCATGCGGCACCGATCTCGACGAGTTGATCGACGAGCGGAGGAGCTGGCGCCCGTCAGTGCATGCTGGACATTGGTCAAGATGGCTGCCCGTGGAGGGGAGCTACCATCACGGCTTCAGCGGTGGCGACCGCCGAGGCAACACAGAGTAAATCCGCTTCACCAATCGCAGCGTTCGTCACCGCGCTCATCCTCGGGGTCGCTCGTCTGCCGGTGACTGGCGTTGGAAGGTCTTCAGGCAGCCTCCATGACAACTCTGTCGTCCATGCACCCCTGGAGGGTGGGACCTGGCCATGCATGAGGCATGGGGCGCCGGCTGAGCCCCATGCAAACGAGAGCTGGACAGCCATGCACTGCCAGGCGGGGACCGTTCCAGTCAGCGCCAGTCGGCTCTGCCGGCTTGACTGGCCACAAGGCCACTACTGTAACCCTGAGGAAGGTCCTCTCCTATATGCTCCTTGCCAGACATGTCTCTCAGAGACCGCTGTTTGGGGTAGTCTAGCCGGCGGGAGCGGTAGTCTATCGGCCGGGAGCCGGCGGTACTCTGGTACTTAAGTGTGCTGGAGTATCAGCGGGTGTCTCTAGTAGAAGAGTAGCCTGCTTAGCTGGAAACCCCGTATAACTGTTACTGTTACTGTTACTGTTGTCTTTCTCACTCCCTCTCGCTCACTCTCCCTCACTCTCTTGCACACACACGCAGGTGGCCGACCTCCAGCCTTCAGGCGTTGGCAAGAGCTCCCCCTTGTACGCGTGCCTGGGTGCAGACTTCTCACTCACTCTCGCTCACTCACTCCGTTTTTTTTCTCTTGTCTCCCTCACTCCCTCTCGCTCACTCTCTCACTCTCTTGCGCACACACGCAGGTGGCTGACCTCCAGCCTTCAGGCGTTGGCAAGAGCTCCCCCTTCTACGCGTGCCTTGGAGCAGACAACCGCCTCGTGCGCGCGAGCGCGGTGCACGTCGTGTCTGCGCTCGAGGGGGAGGAGGGCGGGATGGTCGAGGCTGACGCAGCTGTGGTGCAGGTGGGGGGCTGTTGCTGTGAGTGCGTGCCTGCCTGCCTGCCCGCCCGCCCGCCTGCCTGCCTGCCTGCCTGCCTGCCTGTCTGCCTGCCTGCAGCTGCTGGGCATGCATTGGTGCCTGCTCTTGAGGGGGGGAACAGGGCGGGATGGTCGAGGCTGGCGCAGCTGTGGTGCAGGTGGGGGCTGTGGGTGGTCAATTGTACAGTCCGTTGGAGGCCTGTGTTGGCGTATTAGTGGGTGTGTGCGCGTGCCTGCCTGCAGCTGCGGGGCATGCCTCGGTGGCTCTGGAGGTGGGGGAGGGCGCGATGCTGCTGTGGTGCAGGTACCCACCGGTGAGGGGTTGTGGCTGCATGTGCGGCTGCGTTTGTGCGGCTGCGGGGCATTTGTATTGGCGCCTGCAAGCAGCGCCCATGAGCATGCTTTGAGTGGTGTTTTGTGGTCTAGGGGGGAAGGGGGGGAAGAGGAGGGGCGGCATGGTTGAGGCTGATGCAGCTGTGGTGCAGGTGAGGGGGGCTGTGACTGTGTGCGTGCCTGCCTGCCTGCCTGCCTGCCTGCCTGCCTGCAGCTGCGGGGCATGCATTGGTGCCTGCTCTTGAGGGGGGAGGAAGGCGGGATGGTCGAGTTTGACGCAGCTGTGGTGCAGGTGGGGGGGTCTGTGACTGTGAGTGTGCGTGCCTGCCTGCCTGCCTGCAGCTGCGGGGCATGCATTGGTGTCTGCTCCTGAGGGGGAGGAGGGCGGGATGGTCAAGGCTGATGCAGCTGTCGTGCAGGTGGGGGGGGAGGGCTGTGACTGTGAGTGTGCTTGCCTGCCTGCCTGCCTGCCTGCCTGCCTGCCTGCCTGCAGTAGCAAATGTATTCCCCTCGACAACGCCGACCCAACCGTCAGGGCCTCTTCGACGCTGTGCGCGCTAACGTGGCTGCGCCAGCGAGCCCCAACCCCCAAACCCCGAGGGCCCTGAACCCTGAGATCTGTGCCTGCACCCTAACCCTACCGCCAGGGCCTCTTCGAGTCTGTGCACATGAACGGCTGGACCAGCACGGCCCGAGCCCTGAACCCCAAACCCTGAGAGCCCTGAGTCTGTAACCCTTTTAACCCCTGAACGCCAATCGCGTGCGGGGCCTCGTCGATGCTGTGCATGCCAACGTAGGGGTAGTGAGGCCTGATGGCACCATCCCCTTGACCTAAAACAAATCGACCCCTGAGGCCTCTTCACAACCCACCTCACCCTCAGGGCCTCTTTGACGCTGTCCACGTCAACGGCTGGACCAGCGCGGCCAAGGGGCTCACCACGTGCCAGGTGTGTGCCTGTCTGGAAGAGGTTTGAGAGGGAGAGGGGGAGAGAGAGAGAGGGAGAGGGAGGGAGGGAGGGAGGGAGGGAGGAGGGGGAGGGAGAGGAGAGAGAGGGAGGAGAGAGGAGAGGGAGGAGGGGAGGGAGGGAGGGAGGAGGGGGAGGGAGGGAGGGAGGGAGGGAGGGAGGGAGGGGGAGGGAGAGGAAGAGAGAGAGAGGGGGAGGGAGGAGAGGGAGAGGAGCAGGAGGGGAGGAGGGAGGGGAGGAGGGAGGCAGGGCAGGGGAGGAGGGAGGAGGGGAGGCAGGGAGGAGGGAGAGGGGAGAGGAGGGAGGGAGGAGGGAAGGCAGGAGGCAGGGAGGCAGGGAGGAGGGAGGAGGAGGGAGGGAGGCAGGGAGGCAGGGAGAGGGGAGGGAGAGAGGGAGGGAGAGAGGTCTCACCACAGGCCAGGTGTGGTCGATTTTACAGTCTTGTTGGACGCCTTTAATGGCGTATTAGACTAGGTGTGTGCCTTCCCGGAAGAAGTTTGAGAGGGGGAGGGAGAGGGACGGAGGGGGAGGGAGAGGGGGGGGGGGGAGGGGGAGATTGAGCGAGAGGGCTCACCCCGTGCCAGGTGTGTGCCTGTCTGGCAGCAGGTTGAGAGAGAGGGAGAGGGAGTGAGAGAAAGAGACAGAGGGAGAGGGGGAGACAGAGACGGAGAGAGAGAGACAGAGCAAGAGGGATCGAGAGAGAGGGACACAGAGAGAGATTGACACAGAACTCTGAACGGCAGACATGTATAGACTGTTCTCTGTTCATCATTCGAGGGGATTCCGTGCCAAGGCGGGTGGCCAATTGCAGGACGGTGAAGGCGGCATTAGTTTGAGAGAAAGAGAAAGAGTGGGAGAGTAAGTGGAAAAGAGAGGGAGGGAGGGAGGGAGGGAGGGACAGAGGGACAGGGACAGAGGGACAGCGGGAGGGAAGGGCAGAGAGGGAGGGAGCTCGGTACAGAAAACCCCGCACTATAAAACCACGACCCGTGATCCGTGATCCTTACCCGCCCCAGTGTCTCCGGGCAACAGCGTGTGCAGTGCGCATTGCGCTCAAGCCTGCATATATGTCGCCCAACACCAGAGCCGCGCGCTGTAAAACTACAACCATTGGCCCTTGACCCGTGGCTCTTGACCCGTGTAAAACCATGACCCGGGACCCGGGACCCACAACCCCTAGGTGTCTCCGGGCAACAGCGCGACTGCACGCATCGCGCTCAAGCTCGCGTCCAAGGCGTCCTCGATGCCCAAGTGGCGCCTGGTGGAGAACAGCACTGAGCTGGCTGACGAGGTGGCACAGCAGCGCAAGGTGTACAAGGACTTGTCTGCCAGGTGAGGGTGGTTCACTCTTGAACCTCTGGCTTGCTCGAGTAATTCACGTGGGGTAACATAGGGTGGGGTGACATAAGGTGGGGTAACATAGGGTGGTTACACTCAGGAGCGCAGCAGCGCAAGCTGTACAAGGGGCTGTCTGCCAGGTGGGGGTGTTGCTTGCCCACCCTGGTGTCGATGCACAGCTAGGAAGACTCGCATGCGCATGGCAACTGCCAGGTGGACTCGCGCGTACTGAAGGCGATCACGCACTTTTGGACCTCTGGCTCGCTTTGATGGCTTGCACGATAGCTTGCACGGTAGCTCGTCATTTTAAGTGCACCAAGCAGCGCGCCCGCACAGTGTGTACAAGGACTTGTCTGCCAGGTGAGGGTGGTTCACGCTTGAGCCTCTGGCTTGCTCCAGGAATTCGCGTGGGGTTACATCGGGTTGTTACACTAAATACCGCAGCAGTGCAGTGTGTGCAAGGACTTGTCTGCTAGGTGGGGGTGGTTCACTTGTGAACGTCTGGCTTGCTCGAGTAATTCACGTGGGGTAACATAGGGTGGTGTTACACTCAGGAGCGCACCAGCTCAGTGTGTTTAAGGACTTGTCTGCCAGGTGAGGGTGTTGCTCGAACACGCCTGGTGTCGACTCACTGCTAGGAAGACTCGCATTAGCATGATGTTTGCCAGGTGGGCTCAAGCGCACCGAAGGCGATCACTCACTTTTTTACCACTGGCTGGCTTTGATGGCTTGCACGGGAGCTTGCGTGGCTCATCGTGTAAGTGCACCAAGCAGCGCGCCAGCGCAGTGTGTGCAAGGGCCTGTCTGGCAGGTGAGGGTGGTTCACTTTTGATCCTCTGGCTCGCTTGGACGACTTGCATGGCAGCTCGCTCATTCAGGCTATGTCCCTCATTCAATACCTCGGGTTGGCTTGCGTCTCTGGGGGAGCATGCAACGCGCGTGGCGCTACACGCGGCGCCCCACCCGCCACCACCGCAACAACACACGCATTCAAATTTTCACCACCCCCCCCCAAAAAAAACAAAAAAACTGCCTCCCATCCCTCGTGTCAAGCGCGCGTGCGAGGATGTGGGGATGCCACCGTGATGCGTATGTGGCACCCCCACACATTCAAGCACCCCACCACCGCCACACACACGCACGTGTGCATGCACACACACACACACACACACAGGGAGAGAGATATTCGTTACAGTTCCCACCGCACGGGCAACCTGGATTACGGCTCATGCCTGTGCAAACGACAGCACACACCCAGCAATCGCTTCAGAAGTCGAAAACACACACACACACACACACACAGCGTCGAGCGCGCACGCAAGGAGGCGCTCGACGCGTCCGGCGGGGCGGGCGACGTGGTCATGCGTGCGCGGCGCCTGACGCGGCGCGCGGAGGAGATCCGCGGGGAGATGACGGGCGGCATGGAGGGGACGTGGATGACGTTCAAGGGGGTGATGCAGGTACGCATGGCGGGCATGTTTGGGGGTGTAGAGGGTCTAGAGGGCGTGTGTGGGGGCCTAGGGGGTCTGTTCGGGGTGCCGGGGGGGGGGAGAAGGGACTGCGGCATGGAGGGCACATGGGTGACGTTCAAGGGAGTGATGCAGGCAAGCACATGGGGGTCTAGAGGGTCTGTGTGGGGCATGGGAGGGGGGCATGGGGGGCCTAGCGGGTATGCTCCGGGGGGGAGGGAGGCTACAGGTGACAGCGGCATGGAGGGCACGTGGGTGACGGTCAAGGGAGTGATGAAGGTACGCACAGTGTTAGTTGTCGTCGGGATCGGCGGGTGTCTCTAGTAGAAGAGTAGCCTGCTTAGCTGGAAACCCTGTGTTACTGTTTCTGTCTGTCAGCTTATCCCATCCAATGTTCTTCAGCTGCACGTCCTCGACACCTGCAGTGAGAGAGTACGAGTGACGATGATGATGGGCCGCCCTGGCGCCGCTCGATGGCGGACAACCGGGACAACTGCGCTTGGTACTGGGCGGCTGAAAATCTGGAAATTTCCCCTGACCGGCTCTGACGCACAGCGCTACTGGTGAACTGGTCCTGATGGGGCGAGGCTATGTGGCAGATGGGGCAGCGGTACGATGGAGAGCACGATGCACGATGGCGAGAATTGCGGCGAGCATGCACCCCCTCTCACAACGATCGGAACTCAAGCAGATTGCGGCTCCTAATGGTTTACTGTGCCTGGATGGAAGAGAGAGACGGATGGCGAGAAATTGAGAAACATGGGAAGCGAGGCACATGCGGCTAGGCTTTGTGAGGAGGTTGCGGCGCAGGGGTTCCCTGCCCCAAGGCGCAGATTATTAGATGGCGACGCGATCGATGCACCAGCCGTGCGGCATGGGGCGAGGCGAGGCCCCACCAGCGGGCGGGCACCATAATGGAGATGGCGGCTAAGAACGGGGAATGCGGCTACCGGGGATGAGGCTACGGGTTATGCATGCCAGGGGACGGCGGACAAGGCTAATGCGTCACGGCGCATGGGTAAAGAACGGGGAATGAGGCTACGGGAGCTGGCGGGCGCGGCGCGCGCACGGCTCGCGCGGCGCATGGGGGTTGCATGGCGGCGCTCTGCGCGTGCATGCATGGAGGAGATTGCTGGCGGGCATGGAGGAGCTTGCTTGAGGGCAAACAGGAGATTGCTCGCGGGCGTGGAGGAGATTGCAGGCGGGCATGGAAGCGGATGGCGAGAAATTGAGAAACATGGGAAGCGAGGCACATGCGGCTAGGCTTTGTGAGGAGGTTGTGGCGCAGGGGTTCCCTGCCCCAAGGCGCAGATTATAGATGGCGCAGCAATCAATACACTAGCCGTGCGGCATGGGGCGAGGCGAGGCCCCACCAGCGGGCGGGCACCATAATGGAGATGGCGGTTAAGAACGGGGAATGAGGCTACAGGGAGAGGATACGGGTTACAGATGCCAAAGGGGACGGCGGAACAAGGATCAGCCATAGGTGTCACGGGGAATGGCTAAAGAACGGGAATGAGGCGGGTGGTACGGGTGCTGGCGCGCATGGAGCGCGGCGCGGCGCATGGAGATCGCATGGCGGCGCCCATGCATGGACGAGATTGCTGGCGGGCATACAGGAGATTGCTGGCGGGCATGGAGGAGATTGCTTGCGGGCATACAGGAGATTGCTGGCGGGCGTGGAGGAGATTGCTGGCGGGCATGGAGGAGATTGCTGGAGCCAATGGCGGCGGCGGGACTAGTAGTAGAACACAGGCGCACACCAACAATGCGTTGCTGTCACTACCTGGGTGGTATAGGGTGGATCTGGGGGCCCAGTGTCCTGTCTAGGTCCAGTGCGTGCGCGCGTGTGGGGGTTTACCCTCACCCCTACCAGGTAGCCAGCCAGTTTCCCACAAACTGAGTTTAAGGTGTCGGGCGCTAGCGCCGACACCGGTCTTATACATCATTACTGGTGTCACACAGACTGTAATATCCATCATCATCATCAGTTGACGGGTGATGCATACAAAAGGTCATCCTGTTGTTATGCAGGTTGGCATACGAGGGCATGTCCGGGGGTCAAGAAGGGGTGTGTTCAGGGGGGAGGGGGGTACCCAGGAGATCCGCGGGGAGATGTTTAGCGGCATGGAGGAGGCGTGGATGACGTCCAAGGGGGTGATGCAGGTGCGCATGATGATGGACGTTACAGTCAGGGACACCCTAAGCGCTTGTTACACCGTGCTCAGCGCGTAGTAGTGCCCGAGCACCTAGGTAGGCTCAGTGTGGGCGTGGCATAGATAGGCTCAATATGGTGTGGCATAGATGGGAGGGGGCATCCTGTGGCAATGCAGTTTGGCATAGGAGGGCATGTTCATGGGTGGGGGTTCAGGGGAGCCCACCGGGGTCCCTCCGGGAGCCCTCGGGAGCCCTCCAGGAGGCCTCCGGAAGCCTTCCGGGAGCCCTCCGGGAGGGAGGGGCCCCGCATGCACACATGTCAACGGCTATTGTGTTTGTCGCCTGGTCGCTGCCCCACCTGCTCACGACGCCCGGCGCGCTTGATGCACCCCCTGACTCGTGCAGGCAGCGCCGCTCACACGCCTCCTCGTGCATGCGCGCTCGCACGTCTTCTTTCCAGCACCGCCACCCTGCCGCCCCCCCTCATTTCCTGTCCTGCGTTGGTCGGTGCTCATTGCAGGTGCTTACGACGCTCGGCGCGCTCGAGGTGCCGTCCGACCCCAACGTTATCCCGCGCGTGCTGCCGCTGGGGCTCTTCTCTCGCGGGCTGCAGGTGCGTGTGTGTGTGTGTGTGTGTGCGTGTGTGTTAGTGTGTGCGTGTGTGTGCATGTGCGCGTGTGTGTCTGTGTGCGTGTCTGGTTCCCTTCTGCGTGCTGGTTCCGGTGTCTGCCATCCCGCAAGTGCTCACGCTGGGGCTCTTCCCTCGCGGGCTGCAGGTAGGTGTGGGCGCTGGGTGCTGCTCCTGCTGCTGCTGCTGCTGCACCTGCTGTTGTTGTTGCTGCTGCTGTTATTGTTGCTGCTACTGCTGCACCTGCACCTGCAATTGTACCTGCTATTGCTCCTACGCTGCCCATGTAACGCCCTCCACCCACCCACCCCAACCAAAACGGAAACGACTGCCCTACTGGGTCAGAGCGAGCTCTGGCTCACAATGGCGCTCTCACACCTGCCCTGCCCCCCCCCCAATGCCACTGCCACCCACCACCGCCACCACCGCCGCCTCTGTCACCACACCTCCAGAGGGTCAGAACGAGCTGTGGCTCGCGATGGCGCTCTCGCACCCGGCGGTGATAGACTCCAGCAGCCCCCTGCCCGCCCTGACTTGCCACCCAAACCCGCCGCCACCGCGGCCCTCCCCCCCCCCACACCCCCACCCGCAGGGCCAGCACGAGCTGTGGCTCGCGATGGCGCTCTCCCACGCACCAGTGGTGGATCCCAACATCCCCGCCCCCATCCCCATGAATCGCCACCCACACCTGCCACTACCGCCACCGCTGCCACCACACACCCAACTGCGCCAGAACGAGCTATGGCTCGAGATGGCGCTTTGCACCCTGCCCGCCCCTGCCCGCCTGACTTGCCACCCACACCCGCCCCCAACGCCCCCCGCTGCCCCTGCCCCCCACACAGGGCCAGAACGAGCTGTGGCTCGCGATGGTGCTCTCCCGACCCGCCCCTGCCCGCCTGACTTGCCACCCACACCCGCCCCCAACGCCCCCCGCTGCCCCTGCCCCCCACACAGGGCCAGAACGAGCTGTGGCTCGCGATGGTGCTCTCCCGACCCGCCCCTGCCCGCCTGACTTGCCACCCACACCCGCCCCCAACGCCCCCCGCTGCCCCTGCCCCCCACACAGGGCCAGAACGAGCTGTGGCTCGCGATGGTGCTCTCCCGACCCGCCCCTGCCCGCCTGACTTGCCACCACAACCCGCCCAACGCCCGCTGCCTGCCCCCCCCCCCCACAGGGCTAGAACGAGCTGTGGCTCGCGATGGCGCTCTCCCGACCCGCCCCTGCCCGCCTGACTTGCCACCCACACCCGCCCCCAACGCCCCCCGCTGCCCCTGCCCCCCACACAGGGCCAGAACGAGCTGTGGCTCGCGATGGTGCTCTCCCGACCCGCCCCTGCCCGCCTGACTTGCCACCCACACCCGCCCCCAACGCCCCCCGCTGCCCCTGCCCCCCACACAGGGCCAGAACGAGCTGTGGCTCGCGATGGTGCTCTCCCGACCCGCCCCTGCCCGCCTGACGCCCCCCGCTGCCCCTGCCCCCCCCCCGCAGGGCCAGAACGAGCTGTGGCTTGCGATGGCGCTCTTGCACGCAGCAGCAATTGATGTATCCCAACAGCGCCGCCGCCACCCTCCATCCGCATGACTGCCACCCACACCCGCCATCAACGCCACCACTGCCACCACGCACCCACAGGGCCAGAACGAGCTGTGGCTCGCGATGGCGCTGTCGCACCCAGCGGTGATGGACCTGACCGGCCCGCAGCTGGCGGCGTTCCTCGGCGCGCTGCTGAGTGCAGACGTGAGTGTATGCGTGTTCATGATGATGGAGTTTACAGTCTGTATGACACCAGTAATGATGTATGCGACCTGTGTCGGCCCTAGCGCCGACGCCTTGACTCAGTTTCAGGCTGAAACTGGCTGGCAACCTGGTAGGGGTGAGGGGTAACTCCCACATGCGCGTACGCGCACTGGGTCTAGACAGGGCACTAGGCCCTCATATCCACCCTATACCACCCAGAGCCGCCGGGCGTGGACGATGAGCTGCTCTGCTCAGCAGGTCGTGGGTCAGATTGCATGTACAATAAGCTCTGGACCCCATCTGAACCCTAGGACCACCGCCACTGCCAGTTGGCAGCGTTCCTCGGCGGGCTGCTCAGTGCAGATGTGAGTATGCGTGCGCGTGATGATGCATGTTCCAATCAGGGACACCTCCCGATAGGAGGATGTGGGGCAAGTTAGCACACGCGTAGGTTCTCACCCCCACGTCTCCCTCAATACTAGGTTCCTGGAAATATCTCCCAAGGCGCATGCGACCGCGCCCAGCCGGGATGGCTGGCTGCTTCTAGGGGATCTCCAATCTGTGTCCAGAGCAGCGGGGCGTGGACGATGAGCTGGCTGCTCTGCAGGTTGTGGGTCAGATGCAGGTTACATTTACAATTTACAACGTTCTGTGAACCACCGCCAGCGCCAGCTGTTGGCGTTCCTCGGCGCTCATAACCGTCGTCATTGATCAAGCGCCCCGTCGCAATGTGGGCGTCGCACTCCACGAGCGACGCCGCAGCCCTGCGCCCCTGCCCTGACGCCTGAATCATGACCATCATCAACACCAGCTCGTCAAGTGCCTCGCAATGTGGGCGTCGTACTCTTTAAACAAAACGCGTTACGAGCCCTCACCAGCCCTGGCCAGCTGCCATGCCTGAACCGCGGACCGTGAACCCCGGACCCTGGCCCCGGAACCCCAAGACCCTCAAACCAAAACCCTTATCCCAAACCCCAGGTGGTCAAGCGCCCCGTCGCGATGTGGGCCTCGTACTCGACGAGCGACGCCGTCGTCAACGCGGTCGAGGCGATTGAGGACACGCGGCTCACGCTGCTCAACATGCAGACAGACGCGGGTGGGTGGCGATCGATGCTGCAGCCACGTGGTGTTGCGCAGCAGGGTGTTTTGCTTGAGCAGTGGCGCAGCCATTGCTGCTCAGCATGCAGACGGACACGGGCGGGTGGCGATCGATGCTGCAGCAACAGGCAGCAACAGGCCTCAGCGTATTCGAGTTGTGCCGTGGCTTTCGCCATTGTGTGCGCGAGTGGGGTCGAGGGGTCGAGGCGATTGAGGACACGCGGCTCACGCGGCTCAACATGCAGACGGACGCGGGTGGGTGGCGATCGATGCTGCAGCAACAGGCAGCAACAGGCAGCAACAGGCAGCAGCCACAGCGTATTCGAGTTGTGCCATTGCTGTCGCCATTGTGTGCGTGAGTGGGGTCAATGCGGTCGAGGCGATTGAGGACACGCACCTCACGCTGCTCAACCTGCAGACGGACGCGGGTGGGTGGCAATCGATGCTGCAGTCGCGTGTTTTGTTGTTGCGCACCGGCGTGTTTGACTTGAGCAGTGGCGCAGCCATTGCTGCTGTTGGCGTGCTTGTGGGTGGGGTCAAAAGAGACGATTTTGAGGGGACGCGGCTCACGCTGCTCAACATGCAGACGGACGCGGGCGGGTGGCGATCGATGCTGCAGCAACAGGCAGCAACGAGCAGCAGCAGGCTACAGTGATTCAAGTTATGCCATTGCTGTCGCCTTTGTGTGCGCGAGTGGGGTCGAGGGGTCAGGGCGATTGAGGACACGGGGCTCACGCTGCTCAACATGCAGACGCACGCGGGTTGGTGGCGATCGATGCTGCAGCAACAGGCAGCAACGGCTAACGGGCAGTAGCAGGCCACAGTGATTCAAGTTGTGCCATTGCTGTTGCCATTGTGTACACTAGTGGGGTCGAGGGGTCGAGGCGATTGAGGACACGCGGCTCACGCTACCAACATGCAGACGGATGCGGATGGGTGTTGTTGTGTTACGTGTGCTGGTGGGTAGAGGGCATTGTGTTCGAGGCCATTGTCGTGTGGGTGAGTTCGAGGCCATTGTCGTGTGGGTGGGTGGGGTCAAGGCGATTGAGGACACACGGACCACGCTGCTCAACATGCAGACGGACGCGGGTGGCGATCGATGCTGCATCGATGCATCACGCAGCATCACGCAGCATCTGACAGCATCAAGCAGCATCACGTAGCATCAGGCAGCAACAGGCAGCAACAGGCAGCAACAGGCAGCATCAGGCAAACGCCGCAGTAACAGTAACACGGGGTTTCCAGCTAAGCAGGCTACTCTTCAACTAGAGACACCCGCCGATACTCCAGCACACTCAAGTACTAGAGTACCGCCGGCTCCCGGCCGATAGACTACCGCTCCCGCCGGCTAGACTACCCCAAACAGCGGTCTCTGAGAGACATGTCTGGCAAGGAGCATATAGGAGAGGACCTTCCTCAGGGTCACAGTAGTGGCCTTGTGGCCAGTCAAGCCGGCAGAGCCGACTGGCGCTGACTGGAACGGTCCCCGCCTGGCAGTGCATGGCTGTCCAGCTCTCGTTTGCATGGGGCTCAGCCGGCGCCCCATGCCTCATGCATGGCCAGGTCCCACCCTCCAGGGGGGCATGGACGACAGAGTTGTCATGGAGGCTGCCTGAAGACCTTCCAACGCCAGTCACCGGCAGACGAGCGCCCCGAGGATGAGCGCGGTGACGAACGCTGCGATTGGTGAAGCGGATTTACTCTGTGTTGCCTCGGCGGTCGCCACCGCTGAAGCCGTGATGGTAGCCCGCCTCCACGGGCAGCCATCTTGACCAATGTCCAGCATGCATTGACGGGCGCCAGCTCCTCCGCTCGTCGATCAACTCGTCGAGATCGGTGCCGCATGGCGTCCTGCATGGGGGGAGGATAAGGGCCGTCTCCCAGCACGGGCCGCGGCAGCGCCGCGGCTACTCGCCAAGCCATGGCAGCGCCGGGCAAGCCGCTCCTGAAGTGTTCCACCGAGGGGCAGTCTAGCAGGAGCCGGGCCAGTCGTATTTTACCGCGCTCGTCGGCGGCACAGAGATCCTCGTCACCAGCAGCGCCGCATTGCTGGGTTCAGGGCTCGGCGACGAGAACGCGCCTCCGTTAATCGAGCCCCAAACACCGCACTGGCACATAAACGGCTCTTGAGTTCACAATCTGACACCCGCAGGCATCGCGCGGTGGCAACGCGCTGCTTGAGTCCAGCTTGAGGACTCGGTTCCACACGCACACACGCGTGCACGCACACACCCACACGCACACACACACACACGCACGTGTGTGCGCACGCAAACACACACTGTGTGACACACGCACGCATGCGCACGCATTCGCAGGCCTTGCGCGGTGGAACGACGCGCTGCTGGTCGACCTGCGCCTGGCTGGGCTAGTGGAGGCGTGGGCAGCGGGCGCGACGTGGGCACAGGTCTGTGACTCCGCTAAGGCGGCCCGCTTGTGTACCTGTTCGGAACGTTCAGTTCCGGTAAGGTCTCTGTGGGGTCCAGGGAAGCTGGCGGAAGCTGGTGTCGTCCCCCCTTCTGTGAGCATTGCGTCAGCATGCGAGCATCGCCGTCCGTCCGTCGGCACGCCACGCCAATGAGACGCGACACAGGAGCCTTGCAATCCAGCCACGCTGCCCACGCTGCCCACGCTGCCCACGCACTTGAGTCACGCCGATCCACCCACTCGCCACAGCCAACCAGCCAACCAGCCCACGCATTCACACCCACTCACCCACGCACCCACCACTCGAGTCACCCCCCCCCCCCCCACACACACACATTCACACCCACCCACCCACGCACTCACCACAGCTCATGGACGACTCCACGCTCGACGACGGAGACGTCGCGCGCCTGCTGATGCGCACGTCTGACCTACTGCGACAGGTGCGTTGCTTGTTGCCCCCTCCCGCCCCCCTCTCGCTGTCTCTCCCTCCCTCTCTCCTGCTCCCTCTCTCTCTCGCTCTCTCCCTCCATCCCTCCCCCCCCCCTCTCGCTGTCTCTCTCTCCCTCCCTCTCTCCCTCTCTCTCTCTCTCTCTCTCTCTCTCTTACACCGCCGTCGACCTGCGCACGTCTTGACCTGCTGCGACCTGCTGCAACAGGTTGCTTGTGCTCCCCCCTTCCTCCCCCCTCCCTTTCTCTCTCTCTCTCTCGCTTTCCCTCCCTCCCTCTTTCTCTCTCCCTCCCTCTCCCTCTCTCCCTCCCTCTCTCTTTCTCTCACCCTCCCTCACTCTCCCTCCCTCTCTCTCTCTCCCTCGCTCCCTCCCTCCCTGTCTCCCTCTCTCTCTCTCTCTCCCTCCCTCCCTCCCTCCCCCTCTCCCTCTCTCTCCCTCTCCCTCCCTTTCTCACGTACATCGCCGTGGACCTGCTGATGCGCCTTCAGACCTGCTGCGACAATGTGTGTGCGTGTGTGTGCGCTTGCGCGTGCGCGTGCGCCCCTCTGGATCCCTTTCTCTCTCTGCCAGCCCGTCTCTCCTCCTCAGCGTGGGCTCGGCTCTGCGGACAGCCTGCCTGGCATCCTCTTGCTCTCTCTCATTAGGAGGACTCACTAGGAGGACTCCTAACTCTCTCCTCCACGCCTCTCCCCATCTCTCTCTCTGTGCACGCCTGTCTTACCCCCCCCCCCCCCAGCCTGTGTCTCTCCCCCCGTCCTCTCTCTGCAAGTCTGTCCAACTGCATCAACCCTTTCTTCTCCCCCCCCCTCTGCAGATCGTGTACAACTCGCACCTGGTGCCGTTCCTGAAGGAGGCGGCACAGGAGGCGCTGGTGGGCATGGACCGCAAGCCCATCCTGGGGACGTTCTGATGCCCCTCCCGGTCCACGCCACCCGGGGTCGGGGAATAGCAGAACAGTGGGGCGTCTAGACGGCTTCGCGCAAGGTGCCGTTCTTCAATGTGTTGGGTTGACCACGTGCCGTTGTTTCATGCGTTGATGTAACGCTTTGCCTATGAGGCTGCGGCATCGCCTCGCCGCTCTAGGCGAATTAACTGTCATATAGCCGCCAGCTGCAGCCGTCGCTGCACTCATCACGTCTGATCACGTCTCACATCTGATCACCTCTAATGTCTGATCACCTCTCGCGTTGGATCACCCCCCACATCAAAACTAGACTCCTTAGATCACAAACAGCGCCATACCAGGGGGCTGTAGCCAGCCGTGCCTTGCTGCCGCCACAGCCCTGGAAGGGTGCGCTTCAAGGCAGGAAAAAAACGTCGGCCAGGGAAGCCGCCGCGCACTCTTGGGATCGAGCAGTCTACCGCAGCCCTACCACATTCCCAATGCCTGAGGCTGCGCCTTCACTTGCGCGGATGAGGCGGTGCCACAGGCGCTCCGACCGCCTGAAGCGCCGCCTGGGGCATACCTCTACTGCCTCAGGCAGTATGACCGCCTTCACTTGCACGCCACAGATGTTGGGATGGTGGTGGGGCAGCCCCCCTCAGCAGGTGCCTGGTGCGTGCGCCCCAGCCGTGACCGCTGGAGCTGCAGATCACGTGGTGGCACCCGGCTCAGTCCCGCCGATCGCATCCACTATGTCGATCAGGCTTGCCGACACCGTGCCGCGCATGTCGCCGCGGCTCATCCCCAGCAGCTTCGCAATCTGCGGAAGGATGCCCGCCACGGCCGCGGGGCCAAACGCAGCCAGGACCTCGACCCCGCTGTCCGCCAGCGCCCACAGCGCACCCGCGGCCGCCTCGACCAACTCCAACGACGGCGTGTCGCGGTCCCAAACGAGTGCCACCAGCCTCGGGATCGCGCCGGCTCTGGCAATCGCGGCGCCGAGGCTGTGGCTGGGCGCGCCGTAGCGCGCCATGAGGGTCACCTGACGCAGCGCTTCCTTCAGCACAAGCTCGTCCCCGTTCTCAAACTCCAGCTCCCTCACCAGAGCCTGTGCAAGTGCATGTGCGAGTGTGTGTGTGTGCGTGCATGTGCGTGTGCGTGTGTGCGCCCCATGTGTGCTGTGTGCTGCTGGGTGTGTCTGTGCACTTGCGTGCATGTGTGTGCACGTGCATGTGCATGTGCATGTATGTGTGTGTGTGTTAATTTAACGGAGGCGCGTTCTCGTCGCCGAGCCCTGGACCCAGCAATGCGGCGCTGCTGGTGACGAGGATCTCCGTGCCGCTGACGAGCGGGGTAAAATACGACTGGCCCGGCTCCTGCTAGACTGCCCCTCGGTGGAACACTTCAGGAGCGGCTTGCCCGGCGCTGCCATGGCTTGGCGAGTAGCCGCGGCGCTGCCGCGGCCCGTGCTGGGAGACGGCCCTTATCCTCCCCCCATGCAGGACGCCATGCGGCACCGATCTCGACGAGTTGATCGACGAGCGGAGGAGCTGGCGCCCGTCAATGCATGCTGGACATTGGTCAAGATGGCTGCCCGTGGAGGCGGGCTACCATCACGGCTTCAGCGGTGGCGACCGCCGAGGCAACACAGAGTAAATCCGCTTCACCAATCGCAGCGTTCGTCACCGCGCTCATCCTCGGGGTCGCTCGTCTGCCGGTGACTGGCGTTGGAAGGTCTTCAGGCAGCCTCCATGACAACTCTGTCGTCCATGCACCCCTGGAGGGTGGGACCTGGCCATGCATGAGGCATGGGGCGCCGGCTGAGCCCCATGCAAACGAGAGCTGGACAGCCATGCACTGCCAGGCGGGGACCGTTCCAGTCAGCGCCAGTCGGCTCTGCCGGCTTGACTGGCCACAAGGCCACTACTGTGACCCTGAGGAAGGTCCTCTCCTATATGCTCCTTGCCAGACATGTCTCTCAGAGACCGCTGTTTGGGGTAGTCTAGCCGGCGGGAGCGGTAGTCTATCGGCCGGGAGCCGGCGGTACTCTGATGATGATGATGGATATTACAGTCTGTGTGACACCAGTAATGATGTATAAGACCGGTGTCGGCGCTAGCGCCCGACACCTTAAACTCAGTTTCAGTGGGAAACTGGCTGGCTACCTGGTAGGGGTGAGGGTAAACCCCCACACGCGCGCACGCACTGGACCTAGACAGGACACTGGGCCCCCAGATCCACCCTATACCACCCAGGTAGTGACAGCAACGCATTGTTGGTGTGCGCCTGTGTTCTACTACTAGTCCCGCCGCCGCCATTGGCTCCAGCAATCTCCTCCATGCCCGCCAGCAATCTCCTCCACGCCCGCCAGCAATCTCCTGTATGCCCGCCAGCAATCTCCTCCATGCCCGCCAGCAATCTCCTGTATGCCCGCCAGCAATCTCGTCCATGCATGGGCGCCGCCATGCGATCTCCATGCGCCGCGCCGCGCTCCATGCGCGCCAGCACCCGTACCACCCGCCTCATTCCCGTTCTTTAGCCATTCCCCGTGACACCTATGGCTGATCCTTGTTCCGCCGTCCCCTTTGGCATCTGTAACCCGTATCCTCTCCCTGTAGCCTCATTCCCCGTTGTTAACCGCCATCTCCATTATGGTGCCCGCCCGCTGGTGGGGCCTCGCCTCGCCCCATGCCGCACGGCTAGTGTATTGATTGCTGCGCCATCTATAATCTGCGCCTTGGGGCAGGGAACCCCTGCGCCACAACCTCCTCACAAAGCCTAGCCGCATGTGCCTCGCTTCCCATGTTTCTCAATTTCTCGCCATCCGCTTCCATGCCCGCCTGCAATCTCCTCCACGCCCGCGAGCAATCTCCTGTTTGCCCTCAAGCAAGCTCCTCCATGCCCGCCAGCAATCTCCTCCATGCATGCACGCGCAGAGCGCCGCCATGCAACCCCCATGCGCCGCGCGCGCCGTGCGCGCGCCGCGCCCGCCAGCTCCCGTAGCCTCATTCCCCGTTCTTTACCCATGCGCCGTGACGCATTAGCCTTGTCCGCCGTCCCCTGGCATGCATAACCCGTAGCCTCATCCCCGGTAGCCGCATTCCCCGTTCTTAGCCGCCATCTCCATTATGGTGCCCGCCCGCTGGTGGGGCCTCGCCTCGCCCCATGCCGCACGGCTGGTGCATCGATCGCGTCGCCATCTAATAATCTGCGCCTTGGGGCAGGGAACCCCTGCGCCGCAACCTCCTCACAAAGCCTAGCCGCATGTGCCTCGCTTCCCATGTTTCTCAATTTCTCGCCATCCGTCTCTCTCTTCCATCCAGGCACAGTAAACCATTAGGAGCCGCAATCTGCTTGAGTTCCGATCGTTGTGAGAGGGGGTGCATGCTCGCCGCAATTCTCGCCATCGTGCATCGTGCTCTCCATCGTACCGCTGCCCCATCTGCCACATAGCCTCGCCCCATCAGGACCAGTTCACCAGTAGCGCTGTGCGTCAGAGCCGGTCAGGGGAAATTTCCAGATTTTCAGCCGCCCAGTACCAAGCGCAGTTGTCCCGGTTGTCCGCCATCGAGCGGCGCCAGGGCGGGAGCCCCTGGCGAAGAGCTTAGGACTAGAGGTAGTCTTTGCTGGAAAGCCGATATAACTCTAGTACTTAAGTGTGCTGGAGTATCGGTGGGTGTCTCTAGTAGAAGAGTAGCCTGCGTAGCTGGAAACCCCGTGTTACTGTGTGTGTGTGTGCCCCCTGTACGCAGGGTGAAGTGCCTGCTGCGGCGTGCGACGTGTCACAGTGTGCGCGTCACAGTGTGTGCGAGTGAGTGTGTCTGACACCCATAGACAGCAGGGTGTGTGTGTGTGCGCATATACGTGCAGCATGTGTGTGTGTGTGCCCCCCCACCTCAATCTGGGTCGCCACCATGTCTTGGAGGTTTGGACACGCAGCGCGCACGCTCTCAAAAGCAGCCAGGTGCCTCGTCGCCCGCAGCCCATGCGCGTTGCAGCCCACACGCGCGAGCCCGCCCTCCTGCGCCCCGGCCTGGCCCTCCTCTTCCCCGCCCTCCTCCTCCTCATCAGAGTCCCAGCCGCGGACCGAGTACGAGCGGTTGTCCACGTCCCACGGCGACAGCCCGAGCCCCCGTGCCGCGCGTGTCCCGCGCAGGTCGAGCTTGCGCAGCGTCGTGCGCCACAGCGGCGCGAGCTCATCGACGGCAGCGCAGCGCGCCATCCACAGGTCCTGCAGCTGCACGCAGCCCTCGAGCGGCGCCAGCGACTCGACGCCGCAGTCGCTCATGTGCAGTTCCGTCAGCTGCGCGCACGCGCGCAGCGGCGCGAGCGACTCGACGTTTGTTCCACTGATGTCGAGGCTCTGGAGCGACGAGAAGGCGGACAGTGGAAGAAGGCAGGCAACAGGCGTCGCGTTGATGTCCAGCACTCTGACCCGGGTGCACGCCTCGAGCGGTGCCAGGCTCCAGAGGTCGTCACATCCAGCTGCGTGGAGCTCCTCCAGTTCCATGCAAGCCGCGAGCGAGGAAATGTCTGACACAAACGTGTCCCTGATGTCCAGCACTCGGAGGCGCGGGCACGCCCTCAGCGGCTCGAGGCTCTCGAGGCTCACACTCCGAGTCACGTTCAGCTCCAGGAGCTGTGGGCAGGTGGAGAGTGGGGCCAGGTCCGACATCCCGCACTCGACAGCCCACAGCTTTTGAAGGCGCGGGCAGCCAGAGAGCGGGGCCAGGAAGGCGGCGTGATGGGCCTCGTCGACGCACACTTGGTTCAGGCGCAGGACCTCCAACTGGGTCAAGGTACTGACCACGTTGATGTCCTCCAGTGTGGTCGTCGGAGTGCTGTCGCCCTCATGTGTGGGCACGCACAATGGCGCGCCCGCAGGCTGAGGCGCGATGCCGAGCTCGGTGAGCGTGCCCGCCAGCGTCGCGCTGAGCGCGGGCACAGACCAGGGCTCCTCGGAGGCCTGTGTGTGTGCGTGTGAATGTTTGCGTGCGTGTGCAGGTGAGGCACCCGTGTGACCATGCACAGTTTGTGAGTGAGTGTGTGTGTGCGTGCGTGCGTGCGTGTGTGTTCGTGTGTGTGTGTGTGTGTGTGTGTGTGTGCGTGTGTGGTGGTGGGGGGGGAGGGGGGCAGCAAAATTTTCTGCGCACGACCGTACGGCCGCAGGGGCCGTTGCAAGGGCGAGCGTTGGCTGGGCCCCACTGCCAACACACACGCGGAATACACGTGGCAGGGTCCACAGTTTGTGTGTAGGGATTTCTTGAGCTCTCTCTCTGATGAGAGATTGACATACATGTATGTGGATTAGAGAGAGAGAGAGGCAGGTCTAGGTGGCTTATTTGTCGGGCAGAAAGAGAGAGATGGCTGTGACAGTGCGCGCTCATGCATGCAGGTGTTGCATGGAGCACACAACACGCACCAGGAACACGTCTAGCCTCTTCAGGCCGGTCAGGCCCGCGGTGGTGAGCGCCTCCAGGGTCCCAGCGCTGCTGCACCACAGCGTCAGCCCTCGTAGGGCGGGCCATCGTGCCATCGCCGCCTGCGCGCTCGCCGCATCCACGCCGCCCTCGGGGCTCGTCGCCTCCACCACCTCGGCGTCCACTGCGATGCGAAGGGTCCTGCACACGCTCCTGAGCGCGCGCTTGGCGTCGCAGTCGAGCAGGGGGAGCAGCACACCAAACAGGTCAGGGTCCAGAAGTACTTCGCGTACGGCGTGGCACGCGCAGTCTCCACCATTAGCTTCGGGGGTGGCCTGCATGGTGGAAGGTGGTGCGTGCGTGCTCTGATGATCCGCGGGCTGTTCCTTGTCTGGTTCAAAACACGTGTGGGGAGTTTTAAAATCTCCCCAGATCTCCCCAACAAATGGCGCTTCACGCAGCACAAGTGACCCGTCGCTGTGTGCACCAGCGGGGCAGCATATCGCGCTGTGCTAGGCGACCCTATGTAGTCACTCCTGCAGCATCAAACCCGCTGGGAGTACATGCCCTCGTGCTCACAGGCTCGATTGCTGACAGGGTCGAGTGCGCTCGAGCCGCGACGATAGCTGCAGGGGCTGGCTACACCATCGTCGAGGTCCCGCTGCTGGATCCTTGGAAGGTGCTAGGGCTCAACACATGATACAGCGCATGCACACACACACACACACACACACACAATGCACACACACGCACACACACAATGCACACACACACACACACACACACACACACACCACCACCACCACCACCACCACCACCACCACCACCACACGCACGCACACACACACGCACGCACGCACCCACGCACACGCACACACACACACACACGCCCCTCCTACACAAAGGTGGATGGCGCTGACACACGTGCGGCACTGAGTGCCGCTGGACTGCGCGCCACGACGTCGCTTGGGCTGGGCCCTGGGCGCGACATCAACAGCGAGGATGAGGAGAGCGTGCGGGGCGGGCGCGAGCTGCTGATGCAGGTGAGAGAGGGAGAGAGGGAGAGAAGAGAGAGAGAGAGAGAGAGAGAGAGAGAGAGGGAGTGAGAGAGAGGAGAGAGAGAGACAGAGAGAGGGCACGCACACACGCAAGCACACACACATGAACGCACACACCGGAGCGGCCAACAGTCCCCACCGTTGGCGTTGGCCGTTGGCTGGGCCGACGGTGCCAACGCCAACGGGCCAATAGGCCAACGGGGCGGAAAACGTGTTTAGAAACGAGAAAAGTGTTGCATCAGAAATTTTGCGCGCTATGCGCCGCAACTGGCAATATAGCGTGGCTGTATAGTTCATGCAGCGCTGGTAGTACAGCAGACACCTTGAGGAGGGCACTGGGAGCACTGGCATACCCAGGCGCGCACAAACATCCAGTAGTCAAGGATGTTACGTGTGGGCCGTGCTCAGTCCTTGGTGTTGTTTCCCATGCAAGCATCATCCCCACTACTCTGTGGCTGCTAAGATCCATGATGTGAGCACTTTTGCGCCACCGTTGGCTGACAGTTGGCTGAGCCAACGTTTTTGTTTGCCGTTGGCGTTAGCACCGTTGACGTTGGCTGTTAGCACCGTTGGCCCGTTGACGGTGACCCTGGCACGCACGCATGCACGCCCACGCACTTCTGTACTTACAAAGCTGACGCTGAAGAAGCTGCGTGCGGGGCGTGCGCGGGCTGCTGATGCAAGCGAGAGAGAGAGGTCGCGCACACACGCACGCACACGCACACGCATGCACGCATGCACGCACGCACACGCGCGATTATGCAATAAATGCATTCACAAGCACACATGCACACGCACGCGCTTTTGCACTAGCTGCGTGCGGGGCGTGCGCGAGCTGCTGATGCAGACGAGAGAGAGGTTGCGCACGCACGCACGCACACGCGCTTCTGCACGCACACATGATTGCACGCACACACGCTTCTGCATTTGCACTTTGCTGCAAACGCGGCGGGTGCGCGCAACTGCAGGCGAGCAAGAGCGCGTGCACACGCACGCACACACACATTTGAACTAAGTGTGTTTGAGGCGTGCGCAAGCTGCTGATGCAAGAGAGAGAGAGAGAGAGAGAGAGAGAGAGGTCGCGCACGCACGCACGCACACGATACAACCCAAGCAGGCAATCCAACAAATCACCACAACAGTGCAGTCAGCCAGCTCCGCTCCCCAATGAGAGCGAAAGCTGGTACACAAACTTCTGCACACGCGTGTCTGCACTAGCTTGTGGCGGGTGCAACTGATGCAGGTGAGCGCGAGAGAAGGCATGCACACACACGCACACACACACACACACACACGCACACACGCACATGCACGCGCACAGGCTCTGGTGCGGGAGCTGGAGTTTGAGAACAGGGACGAGCTTGTTCTGAAGGAAGCGCTGCGTCCGCCGTCCGCCGTCCGCTTCTGCACTTGCTGTGTGCTGGCGAGCGCGACTTTATACGTATATGCACTGATCACCACGCAGGCGCTGTCGGTGTCGTCGGCCCTGGGTGCGACCCACATGTGTGGCGTGCTGTACTCTGCACTGGCAAAGTACCCGGGTGAGGTTGCATGCGCTGTACGGTACTCTGTTCTGTACTGTACCGTATTGTACTCTGCACTGGCGAAGTACCCGAGTGAGGATGCATGCATGCGCTGTACTGTTCTGTACTCTGTACTGTACTGTACTGTACTGTACTGTTATCTGTACTGTACTCTGCACTGGCGGGGAGACCAAGCTCAGCGACGAGACCCTGAATCCAGCTGGAGAACGATGTAGCGGCGTTTGAGCTCACACGCGCCACAGAGGTGGACGAGGCGCACGGGCGCCCCCCTGACCTGGCTGAGACGGAGGCGTGTGTGTGAGCGTTGCACTCGGCCGCCGCTCCGGGCGGTGACCAGCTGGACGCCATGCTGTTGCGGTGCCCACCTGCCATCGCATGGCTCCACCGGGTCATCATCGCCGTATGGCGGTCGGGGAGAGCCCCGAGGGAATGGAAAACTGCTATTATCACACCGTTATATAAGGGGAAGGGTCCGCGTGACTCCCCTGGTAACTACCGCGGTATAAGCCTTCTCTCTATTGCCGGGAAAGTGTACGCTGCCATACTTCTGCACCGCGTCTCCGCGCAGGTTGATGGTCAGTTGCATGAGGCTCAGTGTGGTTTCAGAAAAAGCAGAGGCACTGTTGATGCGATTTTTACTCTGCGCTCGCTGAGCGCGGCACATGCTGAGTACAAACAATGCATGGCTGTGGCATTTGTCGACTATTCTAAAGCTTACGATTGCATAAACCGTGCGGCACTGTGGAGAGTCCTTAGATTATATAGTGTTCATCCGCACATTATTGATCTGTTGGAGGATCTTCACACCAACACCGCAGCTGCCGTGCGGCTGGCTGGGAAAATCGGGCACGAATTCCCCGTGTCGTCTGGTGTG
>VFSX01000039.1:75000-90000 GCA_016618255.1 Chlamydomonas sp. UWO 241
AAACACAGAGAGAGAGAGATATCGTTACAGAGAACTCTGCACGGCAGACCTAGATAGGCTGTTTCTAGTCATCACTTGAGGGGATTCCATTTGAAGGCGGGAGACCAACCGTGCGCCAGCAAGAGGGTGAAAAACCTCAACACACACACACACACACACACACACACACGCACACTCACTTGCACACGCTCGCACATCGACTGCCTGGGTGACGGGTGTGACAATGACGTGTGAAACCACACCGCCACACTTTTGCACCAGTTGTTCCACCAAGTCTGACCGAGTCGGAGTGAGGTGAGACGAAGAGATTGAGAAGTGGTAGCGGTTTGTATGCTCTGTTAATTTGTGCCTCGCCTGATCGGGGCCCACACACTCGCACACGCTCACACACACACACACACACACTTGCACATGCTTGCACACATAGACACACGCACACACACGCTACCCCCCCCACACACACACACACACACACGCCCCCCCCCCCGCACATATGTGCACCTCGACATGTATCATATGAACGCACACACACACGCGCACCTCCCCCCCCACACACACACAAACATCCCCCCCCTCCCCCCCCCCCCCCCCCCACACACACACGGAAGTGCACCTCAACATGTACCACATGGAGACACACACACACACACACACACGCACCGCCCCCCCCCCACACACACACACACATGCATACACGTAGGTGCACCTCGACACGTACCACATTCACACACACGCGCCCCCCACCCCACCCCACCCCGCACATATGTACACCTCGACATGTATTATATGAATGCACACACACACGCGCACCTCTCCCCCCCCACACACACAAACACCACACACACACGCACACACACACACACACACACGGAAGTGCACCTCAACATGTCCCACATGAAGACACACACACACACGCACCGCCCCCCCCCCCACCACCACACACACACACACACACACACATGCATACACGTAGGTGCACCTCGACACGTACCACATTCACACACACACGCCCCCCCCCCACACAGGTGCACCTCGACACGTACCACATGAACATCGAGGAGGAGTCGTTTTCCGGTCCGGTCGTCGCGTGCGGTGACCGCCTCGGCTATGTACACATCGGCGAGAGCAACAGGTGGCTTGCGCCCGCAGCCCGTGCAGGGTTTGAACCCCGGGTGAAGGGTTTACGGTGTAGGGTTTAGGGTTCAGGGTTAACGGTGTAGGGTTTAGGGTAAACGGTTTACGATGCAGGGTTTAGGGTTTAGGGTTTGTTTATCGGCAAGAGCAACAGGTGACTCGCGCCCGCAGTCCGTCAACGTTATTTTTCCAGGGTTTAGACTTTCAGGGGTTTCGGGTTTCAGGGGTTTAGGGTCTTGGGGTTAAGGGTTAAGGCGTGTTTGGGGTAAAAAATGGTCCGGTCGTCGCGTGCGGTGACCGCCTCGGCTACGAGCACATCGGCGAGAGCAACAGGTAACCCAGTGACCCCTGGGAAGGATGTCAGTCATTATCTTCCCCCGGCTCGAGCAAGCTTGACCGTGTATGCCGGGCGCAAAACTGAGCAGGTGTCCACGCAGCGCATGCCGTTGTGCCGCTTGCCGCTCTCCTCTCCAAAACCTGTACATCCAAAACAACACCGCTGAGCAGGGGGTACCTGGGGAGAGGCACGGTCGACTTCGACGAGGTGTTCAGCGCGCTCAAGCAGATCGGCTACACCGGGCCAATCACGTTTGAGTCGTTCTCCTCTCAGGTGGGCGTGTGCGTGTGTGCGTGCGTGCGTGCGTGTGTGTGTGTGTGTGTGTGTGTGTGTGTGTGCATGCGTGCATGTGTGTGTGATGGCGCATTTTTTTTTACGAGGTGGGAGCAGAGAGGGCGCGCTGCCCCCTGTTGCTCTCCCCCCCCTCCCCAAGCGCACACCCTCACCCTCTCACCTACACAGGTCGCCCATGCCACGTTTTTAAGGGGGGGGGATCAGAGACGCGCGCTGCCCCCTCTTGCTCCCCCCCCCCCCATCCCCAAGCACACACCCTCCCCCTCTCACCCACACAGGTCGTCCACCCCCAGCTGTCCAACACCCTGTGCGTGTGGCGCGACCTGTGGTCTGATAGTGAGGACATTGCTGCCCACGCGGCCAAGTATATGCGTGGCAAGCTGGCTGCGTGAGCGGGTGCAGGCACTCTTCGCGATGTGTGGTAGGAGCCAAAACACCACGCGGTGGGCTGGCAGGCTTGAGGCACGAACACGAACGGTATATGCAGTGGAAGTTAGAACTTGTAGGCATTACGGGGCAATCTAATTGGACCAGTGCATGGGTGTGGTGGTGGTAGTGGGGGGACTCAGGGGCCAACGCGTGGCAAGCCCGCTGCGTGAGTGGTTGCAACTGCTCTTCGCGATGTGTGGTCCGGTCGAGGATCCTGCCGCCCACGCGGTGGGCTGCATGTGCGGTACTGGCAGGCTGGTGCCCGAACTCTGACCGGTGTGTACAGCCATAGTTGCAGGACTTTGGGTCCCTCGGAGGCTGGCGCACTGCGTGGCCTTGTGGGCTCTCCTAATAGAGCCCCCCTAGATGTGTAGTCTGGGCCTTAACTCAGTTACAGTTACATCGGCTTTCCAGCAAAGACTACCTCTAGTCCTAGTACCACCGCCTCGACCTAAGTCCAGTTCTGGCCCTAACAATTACTTGTGAGGGGCGGTAGCCACCAGCCGGCTGCCTGCCAACGTGTAGTCCCAGAGCAAAAAGGAGAGCTATTGTGCGACGCCTCCAAAATAGGTCCTAACTGCTTCTAGGGGATAGGGGGTCAAGTGGCGCTTGCCAATCTACTTGACCGCCGTGGTGGAGGGGCCGGCGCCTGAGGGGCAGCCGGACCGTACACCACGGCTCTCCACCCGACCCTATCCTGAGCACGCTCAAACGCCGTGTCCGAAAAAGTCTTCCAATCAGAACGAGTGCCACTAGTTTCGCCTAGCTGCTGAATCAGTAGCTTAAGAAAATAGTGTCGGGAGGAGGCTGGAGGCCGGCCTTGCTGCCGAGCCACATCCATTGTGCAGTCAAAAGTCGTACGAGGAAGACGAGAAGCCGGCATGCGCATCACATGGCCTAGCCACTGCATTGATCGCTTTGCCACAAGGCTCTCAATTGGCTCAGTGTCGCACGCCTGCCGAATATAAGTTAATCTGAGCCGGTCGACCAGGCGCACACCCAGAATGCGACGAAGGCAGTTAGAGTGGGCAACCTCCAATCGAGTCAGTTGTGTTTTAGTAGGGGCCCATGTTTCGCAGCCGTACAGAAAGTGGGGCAGCACGAAAGTGTTGTAAACCCGCATCTTAGACTGCACTTGCATCTTCTTGCTGGCCCAAATCTTATCAAAAGACGCAAACACGCCCAGCGCGCGACCGACACGCACACCGATCTCCTTTTCCACACCACCACTCTGGGTTATCCAACTCCCTAGATACTTAAATGCAGAGACGGTCTTCACTTCACCACCAGTCAGCGCAAACGTGGGCAGATCCGCGTCAAAATCTGCTGGCAAAATCATCACTTCTGTCTTGGCGGCGTTGATTTGCATGCCAAAGCTAGAGGACACTTTGTCAAGGATTTTCAGCATAAGCGCCAACTGAGCTGGGTCATGCGAGAACAAACATAAATCGTCGGCATACATCAGCATTACTATGCGCTCAACCGACGACGACAACACAGAGCCGCCGGCTCGGGTCACGACTGACACGCCAGCCCCCTCTGGCATCATGTCTAGCGCCTTTTTCACTATGTGGTCAATAAAAACATTGAACAACACAGGAGCAATGACGCACCCCTGTCGCACACCAGACGACACGGGGAATTCGTGCCCGATTTTCCCAGCCAGCCGCACGGCAGCTGCGGTGTTGGTGTGAAGATCCTCCAACAGATCAATAATGTGCGGATGAACACTATATAATCTAAGGACTCTCCACAGTGCCGCACGGTTTATGCAATCGTAAGCTTTAGAATAGTCGACAAATGCCACAGCCATGCATTGTTTGTACTCGGCATGTGCCGCGCTCAGCGAGCGCAGAGTAAAAATCGCATCAACAGTGCCTCTGCTTTTTCTGAAACCACACTGAGCCTCATGCAACTGACCATCAACCTGCGTGGAGACGCGGTGCAGAAGTATGGCAGCGTACACTTTCCCGGCAATAGAGAGAAGGCTTATACCGCGGTAGTTACCAGGGGAGTCACGCGGACCCTTCCCCTTATATAACGGTGTGATAATAGCAGTTTTCCATTCCCTCGGGGCTCTCCCGACCGCCATACGGCGATGATGACCCGGTGGAGCCATGCGATGGCAGGTGGGCACCGCAACAGCATGGCGTCCAGCTGGTCACCGCCCGGAGCGGCGGCCGAGCGCAACGCTCGCACACACGCCTCCGTCTCAGCCAGGTCAGGGGGGCGCCCGTGCGCCTCGTCCACCTCTGTGGCGCGTGTGAGCTCAAACGCCGCTACATCGTTCTCCAGCTGGTTCAGGGTCTCGTCGCTGAGCTTGGTCTCCCCGCCATATAGCTTGTCGAATGACTCTGTCATGGCCTTCAGCGCGCCCGAGCGCCCGCATGGCAGGTGGCTGCGAGCCTGTCGCACGCTGGCGCAGATTCTTCTTGCGTAGCATGTCTCTCCGCCACCTGCTGGCCGATCCACCTCTCCCTGTCTCTCTGCACAGCTGCGTCGGCCGCGCAGTTGGCGCGGTTGCGCTCTCGTTTGGCAGCAGCAGACTTGCTCCTGAGCCATGCCGTGTGCGCGCGCGCTGCCGGGCGTCCATGAGCCGGAGGGTGCGCTGCGACAGAGTGAACTGCCAGCCGCGCCGCCGCCGGCTGCCGCGTGGAGCGAGGTGGTTGGTGACCACCTCGCGAATGGCAGCAGCCATCGCGTCGTACTCCGCCTGGGCATCAGCGCCCTCGGGCGGCACGGCCTCCAGCAGCCCAAAGCGATCGGACAGCTGGAGGTTGAACTCACGACGGACAGCCGGGCGCCGCAGTTGTGAAGATTCCCATGCGCGCCGCTGAGAGCCGCCTGCATGGCGGGAGGATCGCATGCGGAGGCTCATGGACAGTACCACCATGCGGTGATCGCTGTCTCAGGTTGGGCTCCTACGCACCCTGCAGTCTGTCACCGCATGCATGCGGCGGCGCGCGACCAGGATGTAGTCCTTGACGCTGTGCAGGCGGCGCACAGAGCATGCATGCCGTCTGCTCTGTGCAACAGCCATGGGGCTGATGTGGGTGTACTGGTGCTCAGGCCTGTGGGGGTAGAGAGTGTTGGCAGCGCGCAGGCTGCATGCAGGCGGCGCCCGGCTGTCCGTCGTGAGTTCGACCTCCAGCTGTCCAATCGCTTTGGGCTGCTGGAGGCCGTGCCGCCCGAGGGCGCTGATGCCCAGGCGGAGTACGACGCGATGGCTGCTGCCATTCGCGAGGTGGCCACCAACCACCTCGCTCCACGCGGCAGCCGCCGGCGGCGCGGCTGGCAGTTCACTCTGTCGCAGCGCACCCTCCGGCTCATGGACGCCCGGCAGCCGTCGCGATGGCAGTTCACTCTGTCGCAGCGCACCCTCCGGCTCATGGACGCCCGGCAGCCGTCGCGATGTGGGCATCAAACTCGAAACACGCCCACCTTCAGCAGCCCTGCACCCTGCAGCTTGAAACCCGCAAACCCTGCACCCAAACCCCAGACCATGGAACCCAGCCGCCAAGCGCCCCGTCGCGGGACTGGTGGTGAAGACCTAGGGTCTGGGCGTAGGATACAAATGTCCTCTGCTGCACAAAAGTGTGCCAGCGATCTCGGTGAACTGACGCCTGACGTTTCACGCGCCCGGAGGCGGGATCGCCGCACGCGTTGTTTCTGCGTATTGCCATGCGCAAAACCAGAATGGCATGGGGGCGGATCTGCGGCCCTGTGACGCGCAGCATCTTGTTCACGTCGGGGCTCACGCCGGGATCTGCAGACGTGAGGCAGCCTGTGGGGCTCGTGCGTGTCAGGGCTGCGTAGTGAGATGTGTGTGCGGCCCCGGGCGCCGGCGTGGGCGGCGCTGCTGTCGGCTGCGGGGGTCGGTGCGCCTGGTCACAGCGCCGCAACTGCCGCCTTGCCTGCCGGCGTGAGGCCGTACAGGACAATACGCTTGCCCTCGATCGCTGATCCCGCGTCCACATTCCCCTCCCTGCGAAAGACCATCTTCTCGCCCGAGAAGCACTGCAACTTACAAGCCAACAGCGCATAGTGCACGCCCCTAGGGTGCTGCAGCGCGCGACCCATGTCAGCCTCCGAAGTGGGTCCGTGGCGAGACAGGAAGGTCAGCACGGCCGCTACGATCTTCAGGTCGACGGCTAACCAGCTGGGGTTGAGGCGCGCGGCCAGCGGGGGGGTTGCCGCAGCGGGCACGAAGGCGGGCGCGGGTGCGGACGCAGGCGCCTCGGGTGCCTCAGCAGATGCCGCAGTAGACACGGAGGCGAGCACTGGCGCGGGCGCGTAAGGCATGCGCGCCTCGCCGCGCTCGTCTCCGCTCGACTCGTGCTCGTTCAGCGTGTCGGGCAGCGTGGCACCGCCGCTGCCGCACGCGCCTCCGCCAGAGGACAACGCCGTGCCAGCGAGGCCCTTCGCTGTGTTGAGGGTGAGGCCCCTGATCCTGTTGGTGAGCTCCTTGTCGTCCCCCAGGGCAAGCATGTCCTCTGTGATGCCGTCCATGCGCACACGTACGTCCAGCACGCTCCAGGACTCTCTCTGTCTCTTCCCTCAGTATCAGATCTGCAGGCAGGCGTGGCGAGAGCAACCAGTTGGTGCCAAGCAACAATTGGTGCCAACCTCAGTAGGTGCTTGGTATGTGCGTGCAGGGCGGAGGAGTGCGGGCGACATGCGATGTGAATGCTGCTGGGTTCGAGCTGGCTACGAGCATGCCAGGTTTTTGCGTGCTCGCAAATGCAGGGTCTTTGCAGGCATTTTCAGCCACGGCGGTGACCAGCTGGACGCCATGCTGTTGCGGTGCCCACCTGCCATCGCATGGCTCCACCGGGTCATCATCGCCGTATGGCGGTCGGGGAGAGCCCTGAGGGAATGGAAAACTGCTATTATCACACCGTTATATAAGGGGAAGGGTCCGCGTGACTCCCCTGGTAACTACCGCGGTATAAGCCTTCTCTCTATTGCCGGGAAAGTGTACGCTGCCATACTTCTGCACCGCGTCTCCGCGCAGGTTGATGGTCAGTTGCATGAGGCTCAGTGTGGTTTCAGAAAAAGCAGAGGCACTGTTGATGCGATTTTTACTCTGCGCTCGCTGAGCGCGGCACATGCTGAGTACAAACAATGCATGGCTGTGACATTTGTCGACTATTCTAAAGCTTACGATTGCATAAACCGTGCGGCACTGTGGAGAGTCCTTAGATTATATAGTGTTCATCCGCACATTATTGATCTGTTGGAGGATCTTCACACCAACACCGCAGCTGCCGCGCGGCTGGCTGGGAAAATCGGGCACGAATTCCCCGTTTCGTCTGGTGTGCGACAGGGGTGCGTCATTGCTCCTGTGTTGTTCAATGTTTTTATTGACCAATAGTGAAAAAGGCGCTAGACATGATGCCAGAGGGGGCTGGCGTGTCAGTCGTGACCCGAGCCGGCGGCTCTGTGTTGTCGTCGTCGGTTGAGCGCATAGTAATGCTGATGTATGCCGACGATTTATGTTTGTTCCCGCATGACCCAGCTCAGTTGGCGCTTATGCTGAAAATCCTTGACAAAGTGTCCCCTAGCTTTGGCATGCAAATCAACGCCGCCAAGACAGAAGTGATGATTTTGCCAGCAGATTTTGACGCGGATCTGCCCCCGTTTGCGCTGACTGGTGGTGAAGTGAAGACCGTCTCTACATTTAAGTATCTAGGGAGTTGGATAACCCAGAGTGGTGGTGTGGAAAAGGAGATCGGTGTGCGTGTCGGTCGCGCGCTGGGCGTGTTTGCGTCTTTTGATAAGATTGGGGCCAGCAAGAAGATGCAAGTGCAGTCTAAGATGCGGGTTTACAACACTTTCGTGCTGCCCCACTTTCGTGCTGCCCCACTTTCTGTACGGCTGCGAAACATGGGCCCCTACTAAAACACAACTGACTCGATTGGAGGTTGCCCACTCTAACTGCCTTCGTCGCATTCTGGGTGTGCGCCTGGTCGACCGGCACAGATTAACTTATATTCGGCAGGCGTGCGACACTGAGCCAAATGAGAGCCTTGTGGCAAAGCGATCAATGCAGTGGCTAGGCCATGTGATGCGCATGCCGGCTTCTCGTCTTCCTCGTACGACTTTTGACTGCACAACGGATGTGGCTCGGCAGCAAGGCCGGCCTCCAGCCTCCTCCCGGCACTATTTTCTTAAGCTACTGATTCAGCAGCTACCGGTCTTATACATCATTACTGGTGTCACACAGACTGTAAGATCCATCATCATCATCATCAGCTAGGCGAAACTAGTGGCACTCGTTCTGATTAGAAGACTTTTTTGGACACGGCGTTTGAGCGTGCTCAGGATAGGGTCGGGTGGAGAGCCGTGGTGTAGGGTCCGGCTGCCCCTCAGGCGCGTTCCCTCCACCACGACGGTCAAGTAGATTGGCAAGCGCCACTTGACCCCCTATCCCCTAGAAGCAGTTAGGACTTATTTTGGAGGCGTCGCACAATAGCTCTCCTTTTTGCTCTGGGACTACACGTTGGCAGGCAGCCGGCTGGTGGCTACCGCCCCTCACAAGTAATTGTTAGGGCCAGAACTGGACTTGGGTCTAGGCGGTGGTACTAGGACTAGAGGTAGTCTTTGCTGGAAAGCCGATGTTACTGTAACTTTCAGCCACGTACCTTGCCCCAGACGCACGGCAGAAGCCTCGGTACTGGCGCTAGGCGGGCTGGCGAGGTCGCGTTCCGCCGTGTCGTGAGCTACGAGAGGAGCACGTTTGAAGAGAGACGGATGAAAGTGTGCTAGGCTAGTTGTAGCACGTTGAAGTGACGTTGAAGGCTCCCCTGGTGATGCCCAGAGCGTGGAGTGTGAAGCAGGAAGGCTGCTTGAGAAACGTGCAAGAAGGCATCTATTTGCTGTTTGCTGTTTCTTTTTTCTGTTCCTTTAAATAAAGTTTGCACACGCTGGCTGGCTATTCAACCGTGGTGCACATGCTGGCTGGATGAAAGGAATTTTGCACACGCGAGCTGGGTGTTCAACCATGGCTGGAGGGGGGGATGGCTGGCTGCTCTGGCCTCTTACACTCGAACAGGAGGCGGCGACATGATTAGGTGGCAACGCTCTAGGGTGAGGAGCCGCCAGGGAGGCTGGTCGCATCACAAGGGAGGGCCTGCTGTACATGCGCGACGCCCATGCACGCCCATGCTCGCACGCATGGACTTGGCACGCTGGCACACAGCCGTGGCACATTCCCAGGCCTTCCAAGCGAACGCTTTGCCCAGCGGCCCCCGCCCCCTCCCCCCCGGTGCAACATTGGACGTCGTCCGGTGACGAGCGCAGCCTGCCGGTCGTGTCCTGGGCGTGTCCGTGGCAAAACTCGCCCCGCTCATCGCAAGCTGCGAGCTGCATGCATTGATGGTGAAGCAGGCTAGCAGAGGGATCTGCCACGCGATAGACGCCGCATCTGCTGAGCTGGCTCATGCAGGGGGCTTGAGCTCGAAGGCTGCGTGTGTCGCGAGTGCGCTGGTGTCGCCAAGGCTCGGGGCGCCTACATATGTGCGAGTGCGTGCAGTCGCTGCTGGCACTGTGGTATCGGCAGGGCCTCTTGTTGATGCTATCAGTGCTGGTGCCCGTGGTGGAGGTGCTGCAGGGCGTTGTGCCGGAGGTGGAGCTGCAGGTGGAGCTGTGTGCGGTGTGTGTTGTGCGAGTGTGTGCGTACGTTGTGTGCTGCACGTGGTGCTGCAGGTCATCTTGTTGCTGCTGCAATCGTTGGACATGCTGACGGCGTCGAATACTTTTACAATGCCGGGGCTGCTGCTGGTACTGCTCGTGTTGGTGCTGGTGTTTCTGCGGGCGGCCTTGGGTCTGCCCTTACTGGTGCCTCTGCGTCTTCCGCGAGCCCCCCGGGCCTTGGCCCTCCAAGTGGAACCCGAGTGGGACCCCCCTTATAGTCTAGGCCCTGGCTCGCGCCCCGGGGTCCTCTGGGCGCAAACATGCACAACCTGAAAAACAAAACTAGTAGTTCTCTGAGTCCGAGGTTGAACAGTCGCCAATCATGTCGTCAATGGCCTGCTCTATCGTGGGGGACGTGTGGGCGTGCTGCGCTGGCTCCCACGCCGGCGTGGCGCCCAGGGCCTCGAGCGTCTCAAACAGCATCTCAGCAACGCGCTGCGCCCTCCGCTTCCGCCTAATAACCTTGAACATGTCGCCTGCGCGTGAGCCGAGGTGGGTGCGTTGGTGGATGAGTGGGTGATTGGCCTGGCTCCGCTTGTCACCTTTGATGCCAGGCCGAGTTAGGTCAGTCACAGGGGTGTGTGTGTGTGTGGGGCGGGGGGGGGCAAGCAAGCGAGTGCTGGTGTCCAAACCCTCAAGCGCGCGCATGCAACATACGCCCTGCACCCCCACTCGCACCCACCTAGGCGCTGCACAGCGTTGGCGGCCTCGAACGCCGCGCGCGCCTCGGGGCTGCCCCCCGCAGCCACGGCCAGCACATGCAGCGCGCCCGCGATGTCCTCGCATAGCTCAGAGTCGAGGTCCTGCAGCGAGGGCCACATGAGCGACAGCAGAGCAGGCACGGCGCCCGCGGCGACGATCGCGGGCACGTGGTTGGCTGCGCCCTCCTTTCCAGCCTGCCCTGCTCGCCGTCTCCCTCTGCTGGCGGGCCGCCTCCCCGAGCACCTCCTCATCCTCCTTGTCGACGTCCAGCTCGGCGACCATGCCCTCGATCTGAGTCGCCATCATGTCTTGTAGGCGTGGGCACGCTGCGCGTACGGCCGCAAACGCTGCCTGCCGCATCGACGGCCTCGCTGCCTGCCTCGCTGCCTGCCTCGCTGCCAGCTCGGCAAGCCTCTCCTCCCAGGTTGTTTGGCGCTCGCCCTCGGGCTCCACACAAATTCCCTCTGCCTCGTCGTCGGTGCACGACCTATCGTAGCTGAGTTCGTCACACGGGCAGAGGTCCTCCAGGGCTTGGATTGCGCGCGTCCCGCGTAGGTCGAGCTTGCGAAGCTGGACACACGCCGCAAGCGGACTCATGTCGCAGATTTTGGTGCACCGTGCCATCCACAGCTCCTCCAACTCCAACAAGGATCCGAGAGGCGCGATGCTAGTGAAACTGAGTTCCCACTGAAACTGAGTTCCCACTGAAACTGAGTTCCCACTGAAACTGAGTTTAAGGTGTCGGGCGCTAGCGCCGACACCGGTCTTATACATCATTACTGGTGTCACACAGACTGTAAGATCCATCATCATCATCAGTGACCCCCCTGCAATCGGCCATGCGCAGCTCTTGCAGCAGGGAGCACGCAGACAACGGTCCCAGGCCTTGCATCCGCCACGCCTTGCTGATGTCGAGGCGACGGAGCTGCGTGAAGGCCGCGAGTGGGTCCAGGTTTGCGCCAAGGCCTTCCAGGTTCACGCCGAGGCGGCAGCGATCGATCTGCAGGTTCTGGAGCTGGTGCGAGACGGACGAGAGCGTTTCCAGGTTGATGAAGGCCTGGCAGTTGCTGAGGCACAGAACCCGCAGCTCCGAGCAGCCAGCTAGCGCCGTGAGCGAGCTCACGCACGTGCCATGCAGGTCGAGCTCCCGCAGCTCGCTGCATGCCTCCAGCGCGTCCAGTGACCGCAGCATGGGGCGCCCACCTGCGCACAGCTTCTGGAGTCGCGTGCACGCCCTCAGCGGCGAAAGGTCCCGGACGCATGCGCCGTTCACGTTGAGAGTTACGAGTGGGCAGGAAGAGATAGGCCCGAGGTCTTCGACGAGCGAGCCGCTGATTTCCACGACGCTGAGCTGGGTGCACGCCTGCAGCGGCGACAGGTCGTGAATCCCGAAGCAATCGACGGCCCGCAGCTCCCTGAGGTGTGAGCAGACGGAGAGCGGCCCCAGGTCTTCGACGGTCACGTGGCTCAGGCGGAGGACCTGGAGCTGGGAGCAGGCGTGCACCATGTGCAGCTCCAGATAGCTGTCAATCTGGTGCGGGAGACGTATCCCGCCTGCGACAGAGGCGCGGCCAGCAGCGAGGCCGATCTCGGTGATCGAGCCCGCCAAGCTGGCGCTGATCCCCGGCACCGACCACTCCTCGACGACCTGCGTGCGTGCGTGCGTGTCGAGAGTGGGAGGCGCGTCCGAGGTGCATGCGCACGCGCGTGTGTGTGATTGTGTGAGAGGGCAAGGGCTCTCTCTCTGATGAGAGAGGCACATAGGTGGCTGCGTTGAGGGTTGGCAGATGTGTGTGTGTGTGCGCGCCTCGTCGTTGGCGGCGAGCGGGTGCCTGCACCTGCTTGCTAGATGGCATTTCCTCTGGGGGTGTTTTTGAAGGGGAGGTGGCGCCACACGCGTGCGGTTGCGGGTGCGGTGTGGTCGCTGAGTAGAGTGCTGCGGCGGGTGTGCTACTAGCCCCGCTTCCGGTGGTCTGGGGAGGGCTTTTTGGTCCCTTCATGGTTTTATACCTTGGGTCCGCCCTCTGGCCATTTGAGGGGCTGGGTGTGCAGCCTGCACAGTGGTGCTGCTTGCTTGGCGCCCGCCACCAAGTGTGGATGGCGTTACCGTGGGCTACTTGTAGCTTGACCTTTTGTGGGCCTTGAGCCTTGTTTCTCTAAGTCCCACTGGAGCTTTGGAACCGTACGTGTGACCGCCAGAAGTGGATTGTAAAACTCTCATCTCTCTGTGTGCGTGCGTGTGTGTTTGTGTGTGTGTGCATGCATGTGGAGATTGCGTGCATGGAGATATAGGTGTGTGTGCCATGTGGAGACGCACCAGGAACACGTCTAGCCTCTTCAGGCCGGTCAGAGCCGAGGTGGTGAGCGCCTCCAGAGTCTCTGCGCTGCTGCACCACAGCGTCAGCCCTCGCAGGGCGGGCCATCGTGCCATCGCCGCCTGCGCGCTCGCCGCATCCACGCCACCCTCGGGGCTTGTCGCCTCCCCCACCTCGGCGTCCACTACGCTGCGAAGGGCCCTGCACACGCCCTTGAGCGCGCGCTTGGCGTCGCAGTCAAGCAGGGGGAGGAGCAGGGCGGCGCATAGGTCGGGATTGAGCAGCAAAACATGGCCCAACTGTGGGTCCGGTGGTGGATTCTGCATGATGGTGGTCTCAATCCTATGGAGTGCGGTGTATGCGTGTGTGTGTGTGTGTGTGTGTGTGTGTGTGGTTCGCGCCAAGATAAAATGTGAACTGTTGCGATGTTGCTATGCCCAACGTCGAGCTGTTCGACGACTACAACACTATTCGCGCTCGCACATCAACGCACTACCTTCAATCGTCAGCTAGTAACTCGACCTCGGTCACAGGGAGGCAGGAGAGGGAGAAGACACAGTTTTTGGCAACAACACCAACTGCAACACAAATGGTGAGCAGCATGCACGGAGAGGAGTGGCCTGCGGCTGACCGTAGGGCTCCATCGACATCGCTATCGACATGGCTTACATCAACACCTCGCTTGCTCCTTGCAGACGGGGACGCTAACAGGGAGCGGAGGGCGCACGCGTGCTCCGTGCAACTGCAAAAACTGGTGCCCTGAGTGCAACCAGCCCAAGTGCCGGCCAAACCAGGACGTGCCGTGGGCGCCTGGCACGGTAGGAGAGCTTGCTTGCATGGGCGCATGGGTGTGCACGGTGTGCACCATGCGTGTGCGTGTGCGTGTGCGTGTGCGTGTGCGTGTGCGTGTGCGTGTGCGTGTGCGTGTGCGTGTGCGTGTGCGTGTGCGTGTGCGTGTGCGTGTGCGTGTGCGTGTGCGTGTGCGTGTGCGTGTGCGTGTGCGTGTGCGTGTGCGTGTGCGTGTGCGTGTGCGTGTGCGTGTGCGTGTGCGTGTGCGTGTGCGTGTGTGCGTGTGTGAGTGTGTGAGTGTGTGTGTGCATGCGTGCGTGTGTGCGTGCATGCGTGCGTGCGTGCGTGCGTGCGTGTGTGCGTGCGTGTGTGCGTTTGTGCGCGTGTGCGTGTGCGTGTGTGTGTGCGTGTGTGCGTGTGTGCGTGTGTGGCGCTGCTGTGGGCACGTTTTTGTTAGCACAAAAGTTATGCTTGGGACCATTTTATGTGTGTGCGTGTGTGTGCATGTGTGCGTGTGCGTGTGTGTGTGTCTGATACCATGCCTGCGTGCGTGTGACAGAGTGTGTGACACCGTGTCCGCGTGGTGCCAGATGGGTTGCAGACCCAGTGCGGGCAGTGCAACACAACACTAGGGGCCCCTTGTGTGTCTTGTGTGCCACAACGGTGTGAGCACACATGCAGCACAGTGATTCCCCCCCAAGCCGTATACCGCCCCGGGCCGCATGTCTCATTTCCCAGAAAACCACCCCACACTTGGTGGGAGAGGGCGTAGAGGGGTGCGTTGGAAAGGTCTCGCCGAGAGTAGCACAGCGGCATGCGTTGTGTGAACACCTGCAATGTAGTGCGCCTGGTATGAACGGTCAAAGTTGCTCGATCCGTTTTTTTTTACCGAAATCCTTCCCAGCCTGGCAGGTGCCTGGCAGGGGTCACTGATGCAGCAGTGGGCCTTGCTGTGGATGACGGCCAGGCGGTTTGCAAGACCCCCGTTGTGTGGTGAAAAGGGAACATTTGGACATTTGAATTTTGTGGAGAAATGAACGGTTTTCACGCAACCCTCGAATCCCGGACGCTCCAGGGTGACACGTGACGTATTTAGGGTTTAGAGTTTAGGGTTTAGGGTTTGGGGTTTGGGGTTTAGGGTTTGCCCAAGTGCTGAATGGCACCCCTGGTGCCTGATGAATCCTCCAACATTCTACCAACCGACGAACCTGCCTTGCGTTTCCGTTTCCCAACATGCGCTCACCTACTTCAACAAGCGTTTGCTGCCGCTGCGGTAGGGGACCTAAGGGTGCGCCCACGCTCTTT
>VFSX01000039.1:100000-120000 GCA_016618255.1 Chlamydomonas sp. UWO 241
TGGCGGGCAACTGTTTGCACGGACTGACTTGACTGGTTGCACTGATTGCGCATGGGCGCACACAAACGCACACGGGCTTGCTCAGGCGTGTGTGTGGGTCGGGCACACGTGTGGCGGGTAATCGTTTGCGCCGACTGATTGCACTGATTGCGCGTGGGCGCACACAAACACACACTGGCTTGATCAGGCGTGTAATTGTTTGCGCCGACTGATTGCACTGATTTCACATGGGCGCACACAATTGCGCTTGCCCAGGCTTGTGTGTGGGGCGGGCACGCATATGACGGGTTGTCGTTTGCGCTGACTGATTGCACTGATTGCGCGTGGGCGCACAAGCGCATACAGGCTTGCTCAGGCGTGTGTGTGGGGCGGGCACGCATGTGGCGGGGAACTGTGAGCACCATCTGACTTCACTGGTTGCACTGATTGCGCATGGGCGCACACAAACGCACACGGGCTTGCTCAGGCGTGTGTGTGGGTCGGGCACGCATGTGGCAGGTAGCTGTTTGCGCTGACTGATTGCACTGATTTTGCGTGGGCGCACACAAGCACACACTGGCTTGATCAGCCTTGTGTGTGGGGCGGGCACGCATGCGACGAGTAATCGTTTACACTGACTGGCTGCACTGCTTGCGTGTGGGCGCACACAAACACACACTGGCTTGCTCAGGCTGTGTCAGGCTTGTTTTTGGGCGGAGATGGGGCGGCACACACATGGCGGGCAACTGTTAGCACCATCTGTCTTGACTGGTTGCAGTGATTGCGCATGAGCTTACACAAACACACACAGGCTTGCTCAGGCGTGCGTGTGGGTCGGGCGCGCATGTGGCGGGTAGCTGTTTGCGCTGGCTGACTTCACTGGTTGCACTGATTGCGCATGGGTGCACACGAACACACTCACAATCGTGATGGCAGATGGCAGCCAGTTTTTTTTTACGGCTACCGGCCTTCTATATGGGTGCGCACACACAGGTCTAATGCGCCAACATAGGCGCCCGACAGGCCGTCAAATCCAACACATACACACAAGCTCCTCACGGTGGACAGGGGGCTACACACACACATGCACACACACACACGCACTCTGACACACTGACACACACACTGGGACACACACTGTCACACAAGCACACACACACACACACACAGGCACACACACACGCACACGCGCACACACACACACAGGTGCCGCTGTGCTTGATGCAGCAGTGGACAGGAGACTAGACCCCGGCGTGAACACACGCGCACACACACACGCACACACACGCACACACACACACACGCACACACACACACGCACACACACGCACACACACAAACATGTGCACACACACACACACGCACATACATACACACAGGTGCCGCTGAGCTGGATGCGACGGTGGACAGGGGACTAGACCCTGGAATGCAGCAGCAGTTGCTCCAACTCAAGGTGTGGGGTTGGCGGGTTTAGGGTTCAGCTTAAACCCTAAATAACGATGTTGCCGGTGTGTGGAATGCAGCAGCAGCAGTTACTATAATTCAAGGCTTTGTTGTGGCTTTGTTTGGTTTAGGTTTCAGACGGGTTTAGGGCCGGGATTAGTTATGACGGGTTGGGGTTGTGGTGAGCCGTTGTGTAAGGCTGCTCTTTGCCCCTGTTCCCACACCTCACTCCACCCCTTATGTGGCGCACACACACACACACACGCACGTGCACACACACATGCACACACACACGCACACACACACACACATACACACACGCACACACACACGCACACACACACACACACACACGCATGTGCACACACACGCGCACACACACACACACACACGCACACGCAACCAACCAACCAACCAAGCGTTACATGAGGCCGTCCGCATGCACCGGCAATGCCTGTACTACTAACAGCAATACACCCCGGCAATTGTTACGAAGTCTGACCCGTGCACTGGGATGTCTTTCGAATAGCGGGTGACCGACCAGAGCCTGAATCGAGTGGATAGTATCCTTGGTTTGGGGGGGTCTGGGGGGGGCTGCCACTAAGGCCAACCAACTTCAACTAGGGTTGCCACTCTGGCCAACCAACTACAACTTGGGTTGCCACTCTGGCCAACCAACTTCAACTTCAATCGCAGCGTATCATCTCCCCATGGGCCGATTAATTCCATGGGCGATAGTCGGGGTTGTCCGTCGTGCAATGTATACGTCGCCGCAACTACTAGATCCGTTCGGCCGCGGCCTACTAGACTGAGTTTTCGTTGGGCAGGCCATGAGGACGTCGGATCAGCTCCTTGGACCGATGAACTCGATGCGCGACGGACGAAGGCAGGCGGGCCTGGGATAGGGGCTCGGTAGACGGGAAAGGGGGGGTTGGAAGGGGCGTGGGAGGGGTCAGATGAGGCATCGGGGGGGTCAGGTGAGGCATCAGGGGTATCGGAGGAGACGTGGGAAGGATCAGGGGAGGCGTGGGAGGGATCAGGGGGGGCGTGGGGGGATCAAAGGAGGCGTGGGAGGGATCGGAGGAGGCGTGGGAGGCGAGGGGGGGAGAGGGAGGGGGGTTGGGATGGGTCGGAGGAGGCGTGGGAGGCTAGGGGGGAGTGCGTGCGCGTGCGCGTGTGCGCTCACGGATGGGGGGGGGTGAGGAGGGAGTGCCAGCCTGGATTGCCAGCATGGGGACAGCGTGCGCGGGGGGGCTGGGGAGGTGCATGGGGCGGGGGTGCATGGGCCTGCATGGCGCGCACATGGGACGGCGAGCTCCATGTGGGGGTGAAGCGTGGGTGGGTGGTCGACTGTGGGTGGGTGACGGTGGGGAAGAGTTGGACTGTGTAGTTTGGAGCGTGTCAGGGGGAGTGAAGGGTGCTGAAGGGGGGATCATGGCAATGTGAGGTTCTCTGTGGTGCATGGTGTCGTGGCGCCGCAGTGGGTCGCGGCCAAGAATCTGCTCGGCGTCAGGCGGTGGCGGGGCGGTCCATGATGCGGTCGACAGTCTGCCGAGGAGCTGTTCGGCGCTGGCGAGGGCATGGGACTGGCTCTGCGACAGCATAAGGATTGGGACTGTGGAAGAGGTTGCTCGGCTCGCTGAGGCTGCCCCCTTCGGGCGGTGACGATGGTGGATAGTCCAGGGTGGGCCGCAGTACATAGGCGGCAGTCGACGGGGGGGGCGGGGCGATGAGGGGGGATGGGCGACGGCGACTCACATGGGCCGACCGCCGCGACTCGCGCCCGGGGAGTGGGCCGCCCAGGGAGTGGGCCGCCCAGGGAGACGCACACACACACACACACACACACACAGACAGACAGGCAGACGCACACGCACACACACACACATGCACACGTACACGTACACACACACACACACACACACACGCCAGGGCTTGCGCGGCTACAACAACTCCTGGATGGCCAAGGGTGCCGAGAACAATCGGGGCTAGGGTCCCCCCTGGGCCTGAACCCTCCTCGCCCTGCATCCCCCCCCTCAAACACACAACACACACACACAAACGCACACGCACAGACGACAGGGCGGGCACGGCACACACACACACATGCACATGCACACACACACACACACACGCCAGGGCTGGCGTGGCTACAACAACCCCTGGATGGCCGAGGGGGACGAGGACGAGGAATACTTGTACATCAACCTTCTCTCAAACCCAGAGCGCTACACGGGCTACCAGGTGTGGAATGGCAGTGTGGGGTGCCTGGCAGTGTGGGGTGCATGGCAGTGTGGGGTGCAAGGGGTGCATGGCAGTGTGGGGTGCATGGCAGTGCGAGGTGTATGGCAGTGTGGGGTGCATGGCAGTGTGGGGTGCCTGGCAGTGTCGGGTTGGAAGGCAGTGGGGTGTGGGATGCAAAACAGCGCGTGCAGCAACAGGCAAGCTGTCTTTCATACAATTGAGGAGGGAGGTGTGACAAAGACGCCTTGGCTGCACTGGCTGCATGTTTCTTGGAAGGGCCACCGGCTCCATGACATACCACGAGGACCCCTTTGATATGTTTTTGACAGGAGGTGTGGCCGTCCCTATGCCATCATGTGTGGGGCTCTTGTGACATGCCGAGCTTGACCTTGTGTATACAATTCATGTGCATACAATCCATGTGACGACGACATGTGTTACATGACGAGTGGCAATATGCGCCCTCGCTCTGGTCGCCGACCCATGTGTGTGTGTGCGTGTGCATGCACGCATTTTGTGCCACAGGACGAGCACGCGCACCGCATCTGGTCTGGTGTGCAGAGCCAGGGGCTGACACGCTACCTCTGCTGGACTCACACTGATCGCTGACCCATGCGTGCATGCACGCGTGTTTGTGCCTACACACAGGGCGAGCACGCTCACCGCATCTGGTCTGGCGTGTACAGCCAAGGGTGCCTGCAGCAGCTGGACTCTGTGGAGCAGCGCATACTGCACCGCCTGCTGTCAGGTGGGGGTGATGATTTCGTGCTGAATTGTACAGCCTGTCGCTGCGTGTGTTTGATGGCATGCCTCGCTGGGCCCAAGATGGGACGGAAGCCAGCTGGAACATGACTGTTCTCGCGTGTGAAGCCAGGGCTGCCAGCAGCGGCAGCTGGACTCTGTGGAACAGTGGAGCAGCGCATACTGCATCGCATGCTGTCAGGTGGGGGTGCTGACGGATCCTACATCTCGTTGTTGGTAGAGCTTTGATGGCATGGAGCGTTTTGGTTGTCCTTGGAACCTAGCTAGAACAGACGGCCAGGGCTACCTGCAGCAACTGGACTCTGTGGAGCAGCACATGCTGCACCGCATGCTGTCAGATGGGGGCGGTTCTGTTGATTTCATGTTTTCGGTGGCATGCAAGGGAGGCTTGAGGCAGCGTGGCTGATTGACTTGCCCCCCTCATGCCACAGGCATGACACCACCATACGTCCATCTGTGTGCCAAAGACTGCAGACTCGACCGAGAGGCTCATTGACACCGCAACCACTGCTTCTGGCCCCCTTGTGCCACAGGCATGCACACGGATATCTGTACGCCCCCAACTGCAGACTCGACCATGAGGCTCATTCACACCGCCACCCCTGTTGCGACTGCTCCCCTTGTGCCGCAGGCATGCACGCGTCCATCTCCATGCACCTGAGTGCAAAGTGGCTCGTCGACGAGGCGGCGGGAGTGTGGGGGCCAAACCTGACGGTGCGTGCGTGTGTGGGGGGAGGGGAGTGCGTGCGTGCCTGGGGGGAAGTGCGGGCGCCATCAGACGCTCGTCTACAAGGCGGCGGGAGTGTGGGGCCATCAGGGGAAAGGGTCTTCAGTGCTCGGCGCTGCTTCAGTCGGTTAACATCGGTTTGAATTAGCGCGTGCTCGCACACACAACGCGTGCACAGCAATCATGATGGCAGGTGGCATGCTAGGGGTCTAATTTTGACAGCTGACGGTCTCTTTCCTAGGGTCTAATGCGCCATCAAAGGCGTCCGACGGACTGTAAAATCGACCACCACATGAGTCTGAGCAGAGGCTGGGCAAGCACAGGCACAATCAAACGCGTGGCGCGGCCGCCGTTTCGTTCCGTCGTTGGTTGGTTTTACAGATTTTACACGTACGCGCCCGGAGGACCCCGGGGCGTGATTTAAGGCCTAGACTACACGTCTAGGGGAGCTCTACTCAGAGAGCCCGCAAGGCCTCGCAGCGCGCCAGCCTACCAGGCGCCGTTGGTTGAAACATCCCCGCACACGGCTCACACACAGGAGTTTGGGCGGAGGCCGAACACTCCTGACAAGGACTGTGCGGGGCAGGGGGTTTTGTGGCGCAGTGTTCACTCGCAATTCAAATTTACTGAGCCATCGCCATTACACAAACGCACACACACACATGCACACACGCACTCACACATGCACGCACAACACACGCACGCACACACACACACACACACACACTCGAAGTTTGAGCGGAAGCTGGGCATGCTTGACGTCAAGGACCGTGTGGAAACCCACACGCACACGCACAAAAACGCAAACACAGAACAGACACACACACTTACACACACACAAACATCCACAGGAGTTTGAGCGGAGGCTGGGCACGCCCGACGTCAAGGACCGTGTGGAGAACCTCTACTTTTCGTTCCTGTTTGTGCTACGAGCGGTGCTGAAGGTGTGTGGTGTATGTGTGTGTGTGTGTGTGTGCTGACGGCTGTCCTGACGGCGTGTGTGTGTGCGTGTGTGTTTTCTCTTTACTTCTCATTCATTTTTTTGATACGGGCGGTGCTAAAGGTGTGTGTGTGTGCGTGTGTGTGTGTGTGTGTGTGTTTCTCTTAACTTCTCATTCCTGTTTGTGATACGGGCGGTGCTGAAGGTGTGGTGTGCGTGTGTGTGTGTGTGTGTGCTGACGGCTGTGCTGACGGTGTGTGTGTGTGACTGTGTGTGTGTGTGTGTGTGTCTTAACTTCTTGTTCCTGTTTGTGCTACGGGCGGTGCTGAAGGTGTGTGTGCGTGCGTGTGTGCGTGTGCTGACGGATGTGCTGTCGGTGTGTGTTTGTGTGTGTGTGTCTCTTTACTTCTCATTCCTGTTTGTGATACGGGCAATGCTGAAGGTGTGTGTTGTGTGTGTGTGTGTGTGTGTGTCTGCTGACGGCTGTGCTGACGGTGTGTGTTGTGTGTGTGTGTGTGTGTGTGCGTTTGTGTGTGCCCACTGTGTGTGTGCCAGTCCAGGCGCCTTCCTCCCCCATCCTGCCCCACAATCACGATACCTCACTGCTCACACCCCAGGCGGCCCCCCTCCTGGAACGCTTTGACTACTCTGTGGGAGACCCTGGGCACGACTCAGCTGCTGGCGAGCTTGTGAGAGCGCTGGTGAGGAGTGCGGGGGGGGGGGGGGCAGAGAGAGAGAGAGAAAGCTGGTGGGGCAGGGATGGAAGCAGAGTGTGACAGAGAGAGACAGAGCGGCAGAGAGAGAGAGAGTCAGCGTTCGAGAGAGAGAGAGCTGGTGAGGTAGGGTGGGGCCAGGGGAAAGGCAGGGGCAGCGGGGCACGACTGAGCTGCTGGCGAGCTGGTGAGAGAGCTGGTGATGAGGGGGGGAGGGGGGGGGGCAGAGACAGAGACAGAGACAAAGAGAGAGAGACAGAGACAGAGATATGAACAAAACAGAGAGAGGCAGAGAGAGACAGAGAGAGACAGAGAGAGAGACAGAGTGAGAAACAGACGCAGAGATTAAGTCAGAGAGAGGCGAAGAGACACGCAGTAAGAGAGACAGACAAAGAGAGATAGGGAGAGAGAGAGAGACAAAGAGAGATAGGGAGAGACAAGAGAGAAGACGGGGTGAGAGACAGAGAGACAGAGATGGACAAAGAGAGACAGACAGAGAGAAACAGAGAGTGGGACGGGGAGAGAGACGGAGAGTATGAGAGCTGGGGAGGTAGAGAGGGGCAGGGGGAGAGGCAGGGGAAGGAGGCAGGAAGGGACAGGGCGGGCAGGACTCGGCTGCTGGCACACTCGTGCGCCAGATGGTGAGACAGGGAGGGGACGACAGAGAGACAGGGCGTGCAAGAGATGGTGAGGCAGGAAGGGGCAGAGAAAGACAGACAGGTAGACAGGGAGGCAGAGAGACAGAGAGACACAGAGACAGATGGAGAGAGAGCTGGTGAGGCAGGGAGGGGGCAAACAGAGAGAGGGTAACAGAAAGAGAGACAGAGTGGCAGAGAGAGAGACACCATTCGAGAGAGAGGGGCAGAGAGGCAGTGAAGAGGGCTGGTGAGGCAGGGTGGGGCAGAGGGAGAGACAGCGAGAGAAAGGCAGAGAGAGGCAGAGAGACAGAGGGAGAGAGATGGTGAGGCAGGGAGGGGGGCACACAGAGAAACAGAAAGAGAGACTGAGCGGCAGAGTGGCAGAGAGAGAGACAACGTTCGAGAGAGAGAGAGAGAGAGAGGCAGAGAGGCAGTTAAGAGAGCTGGTGAGGCAGGGTGGACAGAGAGAGACAGAGAGAGAGGGTGCACGTCTGACCTGTGCTCCTCTGTGCGTGCATGTGTGCGTGCATGCGTGTGGCATGTGCGCCTGCCAGGCGGGTAGCCCCTGCGTGGCGGATGCCGTTTGATGGGGCGCGTCGCTCTAGCAGAGACACTAGCAGAGACAGAGAGAGGGTGCATGTCTTGACATGTGCTCCTCCGTGCGTGCGTGCGTGCCGCATGTGCGCCTGCCAGGCGGGCTGCCCCCTGCGTGCCCAATGCCGTTCGATGGGGCGCGACACTCTGGCAGAGAAACTAGCAGAGATAGGGAGAGGGTGCACGTCTGACCTGTGCTCCTCTGTGCTTGCATGTGTGCGTGTGCGTGCGTGCGTACCGCAGGTGCGCCTGCCAGGCGGGCTGCCCGCTGCATGCCCGATGCCGTTTGACGAGGCGAGGCTGTGGCGGGGCGAGGAGGGCGAGGCGATCAAGGCGCAGCTGCAGGTGGGGGGGGGGCATGCGTGTGTGTATGTGTGTGTGTCTGTCAGCAGGCCTTCCCCCCCCCCCCAGCAAGCTTGAGCTTTTTGTGGGCTCATCCGCAAGCGTTCTGTGTAAATTTGCATCTGGCCTCAAAGATTTCAGGGGAGTGCCCCCCCCCCCTCCCCCCTAAAGTTACTCTGTGCCCTCTCTTACTGCCTTTGTCACTGTCTATGCCTCCCTCCCTCCCTCCCTGTCCCCCCCTCCCTTTTCCCCCTCCTTGCATAATACCTTCTGGCCCCAAGCAAACGCCACCAGGCTGCCTTTCGCAACATCAACACACTGATGGACTGCGTCGGACATGAGAAGTGCAAGCTGTGGGGCAGCCACTCCCTAACACGGCTCGCCCCCTTTTATCCACCCCAAGTGCGCAACCCCGAAGTCCGCCCCCCCCCCCCTCTCCACCCAAAAAAACAGGCCGCGTTCCGCAACATCACGACGCTCATGGACTGCGTCGGATGCGAGAAGTGCAAGCTGTGGGGAAAGCTGCAGACGCTCGGCATCGCGACGGCGCTCAAGGTCAGACGGGGTGCTGCAGCAGCACGCAGCATTGCCCGTTGCCAGGGCTGCCACTTCGGGAGGACGGGGTCGGGCGGGCGTAGTCTCCCTGTCCGAGCGAGTGGCCGCAGTGCATCCTGACCCCGGTCCAACATGCTGTCCTCTGTGTCTCCCGCCCCTCACCCCCCTCAACCCAGCACCCCTCCCCCCTCTCTCTCCTCACCCCACCCCCCCCAAACATGCTGTCCTATGCATAGGTCCTGCACTCCTCCCAGGACGCTCTGCACCTGGAGCGCAACGAGGTCATCGCGCTTATCAACACGCTTGAGCGCCTGGCGTCGTCAATCGCGTACTACAGAGACCTCAGCACGCAGCTGGCTGCGCAGCAGCCAGCCTGGGCCCGAGACTAGGCGGTGCAGAGGCAGGGAGGTGGAGGCAGAGAGAGAGAGAGAGAGGAGAGGGAGGAGAGAGAGAGAGGGAGAGGTTTGCATGGCCAACGTGCGCACCACCGTGACCCCAGTACGCAGCGCAAAATGTGAGAAGAGGCGCATGCACCATTACGTAATGTACAGGATGCGGCGGTTGGGCACTTGCGCGCGCTGTTTGGACCCCTACAGCGTCTGTTCCAGGGTGTGCTGGCGGTCTTCCGTCACAGTCGCCAACCCAGCCACATGGTTGGTGTGTCAGGCGGAGACATCGCAGCCGTGTGCCAGCATAGTTGCGTGGTTGGTCACCAAGGGTGTGTCGGGCGGGCGGGTGGTGGATTTGCTCCCGCGTGCGCAGCAGGCGCGTGCCTCCACACTGCCACGCGATGTAGCAGCCTAAACACTAGCACCGTCGTAGCTGCTGCCGCCGCCCTCACTGCCGCCACCGCCCTCGCTGCTGCCACAGCCCTCACTGCTGCCACTGCTCTCGTCTCCGCCCTTGCGGTCGGCAAGGTACAGAGCGGATTCCACACCATTGATGTATTCCAGGCTTGCCATGGCTGCGAGGGGCGCCAGATCAGATAAAGCACTGCAGTCATCTATGTTGAGGCTCGTCAGGTTTGTCACGGCTGAGATGGGCAAAAGATCCGACACGGCACAGCAGTCATCCATGTCAAGGCTCTGCAGGCTTGTCACGGCTCCGAGGGGGCGCCAGATCTGACACGACCGTGCACCATCTCATGCGGAGGCTCTGCAGGTTCGACAAGGCCCCGAGGGGCGCCAGATCAGACACAGCACTGCAGCCTGTGATATGGAGGCTCGTCAGCCCCACGAGGCCTGCGAGGGGCGCCAGATCAGACACTGAAATGCAAAAGCTTATGTCGAGTCTTTGCAGGTTTACCAAGGCTCCGAGGGGTGCCAGATCAGACGCAGCTTTGCAGGATTTCATGTTGAGGCTTTGCAGGTTTTCTAAGGCTCCGAGGGGCACCAGATCAGACACGGCTCCGCAGCTTCTCATTTCAAGGCTCTTCAGGTGCAGCAGGGATGCGAGGGGCACCAGATCAGACAGATTCCAGGAACCGCCAATTTCCAGGCTCTGCAGTTTCACTAGGGATGCAAGGGGCGCAACGTTGGTCAGATGGGGGCACCAGGGCAGCTGGAGACTCAGCAGCTGGGTGCCGGGTGCGAGTGCAGTCATGTCCACAAGCATGGATGGCAACCCAGACGACTCCCGCCCAGATGGAAGCGTCACCAGGTGCTCCAGCTTGCTGCACACAGACAGCATCTCAGCCATTTCATGTGGCAGAGGGGTGGCGCCGGTCGGAAGCACCAGGCTGAGTTGCGTGAGCCAGGGAGCCGTGCTGGTGATGGCGTCGTAGTCTGCGGTGCTCTCGATCGCAGCGTGACGCTGCGCGCGGGGTCACATGCAGGGGGCGTTGCTCATCGGCAGCATGCCATGCCCACGCCCATGCCCATGTCCACGCAGTGCATGTGATCCATGAGTCACTCTAGTCCACCAGGCGCGCACGATGATACCACTTCCCATGCGCAGCGCATGGCAGTCGGGCAGTCCAGTGATCAGGCGCTCATGGGGGGCATGCTTGCATGGCGCGTGCATGGCATGGGAGAGTGTCCATGCGTGCGCACCCACCTCCAGTCGCAGGCGCAGCGACTGCAGCCGGGGGAAGGCGCCTGGTGCTATCTGCTGGTTGAAAACGACCAGCATGCATCGCAGGGACGCCATGGAGCGCAGCTTCATCGTGAGCACGCCGTGCAGGCGAGCGCATGCAGCGACAGAGAGGACTGGCGCGTCGTCCTGCCCCTCCAGGCAGCTCTCATGCGCGTCCACCGCCTCTCGCATGGTCGTGCAGCAGCGACGCAGGGAGCGCCTGGCGTTGGTGCCCAGGCAGGGCCACAGGGCAGCGAGGATTGCAGAGTGCTCCAGCGGGGAGGGGGGTGCCATCTGGTCAGGCTGCATGGCGTCCTGTGGGCGCGGTGGTGCGATCTTGCGTGCGTTGTAGGGTCGGGGCCAAACCCAAGAGTGGGGAGTGTGCGTGTGTGGGGGAGATGAAGGGGTGGGTGCGGGGCCTTGCAGTCGCAGTCACTGATTTTTTTTCAGTGTGCAACCTCAGTGTGCAACCTCAGTGTGAAATCTCTGTGCGTGGGGTGTGTGGGGTTGAAGGGAGGACCTTGCAGGCAGCGAGTTGCTGCCGTGCGCGCGCGTGTGGTGCGGTGCTCGCGTGGTGTGCTGCAGCACCCCCCCCCTAGTTCAGTGCCCTGCTGCATACTGAGGTCACACAGATAGACCATGTTACAAGCTTTCCAATGCAAGTGGAATGGTTCCGATCCAAGCACAGGAGCGTGAGTTATGACCGTTTTTGTGTTGCAAGTAAAAGGCGTGCAGTGCTGCGTACAGGGCGTTCGTATATACGCTCCCTCACGTACGTACGTACGTACGTACGTACGTACGAAAAGTACGTACGTACGCGTACTCACGTACCGTGCAACCCTGGCCGCCTGTTGTGCTGCAAACCGCAGAGTGCTCCAGAGGGTAGGGGGGGCTGGTGGTGCTCCGCGTGGAGGGAAGGGGTGCGCGTGCTGCATGGCGCTTGGATTTGCGGATAGATCTGGCGTGAGTGGCTGTGGTAAGTATGTGGGGGTAGGAGACGAAGGGGTGGCATGCGGGAGCGAGTTTGGTATTTTTTTTATTTTTTTTGGGTCCGCCCTCTGGCCATTTGAGGGGCTGGGTGTGCAGCCTGCACAGTGGTGCTGCTTGCTTGGCGCCCGCCACCAAGTGTGGATGGCGTTACCGTGGGCTACTTGTAGCTTGACCTTTTGTGGGCCTTGAGCCTTGATTCTCTAAGTCCCACTGGAGCTTTGGAACCGTACGTGTGACCGCCAGAAGTGGATTGTAAAACTCTCATCATCATTTACAGTTTACAGTTTACAGTTTACAGTTTACAGTTTACAGTTTACAGTTTACAGTACGCACCCTCGGGGCGTGGGATTGAGGGAGCTGCCTAATCTTGGCGGCCTGAACCACACTTGGGCATTCAAGGTTTTTACAGCTGTGCACTGCAGTGCGCACCCTGGCGGGGCAAGCGCCAAGGCTGAATGGGTTTCAAGAGCTCCCCTACCAACAAGCTAGATGAACTCGTCGTCGCCTTCGCCCTCCTCCTCGCCCCCGCTAGCGTCGCCCAGACAGCCCTTCGGCGCGCGCGCGTCGGCGGCCGCGTGCGCGAGCAGCTGCGTCGCCTGCAGGAGCAGCTCGTCGTCCTCGTCATCTTCGTAGTCGAACGCGGCGTCGTCGTCGGCCGCAAACGCGGCGCCCTCCGCCCCCTCCTCCCCATCCGCCCCCTCCTCCCCATCCGCATCACTGATGGCATCCCCTTCCGCGCCCCCGCCTCGTCCTCCTCATCCCCATCGCTGATGGCATCCTCCTCAGGGAGCCCCCTGCCCTCGCCCCCAGCCTCGCTGCCCGGGCTACGGACCCAACCACTACCGCACCGCCCCCGTGCGCTGCCGCGCCCGCGCCGCCTCGTCCCCCTGACGTGCTCAGGCTGCCCCCTCCCACGGAGGCGCCGCTCGGCCGGCCGGGAGTTGCTGCCCCCGCCCCCGTCGCGCTCGCTCCTCCTTCCTCTCTTCCGGATCCGGTCGGCAGACCTGTAGTCGTGGAGATCGAGCAGCAGCGGTGCATGTGAGCAAACCCACCAAATCACCCACAGGAAGAAAGCACACACACACACACACAACACACAGTCCCTCATGTGCATGTGGCTGACCTCCCCCCAAATCCAGTCAGATGCGCTGCTCCAGAGCAGCGTCGACACCGCGGGGGGGGGCGAGGGGCACGCCTGACATCGGTGCCCAGGACGGGCCACAGAGCCGCGCGATGCACCGGTGGCAGCAGGGGCTGCAGAGTTTGCGTCGTACGCGCACAGAGTTTAGCCGTAGTCGTGCGCCTCCAGTGCGCCTCTCCGGTGACGCATCCCTGCCGCAATGTAGCGGGGGCAGCAGCTGGTGCGCCTGGCGCGCGCTTGTGGCTGTGGTCATGCCGGAGGCAGCACCAAAGGCAGCAGGAGCGTGGTGATGATGGAGGCAGCACTTAAGGCAGGAGCGTAGCGCCTGGCGCGCGCTTGTGCCTGTGGTCATGCCGGAGGCAGCACCTGAGGCACCAGGAGCAGCATGTCTTTCATTTGGAAACACGCACATAGGGGGCTTTTGAACGCACGCGCGCATGCCACCACGAGTACTGTGTTGCCACACACGTGCGCGCCAACCCGCAACACCGCAGGCCAACACTCACCTACGGTGTGCCGACCCCTCAGCTGCGACTAGGGTACTTCTTCTTGGCGGCCATGTACTCTGGGCGGCGGGGTTGGACACACGTCAATGAGCCTATATGTGCATGCATGCGCTTGCGCGTGCGTGTGCATGCGCCCCCCGTCGTGCCTTCAACAGTCTTGAAACTTTTTGGCATCACCGATGCTAGATACTCTCGCGCCGCGTCTCGGGCCGCCAGCTGCTCCCTCAAGTTCTCTTTCTCAGCATAAAACAGCGCCAGCGTTGCAGATACCTCGCCCCTCAAGTTCTTGAGGTCGCCAATCTGCTCCTGGCTCACACTCTGGCCCATTCGTGATTGATTAATCAATATATTCCCGTGCTGATTTGGACCAAATCGAGCATGTGTAGAGTTCACACACAACTTGCTTGTGGATTCGGGGCGGGTCCGAACAGACTCGGTCAACACTAAAAACTCTATTAATAAGCCTAGCCTCGTGGGAGAACATCGCACTTACCCAGAGCGTGCATTTCCTTTGGTGACGAGCTACCAACCCCGGGCTCTACCCCCCACCCCCCTGCCACAGCCCCCTACGGTGTAATTTGGAAGGGTGGCGGTTGAGCCACCGGGCGTGCAGGGTGTGCAGGTTGATGCGGCAGGCTGAGGAGGACGTCGGTGAAATTCGAGGAGCTGAATCCCGCTTGATTCAAGCGAAATGTCGCTTGAACAGGGCCTCTTGATTCAACTGATGATGGATGTTACAGTCAGGGACACCTCTAAAGGCGTATAAGACCGTGCTCGGCGCCATATGGCCCGAGCACCTTACTGAGATGGCTGGCTGTTGGTGGTAGGGAACCCCAACTCTGTAAAGAGCGTGGGCGCACCCCTAGGTCCCCTACCGCAGCGGCAGCAAACGCTTGTTGAAGTCGGTGAGCGCATGTTGGGAAACGGAAAACGCAAGGCAGGTTCGTCGCCAATTGCCAGAAGAGACATCCCCCCGTGGGGAGAAAGGCCAAGACGTGGCCGAAAAGGATATCCAGCCGGGCCGCAACCTCTAACGTGTTAAGGGGTTTTCTAACTGGGATTTCAACCAGCATTCACAGGATTCTCAACCTGTTACCCTTAACCCGGCTCTGAGCAGAAGCTGACCCCTTGTAGTTGCACCGAGCACGACATTGGACGTGTCGCAGGCCCCCCCCTGCTGAAGGGGGGAGGCACAGAAGGACTCGGTGAGGGGCACATCCCTAAGCCTAACTACCTAGAAAGGGGCTGGAAAAGGCGGTCAGTAGTGACCAACAGTGTGGGATTTGGTGATAGGTTAGAAAGCAAGCTTGCCCCCCGGTTATAGCGGATAAATATGTTCCTTCTGCATACTCCGTTTTGAGGTCGTCATCTTTGAGGCAGCTTTCACGTGTGAGACCCAGCGTGGGCATTTCTCAGGTGCGCCAGCTGCGGTGCACTGCAAACGGCACAGTCCACCGCAGCTCCTCGGGAACCCACGCTTGGGTCCCCGCCACTATCGTGGCTGCCTCATTGACTCCTAATTCAAAACATCGTTCGCTTCAGGTCAATTATTCCTCCTAAAAGATCAAGCGAAGGGGGCGCCTGAATCAAGCGGCCTTGAATCAAGCGGGATTCAAGCGACTCGCCTGAACGTTGCTTGATTCAAGCGGGATTCGCCCCGAGTCGGCCTGCTTAATTCAGAAGGTTTTCAGGCGCCAAACATCTTCATTCCGGCTCTACTCAGCTGCAACTCGAGCTCTGATGTAGAACTGGGATTCAAACACGCATTTTTACAGATGGGGATAGCTTATCACTCGTTCTCACTCGCTCTCAACTGCAAGGATCGATGAGCACTCAAGTTAGACATGCACGCACATGCAACTATCACCACTCAACAGTTTGGGGGAGGTTGGGGTGGGACATCACCTAGTCTGTGTGCCAGCAGTTGGGCATGGTGATCAAGGGGCGGGCGGGCAGTCAACTCCGCGGAGATGATGTCGACGCCAGTGATAGCGCCTCACCCGCAGCCGCCCGTGTCGCGCCCAAGGGGGCCTCGACCAGGTCCTTGAGCTCAATCATCTCAGCAAGGCTGCGGTCGGCGTGGGTCGCTCCCCTCTGCTCCTTCTTGCCCCCGGGGAAAAGGGGGTGGTTCTCGATCTTGAAAGCGATGAACGCATACTGGTAGAGCGTCACCTTGGGCGGCGCCATCGCCATTTTTTAAGACGTGTCGATCTGGCCGTACTTGTCAAAAGCGTCCTTGTAGTGTACCATGTTGCCTCGGTGCGGCGCGTAGCCGACCCGTATGCTGTTAACTGCGAGCACGCACGGTGAACGGCAGTGTTACTGTGTGTGCCCAGCCAGTTGTGCGTGTCAGGTGCATGCGTGCTTTGGTCAGGCGTGTGCGGGTGTGTCGGGCGTGTGAGTGTGTCGGGCGAGCGGGCGTGCACATCGTGCGTGCAGTGGGGGAGGGGGGTAGCGCGCATGCGTGCACAGAGGTGGTGGGAGAGGGAGGGGCTGCATACCGCGCGCACAGGTGGGGGACTGAGTGGCAGCGGGTCCAGTGCGCGCGTGGGCATCCCTGAGGAGTGCGAGCGCATGCACGCGCCTGCTGGGCACGCCATGCAGTCGGCCCACGCATCGAGTGCGGGCCAGGTCATGCGCTTGAACCTATCTGCAAACCTTTGCAGCGTCGGCAGCCGCTTGGGCGTGCATGGCCAGGGGGTGGGGGGAACTGCGCAGAGGGTGGGAGCAGCTCAAGGTGGGTGGCCATGCATGGCAGCCCCCCCCCCCTCCGTGCCTGATACGCAGGCATCTCAGGCCCACAACCACGTGCATGGTTCGGTGTGACAACCACGCACCGTGAGTGGCGCGACGCAGGCCGCGGGGCGTACAACGTAACGTCCTGCATGTAGCCTCATCCGGTCGCCTCCTGCCCAGTCCCCCGGATGACGATGGCCGTAGCGATGGTCGTTTCAGCGACCACCGGTAACGTGGCATGTTGGACCATGGTGCTGGGTCAGCTTGGACGGCAGCTTGACGCCCCGCCCCGCCACCTCACCACCTCGACCCCGCCCACGCGAGCCTCGCCGCGTGGCGTCGACACCATGATAAAACGGTCATGCATGACCTCAAGCGGGCTAAAGAGCTCGCTTAAACAGTGATCAACAGAGCAAGCAAGTCAGGTGTTGGCACCCCACACCAGACACTCGCGCGGTCACCAACGACACTGCCATGCGGTTCAAGGGGTTCCAATGTACCATAAATATGCTTTATGGGGCGGGGATGCACTGTGCGCGGATTCCAGGTGCTCAAACCGTAGTCTCACTGTGACAACGCAGTCACACTGAGACTACGCGGAGACTACGCGCAGTCTCAGAATGAGTTGGGACTAGTCCCTGCGCCCCCTCCAACGCACCCCGCCCCATCTCAGCTGGACATAGTGATTAAACATGCCTTCCCAGGGCGCGGGGGGCGCAGGGGGTGCAGGCTGGGCGTACAAAACGCATTATCACTGTGTGACGCTTGAAACCGGCTTGATTCAGGCGTCCGCTTGAGTCAAGAGCGGCGCGCTTGATTCCGGCTTGAATCAAGCGGCGTTCAAACGGGAATCAAGACTCGTCAATTGCACCGGAGGACGGAGGACGGAGAATGAGGAGTTAGACAAGAAGACTGAAGACATTGCTCGGTTTGGCCTGCCCCACTGTAATCCATACGATAAATCAGATCCAATCAAATCATGGCAGCCCCGATAGCATCCCCGCGTGCCAGTGATTTCCTTTTCGGCTCTACACAGCCATTTGGCTGTATTCCGGCTGTACTTTGACCCTGCACACAGCTCAACCCATGCGGTGGATTATAAGTCTGACAAGCCTGCCAGACAGAGCGCGGCAACAGCTTTTAAATGATCTATGTGTGAGGAAAAACAGGCAACGGGAGTTCAACGGTCAACGCGGTCAAAGAAAAATCCGGCTGTGGAACAATTAATTGAAGATCCTGAAAATCACCGAAAAATCATCTTAATCACTGCCGCGTGCATAGCATGAAGACCGTTGGACGCAGGCAGATCGGCCGTGCAACCCAGTACTCTGGTAGCGTGGCGGGTGCAATCTCGCGTGGTGGGCGGTGTCGATCAAGGACCCAGGAGTGGGGAGATGGAGGGGTGGCGCACAGGATGTGGGGCAATCGGGTCGGTGCGTGCCTGCGGTAGACAGCGCGTTACCTTGGGGCATGTGTGCGTGTGTGTGTGTGGGGGGGGGGGGGGGGCGCGCCCAGCAGCAGCTCGTTCAACATGCATGCAACCGCAGAGTCTGCGAGTGCCGAGAGCGGCCACAGTGGCGGCCACTGTCGCAATCGGCAAGGGGGGCACCGCCACCAAGGCAGGCCTTGATTTTACAGTTTTTACGTGTGCGCGCCCGGAGGACCCCGGGGCGTGAGTCAAGGCCTAGACTACACGTCTAGGGGAGCTCTACTAGTAGAGCCCGTAAGGCCACGCAGCGCGCCAGCCTACCAGAGAGGGGCAGGCCTTGGGTCTTGACCCCGGATCAGGCCTCGAGTCTTGTGTGTGCCAGTTCACCATACCTAGCGCGCATCTCAGACTCAATCAGCGATGGGCAGCAACGGGCAAGGGATGCCGCTCACGAGTCCCCCTGTCTGGCTGTTGAGATTCCATTCATTGGTGTTGGGCGGGTGGGCAGCTGTAGCGCGTTGGATGCCAGGGTGTGCGTGCCTTCTGGGCCAGGTGCGGGCAGCTGTCATGGAGCTAGCTCTGACAGCGCTGACAACTGACAGATGTTGGCGGACAATGTGACGGCACTGTGACGGTGCGAGGGTGCAGGCGCAAGGTGCAGGCGCCAGTGCAGGGGGGGGGGGCTGGCTGGCTGGATGGCTGGCCGGCTAGCTGGCTGGCACAGGATTGGCGGTGGCCCACTTTTAGCTGCAGAGCACCACAAGTCAAACCTTGTGGTTGTATACTGAGTGGAGGTGTAGGTGTGGCTGTACATCCACGCACCCCATAGCCCTGCAGTGAACAACCACGCGAGGAGGCATCGCGGTGCCATGTCGTCATCCGCTGCGGTGGCGCTGACTGCGCAGTCCAAACGACTAGCATCAACATCAACTCTGCTCGCGCAACAGGCCGTGATCGGCGTTTTTCATGCGCTGGCCTCTGCGCCGCCTTCCGCACGCGATGACGCCCGCCAGGCCATCTCTGACTGCCTCTGCCACACGTCCGAGGTGGGCAGGGGCTCGCGATGGGAGGCACTGTGGGCGTGTTGCATGGGGCATGCAGACCTGCATGGCATGCATGAGATCGCTGCTGAGTTGTGCTGTCCCCCCGATGCAGGCGGTGGTCGAGGAGGCGACCAGCAGGCTGTTGGCCGCACTGCAGGCGCCCTCAGGTGCGCATGCGGGGTGCACGCGCGCGTTGGCACGCGGGGCGCACGCGCATGTGTCGCTGCATGCGCGATCATGCGGCAGCGTGCGCAGGGAAGTGAGGGCGCGCGATGCCCGCACGTGAACTGGCGCCTAACCCTGGCACAACGAGTGCACATGCTGCCCGCAGTCATCACACGGGGCGAGGCGCAGGATCTGCTGCTGAACGCGGCGGCGGCAGCAGGTAAGTCGTTGCTCACGTCAAGTGTGGCAAGTCAATGTAGTTTATCTCTAGTCAATCACAGTCAGCACAAGACGACTCTAGTCGCTCGGAGCCTTGGCCGCAGGTGCACACACACGCCTTGCCCAGTGATTCCCCTGCGAGCCGTTTACCGCTCCGAGCCGGATTTCCCATTTCCCAGAAAACCACCTCACACTTAGTGGGAGAGGGCGTAGAGCGGTGCGTTGGAAAGCTCGTGCCGAGAACCGCACAACGGCATGCGTTGCATGAATACCCGCTGTGTATTGTGCCTGGTATGAGCGGTCAAAGTTGCTGGAGCCGGCAAAAAACTAATTAGTAAAATCCTTCCCAGGGACCACTGGCCTTGCCGTACTGCCACCACCCACTAGCGGTGCCGCCCGGCCACTGCAGTCGCAATCATGCCCAGGTTCCCTCCCCAAGTTCCCTCTCCATTCCACCCCGATGTGCACTGGCGGGCCATGGCCCACGCACACGTGGCGCACGCTGCATGTCGCAACGCACCCCTTGCACGACAGCCGCGGCCAACTAAGGCAGCCGCACCTCGCGCGCAGGGGAGTCCACGCGCGGCATCCTCGCAGGCGCGCTCGTGCGCCTGTTCTGCGACTCTGCGCTGATGCTGCTGAGCCGTCAGGAGGGCGGCGGCGGTGACGACGGCTCAGGCGCAGCTGCGCCGCCACCGGCGGTCGTCCCCGCGTGGTCCGACCACCCGCTCTCTCAGCTGCTGCTGCTCCAGCCTTACACG
>VFSX01000039.1:125000-132500 GCA_016618255.1 Chlamydomonas sp. UWO 241
CTTCGCCTGCCTGCCCGCCTGCCTGCCTGACCCCCCCTGCAGCTTGCAGCTGTGCCACTCCTCCCCCGCCTTGCATACTCCACCACGCCGTCAGGCAAGGCGCACGCTCACCATGTGCTCACGCTCATGAGGCGCGGGGCGGTCGCGGCGCCCGCGCGCGGCGGCGGCGGAGGCGGCGGTGGCGCGCGGCGCGGCGCGGCGGCCCCCCTGTGTCACGGGGAGCTGCTCCTGCAGGCGCAGGCGTCGCGGCTGCTGGGGCACCGGTTTGGCGGCAACAGCGACGCTGGTGGTGAGTCGTGGGTGCATGCATGCGTGCGGCACGCATACATCTTGTAACTGCATGGTGCGCCACAGTGATTTCCTTTTCGGCTCTACGCAGCCATTGGGCTGTATTCCGGCTGTACTCTGACCTTGCACACAGCTCCACCCATGCAGTGGATTGTTAGCCTGACAAGCCCGCCAGACAGAGCACGTCAACAGCTTTCAAATGACCTATGTATGAGGTCAAACGGTCAACGGGAGGTCAAAGGTCAACGCGGTCAAAGCAAAACCCGGCTGATGAATACTTAATTAAAAATCATGAAAAAGAAATCACTGGTGCGCCGCCCTTGCCCTCGACCCACTGGGGCGGTAACAGTGGCGCTGGCGGCGGTGAGTACTGATTTTGAGTGCGTGCGTTTGCGACGCATCTTCTGCGTCTCACGCGGCTGTTGGGGCGCTGGTTTGGATGTTACGTCACTATTTGGGATGAGCTTGCGACCCATGTTAGGAGTTTGTATATGTGCATGAGGTTGAGCCCATACGTGCATGAGTTTCATCGTATTATACATGGGCACGAGTATGAGCCCCAGGGGTTGCGTTGCGGCTGCTGGGGCGCCGGTTTGGCGGCAACAGCTGGTGATCATGAGTTTTTACCTGCGCATGCGTTTGGCGCCAAGTGGGAACAAAAGCGCGGCGCCCGCGCGTGGCTCTCGTCCCTCGCGACGCAGCTGCCTCCCGTCCCCCAACCACCACCACCACCCAGTGCGCCCTGCCCCGTCCCCCGTCCCTCTGCACACATAATAGCAGACCTGCATTGCTGAACGAGCTCGGGTGCACTCCCCGTCCCCCTGCCGCCCCCCCCCCCTCCACGCACACACATAACAGCAGACTTGCGTTGCTGAACGAGCTCGGGTGCACCCCCCCGTTCCCCTACAGGCACTTTCGGCGGGGCTGGCGCAGCCTCCGCGCGCGCATGGCTGTCGTCCCTCGCAACTCAGCTGCGGCTGCTGCAGGCGGGCGGTGACGGCGACGGCGATGCCACGAGCGCTCTCATGACGCCGCTCGAGCCGAGCCGTGAGGTGTGTGTGTGTGTGCATGTGTGTGTGTGTAACACACGCCGCTGTGGGTGAGAGGAAGAGAGACGGAGAGAGGGAGAGGAGTACTGAGCGCGGGGAAAGTGCACCTTGATGCACGGCTGGCCAAGGCGATGCGGACGCTGTCAGATGCGCAGGTGTGTGTGTGTGTGTGTGTGTGTGTGAAGAGGAGCCTTGGGGCTCAAGGTTTGGATGGCGTCGGGGTAGTGAGCGAGCTTATGACGCCGCTGGAGCTGGAGCCGACCCGCGAGCTCTGTCCGTCCGTCCGTCCGTCCGTCCGTCCGTCCGTCCGTCCGTCCGTCCGTCTGTCTGTCTGTCTGTCTGTCTCCGTCTGTCTGTCTATCTGTCTGATTTCTTACGTTGCTAGGGAATTTCTCCCTGCGCGGGAACTAGTGGCCACGGCAATAGTACGCTCAGACCATCGCGCACCCACCCACTGAACGCCTGAACGTGCGCAGGGGCTGCCGGGCGGCAGTCTGTGGCGGACGCCCGCGACTCGCCATACCTACATGTGCTGCGTTCTTGTAACATAGGAGGGCTTAGAGTGCTTAGGCCCAAGGTTTTCAGAGTGTATGGGGTCGACCGGAGGCATCGGCTGGCTCTCACCCCTAACTCAAAGTGGTGGGCCTCAGAGGTGTGGATGAGAGGTCCGAATTTCCAGGCTTTGCCCCAGCCAGGTGGGGGGGGGTGCCCGGGCTGGGATACAGCATATTGGCTGCCCCATATCATGACCAACTTAAGTTTGCAAGGAGGGACGCGTGCACACAGCATGGTGGCTGTGAGAACCTTTTGCACGCTCAAAATTGGTCATGTTCCCCATTGATACTTTACCCCCGCTCCTCCTATGCCATGTGTGGTCGATTTCCTGCCAGTCGGACGCCTATGTCGGCGTGCTATACCTCATTGCATATGTACCCGCACATGTGCGCAGGTGCTGCCCGGGCGCCAGTCTGTGGTAGACGCGCGCGACCCTCTGTGCACGTGTGTGCTACCCACGTGTCCTCTATTATCAGTGTGGTCGATTTTCAGTCACTCGGACGGACGCCTATATTGGCGTGCTAGTGCTGATTGTATGTGTCTACACACAACTTCGCAGGTGCTGCCCGGACGCCAGTCTGTCGCTGACGCGCGCGACCTCCCTGCGGGTGCCGAGGCCGCCCTGGGTGCGCTGCTGCTGGCGGGCACGGCGGATGGTTCTGACAACACAGAAGGCAGTGGCGGAGGAGTAGAAAGAGGAGTGACTTGCGCCGCGGCGTCAGCGACGCGCGAGCTGCTGCAGGTGTGGGTGTGGCGGGTGTGGCGGGTGTGGCGGGTGTGGAGGGTTTGGAGGGTGTGGGGTGTGGCGGGCGTGGGTGTGGAGGGTTTGGAGCGTGTGGGGTGTGGAGGGTGTGCAGGGTGCGGAGGGTGTGGTGTGTGGAGGGTGTGGTGTGTGGAGGGTGTGGATGTGGATGCCCCCCCCCCCCCGCCCATGTTGCCCCTCCTTCACCCGATAACCTACCCAACATCCCCCTGCAGCTGTGAACACTGTGAACACTCTACCCATGCAGACATGCACACACACACACACACACACACAAACTCTCACACACACGCGCTCACACATGCTGACACAACATAGGAGGGCTGCATGTGTGTGTGGGGTGAACTTTTGAGCCCTTAGCAGGGGGTGCTGGACCGCCCCCCTGACCCGCCCCCGGGCACGCGGGTTCTTCAATACTTGGCCAGCTTAAGTCCAGAAGGGAGGCACCGTGCGCACAGCCAAGCAGCAGGGAGCAGCTCTCCAATAGCAGAGTGTGCTAATTCGCCCCCTGTCCTTCTACACATACACACGCTCACACACATTCCCCTCACAACACACACGCACACACAAGCACACACACACACACGCACACGCGCAGCTGCGCCCGCTGTCGTCGCTGCGCGTGCTCCCGCTGCTGCTGTCCGCGGTGCGTACCCTCGCAACAGCCGCTCAACAGCTGCAGCAACAGCCACAACAGCCGCAACAGCCGCAGCAACAGGCGGTAGGTGGGGCATGGGATCTCCCCCGCACGTGCACAGCCCACCTCCAAAAGCAAGGCGGGGGGGGAGGGGCAACAGCCGCAACAGCAGCAGCAACAGCTGCAGCAACAGGCAGTAGGTGGCGCATGGGATCTCCCCCGCACATGCGCAGCTTATCTCCAGGAGCGGGTGGCTGTCGGACACATGGCAGGGAACAGCTGCCTGATGCAGCAGGGAACAGCTGCCTGATGCTTAGGACACGGGGCAAATTGTCTCGCGGGACAAATCGTCTCGCTTGGCTATATCCCACATGACCCCTGCTGTCTGGCTGAGTGCCTCCCCCCCCCCATCTTCTGGACTTAGGCTCTAGAGCCAAAGGGGACCCCATGCCTGCAGGGACGAGTCGGGCTCCACGTGCTCCTATGGCAGAAAGAGCTAATTGAAAGAACTAATTGAAGCCTGTGCCCCCCCCTCCCATCGTGCAGTCGGCAGCGGCAGCGGTGTCCCGCGCGCGCGACGCGCACGCGCTGCTGCACGTGCTGCCGTCCATGGCGTACGACGCGTCTGTCGCGCCGTTCGCGGCGCGCGCAATCCAGGTGCGCTCTCCTTCCCTCCTCCATCCCTGCCGCGCTTGTGTTGTGCTGCTGCGCGCACTGCCGCATGTGCTGCCGCCCATGGCGTGCAACGTAACTGTCGCGCCGTTCGCGGCGCGTGCGATCCAGGTTGGGCACGCTAGGCTCTTTTCCCTCCCTCCCTCCCTCCCTCATCCCTCTCTATACTTGCTGCTGCATGTGCCTAGCAGCACTGCACTTGCTGCTGTTCATGTCGTGGGATCGGACGCGCCGTTTGCTGCGTCCACAACCCACGTGGGGATCCCTCCCCGCCTCCCTTGACCGTCCGCGCGCCCCCACTGTCAAGACAACTCACCCTCACCAACTTACCCGCACCAACTCACACCGACTTTTTTGCTGCGCGCCCCACCGCTCTTTGCAGCCGCTGGCCGCTGACTCAGCGCCGCTGATCATGATTGTGCGTGCCTGGATCCGTCACCTCCCCCCCTCCCCTCCCCACCCACCCACACCGGTTGCCGACCCAGCTAACCCCGACCGTTTGCACTCTCCGCACGCAGCCGCTGGCCGCTGAGTCAGCACCGCTGATCGTGCGGTGCGTCGCACTGCGGCTGACCGTGCAGGGCTGGCTGACGACAGGTGGGGCCGGTCTCTATACTGTTACGAAGCTGCTGGGTTGGAGCGTGCTGGGTTGCTGTGCAAGGGGCAGCCCTACCACATTCACAACGCCCGAGGCGGCGCCTCAGGCGTCCCATTCCATGGCGCGGATCAGGCGGCGCCTCAGGCGGCGCCTCAGGCGCTCATATCGCCTCAGGCGCCGCCTGCGGCACACCCACGATCGCCTCAGGCATCGCCTTGGGCGTTATCCGAACCGCCTCAGGTGCCACCCCAACCGCCTCAGGCGCCCACCACTGCCTGAGGCGCACCCCGGACCGCCTCAGGCGTTATGACCGCATTCCATGGCGCGGATCAGACGTTGGGATTTTGATAGGGCAGCTTCCTTTGATGCAGCTGCTGGATTGAGGGGCATTGAGAAGCTGCGTTGCGCTGCGCTGCGGCTGGCGGTGCAGGGCTGGCTGACGACAGGTAGGGACGGTCTATAGAATTCTACGGAACTGCTGGGTTGAGGGCGCGTTGGGTTGCTGTGCAAGGGGCGGCTTCCTTTCATGCAGCTGCTGGGCTTTGGGTATTATGAAGCTGCGTCGCGCTGCGGCTGATGGTACAGGGATGGCTGACGACAGGTGGGGACGGTCTATAGAATATCACGAAGCTGCTGGGGCGCGTTGGGGGAGGCCGCGACTAGGCGCGCGTCGAGGCTGCCGTCAACGGCTACGCACCCCATGTGGCGGACCAATGCCCACTGCCTCCACCCGCTTTACGATTCTGCTTGCTGACACACAAGCACGCACACGCAAGTGCACGCACACACACACACACACACACGACACAAACACACACACACCACACACACACACACACACCTGCCAGGCCGCGGCTAGGCGCGCGCGCACACACTTCACACAACTGCTGCCTGCTACCGCCCCTCTGACACGCCCACACCCACACACCGGATGCGGGCCGAGGCCACGGTCAACGGCTACGCACCCCACCTGGTGAACCAGCACACACTTCACACAACTGCTGCTTGCTACCGCCCCTCTGACACACCCACACCCACACACCGGACGCGGGCTGTGGCCGCTATCAACAGCTATGCGCCCACCTGGCGGACCAACACACACTTCACACAACTGCTGCCTGCTACTGCCCCTCTGACACGCCAACACCCACACACCGGATGCGGGCCGAGGCCGCCGCCAACGGCTGCGCACCCCATGTTGGCGGACCAACGCCCGCTGCCTCGACGTGCCTCCACGAATCTACTTGCTGACACACACACGCACGCACACACACACACACGCACACGCACACACACACACACACAAACTCTCACACACAAAAACTCACACGCACACACACACGCACACACACACACACACACACCTGCAGGCCGCGGCTGGGCGCGCGTCGAGGCCGCAATCAATGGCTACGCACCCCACCTTGCAGACTCCCCGCTCGAGCTGCGTCTCACGCGCGCTGCGCTTGTAAGGTGGGTTCTTGTGTAGCTACGGGAGAGCTCTCCTTTCTTTCTGTAGAAAGAAGGATCTCTCCTTTCTCCAAGAGAAAGCAGCTCTCCTTTCTTTCTGTAGGATCTTTCTGTAGATAGGCTCTCCTATCGATCGGCTCCTTTTGGCTAGCTGTGGATGGACCCGCGCTCGAGCTGAGGCGCACACACACTGCACTCATATGAGACAAATATAGACGCAGCTCGAGCCCAGGCTCGGTGCATGCCTGGTGTTTAAAGGAGGCCCCATGCATAGATAGGCTCCTGCCTACCCCCCCCCCCCCCTCTGTGGACCCGCCGCTGAAGCTGCAGCTCACGAGCGCTGCGCTCGTGAGGGGTGTGCATGCCTGGCTGTTGGGTCTTGAAATATCTCTGTATACATATGGGCCTTTTATTTGCTCCTATAGATCTATAGCCTCAGGATAGGACTATCGACAGGCTCATATAGGCGCCCCTCCCCCCGCTGGAGCTGCGGCTCTAGCCAGCGTGCACCCCCCTTGACCCTAACCTACTGAATCTCAAACCTACTCGACCCAAACCCAAACCAACCCCCCAACCCCCCCCCCCCAAACCACCTCAAACCCCCCAAACCCCCAAACCACCCAAACCCCCAAACCCCAAACCAACCCCCTAACCCCAACCTACTGAACCCCAAACCTACTAAACCCAAACCCAAACCAACTCCCCAACTTGCGCGAAACCAACCTTCAGCCTACTTATAAACCAACACCCAGCCCACTCAACCAACCCCCAAACCGCTTCACCCCCAGGGCCGTTATCCGAAAGGACGTTTCTCGCGGACTGGAGCTCATCTCCGCGGTTCAGGACGCGTGTGTTGACAAGTCGCACAGTGTGGCGGCGCTTGGGCTGCAGAGCCTTGCGGCAATGTGTGAACAGGTGGGTGTGGATGTGGGTGTGGATGCGGTTGTGTGGGTGTGGGTGTGGGTGTGGGTGCGTGGATGCGTCACACTGTGTGGCGGCGCTTGGGCTGCAGAGCCTCGCGGCAACGTGTGCACAGGTGTGTGTGGATGCGGGTGTGGATGCGGTTGTGTGGGTGTGGGTGTGGATGTGTGGATGTGTGGATGTGGGTGTGGATGCGTCACACAGGGTGGGGCTGGGGCTTGGTGCCATGTGTGAACAGGCGGGTGTGGATGTGTGGGTTTGGGTGTGGGTGTAGGTGTGGATTGAGTGTGTGTGTGGGTGGATGTGTGTGGGTGGGTGTGGATTTAGTGTGTGCGTGGGTGGGTGGGTGTGGATGTCAGTTGAGTGTGACTTGGCTCTCTGCTTCCTGCTGTCTATGCCGGCACTTCCACCACGACCATCCTGCCAACACGGCTCATTTTGCTTGCCTTCCCGGGGGGGGGTTCGAAACTAGATTTGTTTATTGCAAGGGGCGTTTTCAGTCGTTTTAGTGGTTATGCTCCCCCCCCCCCTCCCGCCCTTTATCGTGATT